>CM034000.1:15740710-16279982 GCA_019603395.1 Cyrtorhinus lividipennis | reverse complement strand
TTTCGAATTGATCTTCAGAGCTCGCAAGTTTGTCCGTCTTTTCGATTTTAGTACTACAACCGACGTTTCAAATGTTCTCAGATGAATTTGATCTCAAAGGAGGTAGGTCGAAGTGCCCTACTCCGGGTTGCGTTGGGGACGGTAACTACCTTGGGCTCCATACTGGATACCATAGCACTTTGGAGGAATGTCCGTATTCGATGCCACACCTTTCGGCGGAATCTCCTCTTCAAGACCGGCTTTCCTCTAAAGGTCACAAAAAAAAGTAAGTATAACAGTCAAACTGGAATAGACTACATATTTACAACCTCTTTTCGCAAAAAATTTGTTTCTAACATCGTGGCCCTTTTCTTGTCCTTTAGTTGGTTATTCCTTGAATAATCAACCTATGGTTCATGCAAAAAGTCTCCGATTCGGCCCAAAATTTTGTTCTGGGTGTTTCAAGGTGTCTAGATCAAAATGAGCAAATGTCCGTCCGCCGTCCACGCCGATTTTGGTAGTAGAAAGTTGTCTAAAAATGTATAATTATGGTCAGGGGTCAGTTTCCGGCACTAGTTGCTCCTCGAAAATTTTCAGCCCAATCGGACCAAATTTGGGAGGAGGGGTCAAAAAATGTGTTTTTCGAGAAATAAATTATCAAGATTTTTGACGATCTAGGCGTGTAAGGAATCATTTTCGACTAAATTTCGACGCCGAATCCAATATGACGGGTTCCGGTACGATAAGGAGGTTTCGGGTGGGTATCGCCTACCTATTTCGAAAGTGGGTTTATGAGATTTCTTGTACCTAGGAGTGTGGGGTATCATTTTCCACAAAACATTGGACGCTGAATCGATTGAAATGAGTCTCCATGCGCCTGGTCATAGGAATAACCAACCCGTGTAAAAAAATTCGTATTTTTTTTTTTTCAACTTTTTTTTAACGAAATAGTTACTAGAGCGCAAGGATTCTCAGTCACATTCCTCCAATTATGACGGCTTTGACCTTCGATGGACCGCCCCTTTGTGCTCCCCTTACCTGGTTGGAAGCACAAGTCTTATACCACTTGGCCTGCAATTTCTTTTTTTTTTTTTTCAGATTATTGGGGCAGGATGACGGTGACTCGGACGGTGATGATCCCAATTCTCAATGGTAAGTAATTCATTTTCTATTGTACTTGTTTATCTTTGTAAATTATGATTGTTGACGTCATCGGCTTTTTCTGATGCCAGGAAATTCTTGGACATGGCTGTTGTAAGAAGTGGACCCAAATCGAGGCTCTCCTCCGAAGGGAAAGTTGTGTTCCCAGAGAAAGAAACTGCCCTTCCCGAGCTTCCCCCTTCCAAACCTGGCATCAAATCGATCGCCGATTGTATGCCCTTTACTGATGACATTCGAAACGATGAGAAATTCGAAAACGAGGGAAAGGGTCGGCGGAAGTCAAGCGATCGGCCGGACAAATTGAAACGGCCATTAGTTGGAAGAAATGGCAAAGTGCAGGAGATCTGCGAACCGAAAATAGTCAGAACTGATAGAGACGACGTGCGAGACGTCAGCAAGATCCAGTCGAGTCCGCTGCTTGGAGGGGCGGATGCCCGAGACGTTCTCGGATGGAGCAGGCAGCAGTGTATAGAGAAAATCCGGCAAAGGCTGCCGACGAAAGTTCGATCGGTTCTAAGAAAGCTGGTAAGTGAATTTTGTAGTAGTCCTCAGAAATGTCTTTGATAGGACGTATGAATTTACCACATTAGAGCAGGGCCGGCCATGGCCGAGATCGTGTCACCTCTTCCTTGTCCCAAATGGAATCCTGCAACATTTTCAGAAGGTTTTGGGTTCGCAGAAGATTTGCATTGGTTTCCTACTTGAAACGGCCAGTTCCAGCTGAAAAGTCAATGCGATTTCAATAAATTCGTCTTCGATCGATGATCCCTCGCCTAATCGTTATCCTGATATGGAGTCATACACGCTCTTCTGAGAGTATTTGAAGCTCTCTTTCTCCCACCCTCGGGTGCTCCATCAATCCTGAGTTCCGTTTTGGTTGGTTATTCCTTGAATAATCACCTATGTTTCATGGAAAAAGTTCAATCTTTCCGTAATGTCCACTAAAACCAAAATGTCCGTCCGCCGTCCGCGCCGTTTTTGGTAGTAGACCAATGTTCTAAAAATCTGAAATTTGGGTCAGAGTCTGTTCCTGGCTTAGGACATCCTCGAAACTTTTCAGCCCGATCGGACCAAATTTGGGCGGAGTAGGTGTCAAAATATGTTCTTTGAAAAATGGATTTTCGAGATTTTGGGCAATCTAGGCGAGTGGGGTGTTATTTTCCACTAAATTTTGGACGCTGAATCCAATGAAATGGGTCCCAGAACGATCGGCACTCACTGGAAGAAGTTATGGGTCAAAATGGGTATCTATTACCCATTTTGAATGTGTTTTCGGGATTTCTTGTACCTAGGCGTGTGGGGTATCATTTTCCACTAAATTTTGAACCCTGAATCGATTGCAATGGGTCCGGGACCCGCCACACCCTTGTTTCCCCCATTTTCCCCATGTTGAAGAAATGAATCTCCATGCGCCTGGTTCCGAGGTTCAAATTAGTCTCCATGCGCCTGGTTCGAGGAATAACCAACCCAGTGTGTAAGAATTTGAAGATTTTTTTTATCTAGACTTCATGAAACGTCTAGAAAAATTTTTTGAGTCGAATTGGAAAGGTTGACCTTTTGCATGAAAACATAGGTTGATTATTCAAGGAATAACCAACCAAAACGCTACAAATTCTTTCACAGGGGTTGGTTATTCCTCGGACCAGGAGTATGTAGACTCAATCCAATTGATTTAGCGTTCAACAATTAGTGTTAATGTGGTAAACCCCCACACGTCCAGGTACCTTCTAGAAATCTCTAATACCTACTACCGAAATGGGTAGATAGATATCCATTTTGACCTATTACTTTTCCGGTGGGTGTCTATCGTCCCGGGACCCGTCTCATTGGATTCAGCGGTCAAAATTCAATGGAAAATGATACCCCACTTTCCCAGCTCCCATCAATCTTGGAAATGGAGTTTCCACCAATACCCTCCCCAAATTTGGCCCCATCGGGCTGAACGATCACCACTTCCCAATTTCAGGGAATTTTGACCCTTTTAGGTATCCGTTCACAAACACAATTTTAAAAGTTGAATAACTAGAATTATCCTTAGTCCGCAACATTGAGGGATGAGCAGATTAAAAAAATGGTCGTTCTAGCTTCTATTTTGCTAACTTTTCCTTGAAAACACAAAATCACACCACCGTTTTTTATTTGTTATCGTTTCATCATCAAAGTACCGTACTTGTTTCGCAAAGTGCACGCTTCATTAATTCTGTAGACTTTATCTCGTAAGAAATTAAAATTAGAACAATATTTCCTGAAAGTTGAGCGTTGAGCGCTCGCCCGCTCAACTTAGCCCCCATAAGTAGGTAATAATTGAAAGAGAAAAAAAATAAATTGTCAGTTGAACTGGAATCTGTCTAGTTGGAGCGGGAAGAAGCGAGGGGTTTCGGGAAGGGTCGAGAAGGTTCCCGGCTGAGGGGGGAAATCGACCAATCAGAGAGCGAGTCCCGAACGTTCTTCGGCGGCTGGCCAATCAGAGCAGTCGGACTGTTCGAGACTCGCCCAGAGCGGTCCGCCAGTCTTTAAATATCGAGCCCCGTTGACATCGAGTATCAGTTTGAAATTCAAACGCTACCGAGTATAGCAAAGCGAATATATTTCTGACGAGTGTCAGGCAAATTCATTCAAGTGTACAAGTGCGAGTGACAACTGTTATTGTGTTCACAAATTCAGTGAAATTGACTCTTTGAAAAAAGTGACCAAAATGAGTGCTATTGGAATCGATCTTGGAACAACGTACTCCTGCGTCGGAGTCTGGCAAAACGGCAAAGTGGAAATCATCGCCAACGACCAAGGTAACAGAACGACACCCAGCTACGTGGCATTTACCGACACTGAGCGTTTGATCGGCGACGCGGCGAAAAACCAAGTTGCTATGAACCCTCAGAACACCGTATTCGATGCCAAACGACTGATTGGACGTAAATTCGACGATCCCAAGATTCAGGATGACATGAAGCACTGGCCGTTCAAGGTCGTGAGCGACTGTTCAAAACCGAAGATTCAAGTGGAGTTCAAAGGCGAGTCGAAGAGGTTTGCTCCAGAAGAGATCAGCTCAATGGTGTTGACCAAAATGAAGGAGACCGCAGAAGCCTATTTGGGCAAGAAGGTAAGGGACGCTGTCATTACTGTCCCTGCTTATTTCAACGACTCTCAACGCCAAGCCACTAAGGACGCCGGAGCGATCGCTGGGCTGAATGTTATGAGGATCATCAACGAGCCGACCGCTGCTGCTTTGGCATACGGCCTCGATAAGAACTTGAAGGGCGAACGAAATGTTCTAATTTTCGATTTGGGCGGAGGAACTTTCGACGTGTCCATCCTGACCATTGACGAAGGATCTCTTTTCGAGGTCCGAGCCACAGCCGGGGACACACATTTGGGAGGCGAAGATTTTGACAACCGCCTCGTCAACCATTTGGCCGAAGAGTTTAAACGCAAATGCCGAAAGGATATCAAGGGCAATGCACGAGCTCTCCGTCGACTCAGAACCGCTGCTGAACGAGCCAAACGCACCTTGTCGTCGTCCACAGAGGCCAACATAGAAATCGACGCATTGCACGAAGGGGTTGACTTCTACACCAAAATATCGAGAGCCAGGTTTGAAGAATTGTGCTCGGATCTGTTCAGAAGCACTTTGCATCCCGTCGAGAAATGCCTTCAGGACGCCAAAATGGACAAAGGTTCCATCCACGACGTTGTGTTAGTTGGAGGTTCCACCAGGATTCCCAAAGTGCAAAGCCTTTTGCAGAATTTCTTCAACGGTAAAGCTCTCAACATGTCCATCAACCCCGATGAAGCCGTCGCCTATGGAGCAGCTGTTCAAGCTGCTGTTCTCAGCGGGGATCAAAGCTCGCAGATACAAGATTTGCTGCTCGTTGACGTGACTCCTCTGTCCCTCGGAATTGAAACTGCTGGTGGAGTGATGACCAAAATCATTGAGCGTAACGCCCGCATTCCCTGCAAACAATCACAAACCTTCACCACGTATTCTGACAACCAACCAGCCGTGACAATTCAGGTATTTGAAGGAGAACGGGCCATGACCAAAGATAATAACCTCCTGGGCACGTTTGATCTTACTGGTATACCACCAGCGCCCAGAGGCGTTCCTAAGATTGAGGTCATTTTCGACTTGGATGCCAACGGGATCATGAACGTCACAGCCAAAGACAGCAGCTCTGGCAGGTCGAAGAACATCGTCATCAAGAACGACAAAGGCCGATTGTCCAAGGAAGAGATTGACCGGATGGTTAACGACGCTGAGCGATACAAAGATGAAGACGAGAAGCAACGTGAACGTGTTGCTGCTAGGAACCAACTGGAAGCCTACATATTTTCAATTAAACAGGCAATTGACGACTCCGGTGACAAACTCTCGTCGACGGACAAAGAGGCTGCTCGGTCGAAATGTGACGAAGCTCTAAGATGGCTCGACAACAACAGCCTAGCCGAAAAGGAGGAGTACCAACACAAACTCCAGGAACTGCAGAGGGAATGTGTCGAATTTATGAAGAAACTCCATCAGGGCGGTCAACCTGGGTGCGGACAGCAGTACGGACAGGCGCAGGGCGGATTCAGCCAGAACAGCGGCCCCACCGTCGAAGAAGTTGACTGAAATCCTCGAAATTAATAGCTTGACCGAAAAAACGAAAATAATATATTGATGTAAATATAATGTATAGCCCGTGAATGTTCATTTGTTGTAAATAAGTCATATTTATTAGTAGATACAATATTTCCTCATTTTAAGATATTTGCCCATTACCTATTGAGACTGATTATTTTTACGAATCTTTCTAACTTTTTAAATTTTATTGTATTTTTCATTCTGTATTCCGGAATAAAGAATTGAATGTAGTTAATCTTCATGTACTGTTCCTTATTACCAAATCCTTTAATTTAGCTGTTGTAGGCATTCTGAATTATTGCTTGAGAGTACAATTTGAGTCCAGTTAAGATCAAGATGAAAATACGTACCATACGTCTAATGAAATTCGGCTACCAAAAACAAGGTAGTGCTTTTTGGGAAGATCGGAATGAATGATATATTTAACAAATCTCTTGACAAGTATCTACCTAGTAGGCCTGATGATGCCTTGGGCTCATGAGGCCTCATAGTCAAGATGGGCCATGGGCGTCAGTCTGGAGGTTGTGAGTTATGAATGGTAGGTAGGTACATGAGTGTATTAGTTAGGGTGGACTTTTCCACATTTAGAGGAAAAAACGCTGCAAATTCTTTCACACAGGTTGGTTATTCCTGAAACCAGGCGCATGGAGACTTTTTCTTCAACATGGGGAAAATGGAAACAGTGGATGTGGTGGGTCCCGGACCAATTCCAATCGATTCAGGCCCCAAAACATGGTGGAAAATGATACCCCACACGTCTAGGTACCTAAAATCTCGAAAACACATTCAGAATAGGTGATAGGTTACCCATACCCGTGTCAAGAAGGCGCCAATCGTACCGGACCCATTTCATTGGATTCAGCGTCCAAAATTATGTGGAAAATAATGCCCCACACGCCTAGCTACCAGAAATCCCAAAAACACATAGGTATACAAATGGGTAGATACATACCCATCTATACCCATTTCAAATGTGTTTTTCGAGATTTCTGGTACCTGGACGTGTGGGTATCATTCGCACTAGTTTTGGTATGTTATGTCGATTGGAATTGGTGCGGGACCCACCACACTCACTGTTTCCATTTTCCCCATGTTGAAGAAATGAGTCTCCATGCTCCTGATCCGAGGAATAACCAACCCGTGTGAAAAGAATTTGCAGCGTTTTTTATGTGTGCTCTTTTTATCCATCACCACTTCCATCTTCAAATTCACCATTGCTTCCATAATTGACTGTAATCAGGGTGGTTGCCAGTTCCCAATTAATAAAGAATATCTTTCCCCAGAGGTATCGATTGGCTTGGAGAAAAAAATAAAAAGCGAAATATTTACATTTTTGCAAATTTTTTTATTTTATTTTTGCTTTTAGCATTGGGAGCCGCCAGTTTGTTTTACGGAAGAACCCCCGTACCAAGCTGCAGATCTTTGTTTGGAGATGACATCATACTTTTGACTTTTGTGCAGGAATTGGGACGGTGGGCGATTGATGATGCTCAACTCCGTTATGGACCGACTTCTCGTAGATCTGACCCCTTTGGAGGCCAAGACCTCTTAAGCTTCCTCACAACTCTGTACTTCCGAGGCGATCACCGACTTGTCGAAGTGCGAAGTGGAAAAAAGTCTTCCCATTCGCTGCCTTGAATCATACCCTGGAAGACCCGCAAGACGGCAGTCGACTGATTTTTAACTGAGGACCTTTTTTATTCACGACCGTGAAGGATAGTACTGTAATCAGTTCCCGTAGTGCAATACTCTTTCGCGATTTCATAATAATCATTTTTCTAAATTTATCATCGTCTTTTTTAAATGTGTTCAGTACATTTACCATATTATTTCGCACTGTACGTATATGCATTTCTCACAGTGGAAGTTAGAGTTTAACTTCTACGTTCTCTCGTATTTGTGAAGTATGAACTCTTTTCGTGATAGTCATGTAAATAGTTATTGTACAAATCGTTCGCTCAGGAAGGCTTCAGTAGATATATCATAGTCCTCCTAAACGGAAATAAATTATTAATTTGAATAGTGAAAAGGTTGGATTCATTTTCTTCGTTCCTTGATTTGGTGTACCTACTCGTAGTGGCAAGTTTTCATGCGTTCACTTTTACTTTATATAACATAATACGCCTTTTGCTCCGTTTCACATGTGGTAAGAACAAATATTAATTACCAATTTTATATTGAGAAGGCCTTTTTCTGATATTGGCCAACGTTAGCAAATCGTTAGAGTATCTAACCGAAAAATGGCGTTTTAATTTTTTATTGAATGATTCTAATTTTTGAAAAGTTTACCAGCGATGTTATACAATTGTTGAATGATTGAGAATTTTACCAGCGATATTATGACAATGTTGGGAGCGGAATCACTTGTACTTAATAAAACCACGGAAGGATGCAACAATCTCCTCTAGCAAGAGCATCAAGCCTCAAAATATTTCTAATTTTGTTATTTTTGTGACTCAAGCTATGCATTATATTCTGAATCCTACTTGTGCTACCGCTTTACCCCCTCGAAACAACTCATCTCAACACGCTCTATCGGAAGAACCACACGTTCGTTTTAGATTGTGAATGGTGAATCCGATAATTTGGTCAAAAATGAGGAATGGTGATTAAAAGAGAAGGAAAGTGGTTCGCTTTAAAGAAGCTTTAAAAGTAATATCTTAGGAGTGGTGTGAAATATAATGATGCGGTTCTCCAACTAAAACCCAATGGGAAACTTTGAGTAAATTGTTATTCTCCTTTTTATAATCCTCACTGATAAGATCCTCAGTTGTTATGTTAGGGATGACTACTATCAGTACGAATATAATTATTCATAAATCTAATGATATGAAAACGAAGGTATACGGATAAAGCGAAAATCAATTCAATTCATTTATTGTCGTTTCTACACAACAGATCCTGTTGTATAGATAAAGCGAAAATCATTCGAATTCAAAACTTATTTTCTGTGTGTAAAATCAGAAATGTTTTCCTCATTTTATGTTTCGTATGCTACACGATGTGATTTTTACCATATCCCTCCCTTCTAAAAAAAAAAAATCTGCAAATTCTTACACACGGGTTGGTTATTCCTCGAATGGGGGAAACTGTGGGTGTGGCGGGTCCCAGACCCATTCCAATCGATTCAGGGACCAAAATTTCGTGGAATATGATACCCCACACGCCTAGGCACCAGAAATCCTGATACATACAAAATGGGTGGATACATACCCATTTTGACCCATAACTTCTTCCGGTGGGTGCCAATCGTTCTGGGACACACATTTTATTTGATTCAGCGTCCAAAATTTAGTGGAAAATGACACCCTACTCGCCTAGGTAGCAGAAATCCCGAAAACACATATTCAAAATGGGTAATAAATACCCAATTTGACCCATTACTTCTTCCAGTGGGTGCCAATTGTTCTGGGACCCATTTTATTGGATTCAGCGTCCAAAATTTAGTGGAAATGACACCCCACTCGCCTAAATCACCCAAAATCTCGAAAATCCATTTTTCAAAAAACCCCTACCCCCTCCAAATTTGGTCCGATCGGGCTGAAAAGTTTCGAGGACACATCTCGGCTGGGAACAGACCCCTGACCCAAATTTCAGATTTTTAGAAAATTTTCTACTACCAAAAACGGCGTGGACAATGGACGGCGGACAGACATTGACCTTTTTTGATCAGGACATCATGAAACGTCCAGAAAAAAATTTTGAGCCGAATCGGAGAGGTTGACCATTATCATGAAAACATAGGTTGATTATTCAAGGAATAACCAACCAATATAATCCTATGAACTCTGTACGAAAATGCACCACAGAAACGTCCTCACATGTCAAGGCATTGTGTGTATAAAGACAGCTAGAAGAGGACGAGGGAACATTGAAGAAGAAGTAGAAGTGTTGTTGTTTACTACCTTCTCACACAGCCTTTACTCAAGGAAGGAGAAGAAATAAATAATATTCAAATCAATATTTTTTTTCTTCTTTTTTTTTCATCTATCTGTTTCCGTATTCCAAGGCAGCCAGAATGGCAACCACATTTTTCATTTCGTCGAGGTCTTCATGAATATTTTGTATAGAGTGAACATCTGTGCTAGTGAGCAACCGTGCCATATTTTCGTCCCTTCGGTCTTATCTGGCAATGTCAAACGGGCTGTGAAGTTGACTTATTATAATAATTAATTAACCGGCTTGTCCCATGGATGTCGCCAAGTCCTTCTTCGGATCGCGTTCTCACGATGGATACGCTGGACGGAACGATTATAACGTGAGTATTAACATGTTTTATTAACTTGAACAGTTCGCTCCTGTCAGCCGCTGACCCAGATTTTCTTCAGAGTGCAGGTATGTACGTGGTACGAAATAGGTCTCGTTGGTATTGAGCTTAGCTTATCACAAAATCCCTAACCAGGAGAAGTGACGTAGTATTGAACACGTTCTGTCACATCTGGTTAGTGTACATCTGTATTGAGGCATGGCACGGATTTCATATGGACTGCCCAACTGCGTCCCTGGAGAGGTATGACTGGGACGAATCTGAAATCCGATGGCTGATATCCGATAGAATGCTTCAGAACATTGGAGCCTTTAAACCTTCTGATGCAGCTGTTTTGCACCTACTCTAGTACTCTCCCTCTAATCCTGATAACAAGAAAATACATTTACATACATGATCTTGTAGGACGTAGTGGAAACCGCAGAATGTGATGATGAAGATGAAGAAACTGGTTATTCGTCCTATCGGGGCTCCTGTGGCGACGCCGAACTTTTGAAACCAACACCAGGAGGAGCATTTTCCGCCGTCACCCCTTCGTTATGGCCTCAAAATATCCTTTCAAAATTGGCCAACGACCCAGACGGTCCCGATCACAGGTAAGCTTTTGTTTGTACGTCTTATTGAAGAGTTTCCTAATAAATAGTCATGTAATGTTGAACCTAAAACTGGGGTATCTGAAGGATATTTCCAACAATCTGGAAACGAACTTGAAATTCGACTTGCACGAGGAAGCTTCCTAAGTCCAGCAGGTGAAAATCCGCCTGGTGGGAAACCATTTTCCAACTTAAACTGTCTTTAGGTATAGTCTCTAAAAAACAGTTGAAATCACAAGTTTAGAAATCATTTGGCATAGATTTGTTGTTCATGAAGAAACTTATCCGGACGATTTCTGTCTGATTTTCCTGAAAACATAATTATTATGTTTTTGCCAGGAAAAGGGATAAACGAGAAAAAATATGTTTGAACATTTTGAGGGTTTTCGATTGTCAAAAGTTGAGTCTGTCTAGTTGAATATTACTTTCAAGTACAATCTTTGATTTGCTGGACCCTTAGTGTAAAGCTTAGATCTTAAGGCATCTTCTTCTTTGCCATTTTTCTACAACAAAGATCTTAAAATTTTCTTGGGAAGAGTGCGGTATAAAAAGATGTTCTGTAGAGACTTTTCTATGTCGTGTCCTTTTTGCTAACCTTCTTATTATCAATCTAGGGCCCTTGAAGGTATGAGCAAAATTGTCAGTTCTGATACTCCCATTTGAGGGCGGCTGTCCTTGTTGACACTAAACCCCTACCTCTCTTCAACCCATCTTTAGTCACTCAAGAAGGTTTATTTTTCAGATTTGACGAGTTCGGTTTTGTTTTGGGTGAGGATGGAACGTATTTAACACTGGGACGGAGCCCGGCGAAACATAAACACACGCCGTTAGAAGAAGACCCTCAAGAGAGGTAAGTTGATCTGCCGCGCTTCTCAGTGTTCCAAGTTGTCTCAAACTATTTGCTAATTAGCGCATGTCTTTGATTTAGGCTCAAATGGTTCGCCCAGCTCGAGTTCAACAGCTCTGTCGGATCAAGTGACCTCTCTTGGGAAAGCGTTCCACCGACTTTGCCCAAAACAGGGAAACTCCGAGCGATGGTTCGCCAAGGGATCCCCCATTCCCTCCGTCCTCAACTGTACATGCGGTTTTCAGGGGCGCTCGAGAGGAAAATCAAGTCGAAAATGCCTTATGAAGAGCATGTAAGACATTCCGCTGACGGTTCGGAGCACTCTAGCGTTGAAATCGAGAAGGATCTGTTGAGGTCTATGCCTGGGAATTACTTCTTTCAAACTTCAACTTCTCCTGCAATTCCGCGACTTCGGCGTATCCTTCGAGCGCTGGCGTGGTTGTATCCATCTATCGGGTGATTACTTCTAAACTATCTGATAAACTAAGTCTAGTGAGTAGTAGGTATAGTACTCCATGAGAGTTGTGCAAGAAGACCCAGCAAAAATAAGCAAAAACAACATCATTACAGGAAGCGTCCCTTTAAGACGTATGTTTGGTGCAGGGGTCATATTCCAGTCATATAACATATTGTAGACAGATGTTTCCTCTAATGTTGCTGCATAGCCCAGCGGAACTAACCACGTACGTTTAATACCAACAGCAGCCTGGGTCAGAAACCAATTCACTGACTCCAGCCACTATCTTAATCAACAACGTGATAACAATCCTCACATGACGATCCTCACCCAGCATGTTAACTTGAACTACATACGTAATCTTATTGTACCTTATGAATATGTGTCAAATGTATACAATAATGTTAATATATTTTTATATCACGAATATTACATGTCACAATAACCAGCAATGTATGCGATCACAACTTGACGAGTTCCCGTCGTCTAGATATTTTAGAATTTTGTCTTTTCGCAGGTATTGCCAAGGTATGAGCTTGTTTTGTTCTCATCTTCTCCTTATTATGGACGAAGAAAATGTCTTCTGGATGATGTGCACGATCATAGAAGATCTCCTCCCACCTGGCTATTTCACGAAATCGTTAGCAGGTAACCTTCTGACTACTCAAAGATTTTTAATTAGCCTGACTCATTTGAAATTTGAGAATAACACAAAGTAATTATTCTGTTCGTATTCACCACTCGTGCTCGCAGGAGTCCATGTAGACATGCACGTACTGGACGCATTAGCCAGAAGGTGCCTTCCTGACGCTGCAAAATCTCTCGATGCATTTGACGTTGACTTCAAATTAGCCGTGGTTCCGTGGTTTTCTTCAATTTTCGCCACATATTTTCGTCACATCCGAATCACCCTCCGCATATGGGACATGTTCTTTCTCGATGGGTCCCTCGTTCTTATTAACATTGCCCTCGGTCTTCTACATCTTTGTGGTTAGTGATTTTATATTTGCAACATTAAAGTAAAATACAAGTTTAAAATTATTTTGGTTATTTGTATTTCATTTATTAAAATTTATTTTTCTTTAAAATAATTTCCAGAATCCACCATTAATAGTGCGACTGACACGAGTCAAATCTTCACCCGTCTCTCCAATATCACGTATGAAGTGGAAGACATTGATAATCTCATCGAGGTACATCCACAAATAGCATAGTCAGACAAAATCCAACTTACCCCGACTGAACGTTCAATTAAATATAATTTTTTCCAGGTTTCAACTAAAGTATCCACCGGTATTAACGATAAACTGATTGATACGTTGCGAAAACAAAAAGCCACGTACAAAATGGCGACGGACGATGGATGGGCTGCCGACGCAAAAGTATCCAAGTAAATATCCCTTTTGGGCATTTGTCATAATTTTTTAGCTCTAGTAGTGATTGAAAACGTGGCAACATAAAAGCGAAAGTTCCTGCTGTCCTTGTGTGATTTCTCAGTAATTTCTCAGTTTGTATCCACCCATTTGTACCCATTCCGCTTGATTTGTGCTCAATGCATTGATCTGTTTCATCCTGCAGGCGGTCAGTCAAAAGGTCTAAGTCAATGCTCGAACTGATCCTGTTCGGAGATGATCTATCCGATTATGATCTCAAATTGAAGAATGTCCGTCAGACTGGTAAACATTTATTTTCCTTCTTTTACTGCAGTATCAATGTCAACGAGTCAATGTAAAATGTTCTTCGTTTTGCAGAGATCCTTGTCGAACTAAGAGACGCGATACGACACGTTTCTCGGCATTTTCTCTCGACTGAGCCAAATCTTTATAACGAGGATCTTCTTGTTGCTGATTACACGATTGAAAGTCACTCAAAAGACGTTGACACCTACTTGAGCGTCTCGAGGAATCGTTGCCGGCGTGCCAAAGCTCTGTTAGGTGAGTCTGTTCTCATAACTAGCATTAACTTTTCTGCCCGCTTTTGGTTGGAAGTAGTCCACTAACTCATAATTAGAGTTTTACTGAAATCGTCATTTTTTTCTAGATTTCGAAAGAAATGACGATGACGAACTGGGATTTCGGAAGAACGACATCATCACAATAGTATCTCAAAATGACGAACACTGTTGGGTTGGAGAACTTAATGGTCTCAGAGGTGAGACATTTTGAGTTGAACGTGATCTGTTTGCCTTGATGTTCTTAAACCTTTGTACTTGGTAGTAGAGAAACACCGCTTAGCTATGTCTAGCCTAGCTCACAAGAGTCTTTCCCCCCAGGCGGACCCAGGCGTGTGGGGCTCCATTTTTGGACGCTCAATCGATTGGGTCCCTAATCTTATGAAAAGAAAATATTCATATGAATGAACAATGTTTATTCACAGGCTGGTTCCCTGCCAAATTTGTCGAAGTTCTTGATGAGCGCTCAAAGCGCTATTCATGCGCTGGTGACGACTCTGTCAACGAAGCCATCACTGACCTCGTTCGTGGTTCATTGTGTCCTGCTGTGAAACAGGTGCTCGAGCACGGGATGCGTCGTCCAAACTTCCTAGGTTTGTTCCCCCATGTAGGTGTGTTGTGTGGTTTGTACCTATGTTAATGATTACAATGGTTGGTGTACGCAGGTGGTTCTTGTCATCCATGGCTTTTCATCGAAGAGGCGTCCATGAAAGAAGTTGAAAGAGACTTCAATTCCGTGTACAGCCGCCTCGTCCTGTGCAAAACGTACCGACTGGACGAAGATGGAAAAGTGCTTACGCCTGAAGAGGTAGGTTCTTTTGACTTTTATATATCTTAATTGTAAAATAATTTCTCAGTGTTCGTACTTTGAGGACAGGTATGTAGAGACACCTATCCAACAATCTATGTCTGCTTCCAGCTGTTGTATAGGTGCGTTCAAGCTGTCAACTCAAGCCATGCCAACGCTCAGATGGACGTGAAACTACGAAGCCTTGTATGTATAGGGCTCAACGAGCAAGTTCTTCATCTTTGGCTCGAAGCTTTGTGCTCCTGCGTCGATGTCGTCCAAAAATGGTACCATGGCTGGAGCTTCATCAACTCTCCCGGTTGGGTTCAAGTAAAGTGTGAGCTCCGTGTCCTCTCAGCTTTCGCCTTCAGTTTGAATCCCGACTGGGAATTGAAGGCGTTTAGGTGAGTCCTCTGATTACATTCGCATTTTCTTCCTGAAATTAAGTATTTTGGGTTTTACATTTAAGGAATTTCACTATAATTTGTCTTCTAAAATTCTAGACATTGATTATTCTAAATACGAGGATTTTAGAAGAATTTACTTTAAAATGGCTAGAGGAATTTATGAAAAAGGAGGAAAATACCACAAATTTTTGAAAAAATAATGAGAAACATAACAAGAAATTTAGAAAAATATATGAATTAGTAAAAACATTACAAATACTTGATTATGGGATTCTTACAAAAATCAAATTCTCCCTTCATTTGTATTCACATTTTTATTTTTATTTGTATTCGTTTTCATATTCACATCTTCAGATTTATGAATGTTGATTCGTTATTTATGAACATGGATCCGCCTTGCTTGGAAAACATACCGAGTAGCGACAATAGTACGAAAAGGTTTCATGGATCATTTTGAATTTCACAGAAATCGTGAGGAAGGAGGAGAAACATCCTTGAAGGACGGCGTCCGGGACATGCTTGTTAAACATCACCTATTTAGCTGGGATCTATGATAATGAGACAATATCGAGAGCGGCCAACCTAATTTTTTAATTTTTACCATTAAAATGAGTCACATGTCAAAACCGTGAGTGTGTCAGATAACATCGTACTGTAAAGTACTTCGTTATTCTGTTGGTGAGTCCATGCAGATCGACCTAGCAGTGGAGAATAGGTCAGTTTAACAGGTTCGGAGTCTAAAGTTCACCCGTTTTACCAAGGTCGTAGAGATGAATATTCCGTTCGCCTCTTTACTCACAGAAAGCCAAACTGAAACTACCAAATTCGTTGTCTGGCCACATTTATGCTGGTCTTCGCCGCTTTCAAAGGGCTGCCAAAAGCGGCTGTAATGTTTCTCGGGAGAGACTCATTGCCAATCCACCTGAGGGGTAAAAGTTGCCACTTATTGCGGAGTGATGAAAAGTATGGTCAGGCTCCAAGTGTCCTTTGGCAGGAGTATAGAGTTAACCTCCATGTACTCGCGTCAACCCGATTCACACCAGCTCTCGCGCAGCAGTTAAACCGCCTTTGTGTTTATATGAACAACAGCAGTCATAATCTTGGCAAATAAGTCTCAAAACATGGAAGGAAATCTAATTTTACTCACATTTTTCAGTGGATAGAGGATTTCCTCGCGTTTGCAATGCTTGACTGCGCTTGTCGACTTGAGCTATTTTGAATGTCGAAACAAGTGGGCCCTTTAGTAATGTTGGATCAGAGGGTGGTGATTATACTTCAGGGATACACTTTATTCCAACCAATCTTTGATTACTTAAAGTGAGCCCCATTTTTAACATTCCGAAAATGCGGTTATTTCGCCATTATCGCGAGCGCTTGTAGGTTAACTCGCCTCTGATTCTCACAAGGTCGATGTTACCGTCGTTAGATCGCGCTGACCTTTTTGTTTCCGGTGTTGTAATTACTTTTATATCTATCTCATCGCTTTTGTCTGTGTACTGTGTATGTATGCTGGTGCTATTATAAAGCAGGATTACCATAAGTTTGGAAAAAGTGTCTTTGTACTATAGTGCGAGTGGACGAAGTCTGTATCCCCCCACCTGACCTCCATTGCCTCCCAGTGAACCTTGCTACAGTCAGCCTTTATGAAGGCGTTGAACGTACTCCGCTACTCCCTATGTTTGGGGAGTGCTATATTCGAGCAAGACTTTGTTTAGGTACTCTTTCATATTTTCAAGCCTTGATGGATAGGTTGTTATGTATGTTATTATATTCTCTTCCGCAATTTGTTCATCTGTTGAACAAAACAGAAACAGCCCTTCGTAAACGTTAAAATAATGGCGATGTTTTTTTTTTCTTAAACGAAGGCAAGTATTTACTGATTATTGAAAAAAAGCTAGGAAGCATTTAACCGGCAAGTTTAATGTACAGGGACTGCTAGTTATTTATAAATCAGTTTTGTTGTGTTCAATCATGTTTATAAATGAATTCGAATTTATGAAAAATGAAAAACTATGCATACGTACCTCTACAGGGCTAAGTTATTTGTTGAAAAAAATCCTCCTTGCCTCGTGGCCTAGAGTGTAACGGATATTACATTACAAGGCTGGGCTGCTTTTTCAATCACCAGTTAGTGCAACTGGCAATACCTGGCCCCTCAACAGTTAGGGTAGTGGAGGTAAGTTTGAATAAGTGAAGGGTTTTTTTCATTAGTGATGCTCAAATCAGAATATTGCAGACAAGGCATTTTAGTAAATTTGCTTGCCATAGGAGCGGTCGTTATACGAGAATATTATTGTATGTAGTCTCCGAACTCATGAATCTTATCTCGTGGTGGGTCTAGTGTGCCGTAAAAGCTTATTATATTCTCGGGAGTAGCTTCATTAGAAATGAATCAACCTTTTTGGGGGTCAAGAAGAGAGCAAACTTTCTGGGCTACACTCAAATTTATTTACTATTTGTTTGAAAAGAAAAGTCTGTCGTTTTATTTTCAAAAAAATATCCCTAAGACATAATTTCCAAAAAAAAATTTTTTTTTTGGAAATGGATTGAGAGAAATCAGAGTGATTGGTGATTGGCGGCGTTCTACTTCATTTTCAGTCTAGTTTTGTCTGAGGGAAACACCCAGTTCGTACGTGGAAACCGAGTGTACCAAAGAAGGGTTTGGTAGTACTGCATGGGTCGATGATATTATAGCATATTAAAATACCCTACGATTGAAGATGAACATTTGCCCTGCAGATCCTTGCGTAAGACTTCTAGGATGTGACCAACGGAGGGAACGAGAGTCTCTCACAAAAACAATAGATGGCGTCCGTTGGACCACGCAGACGCTCTCCAACTCCCACTCCGCGTTGGCAGAGCCATTTTGCCCTATCTCTGCTCCTCTCGTCATATCAGTTGAGTTTTGGGGCGGAGCTCGTGAGTTGTAGTTTTTTCATACTGTGATAACCAACTTCTACCTGCAAGTGACCCGAGCGTGCCTCCTCTGTCGTAATCCGGGAGTGTTCTGTCAATTTAGAATGATGACGAAGTTTATCACAAACTTACAAGTTGCTCTTTAGGACTTCAGCCTTGTGGTTCTTGGACATTTTTTGTAGGAATCCTTCGTTTCCCGGCTCACATTACCCGCGTCGTTGTAGGGATCAAATTGAACATAAATTCCCTATTTAGTTTTAGGTTTATTTTATTTTTCATTTTGAAGTTCCACGTTTGATCTTTGATTTATACGGACTTTCATGGTAGCAACGACGAAGACACATGCTGCATTCTTCTTCCGCTAATGGTGAGCCTCATTTTTTTAAATTCCTAATTTTAATTATAAGTTAAATTCTTGAACATGTGTGCTCGAATTCTCTTCTGGAACCTATCCACTGTTTCAAAAATTACCTAACTTGTCTGATCAGGATTTTTGGTTAGGGAATTCTCATTTGCATTTTTCATGATTATTGTAAGTACCTACCATTGTAGCGGACACACGCACCGACGAATTAAATTATCAAGCGACGTGGCGGCCATATGTCGTGCGAATTTCATTAATTTGATTAATTAACACGAGAGAATTGTTGAAGGACGGAGAGGAATAGCAAGATCTGTTTTCATGTTGGATCTGCGGATACTTGTTGAGCTGCCTACCTGTTGAATGTTCGCACTCGACGTGCCCGCCTTCCCTCATGACACGTTTTGAATCGCCAGTCAATATTTTTTTGTTCAATTTTTTAAAATAATTTTTATGAAAATCATGTGTCAGGAGTCAATCCGGAGGATTTCACCTACGATAATTAACTACAAAAGCGTTCACATTACGGGAGTGACCTAACATCAAATCTAATCATACATTTTTCTTTAAAAAAAAAAAAAATAAAATAAAATAAAATAAAATATATATATATAGTGATGTCGTCGTCGTCAATGATCTGCCCTTCCTACATCACACATATATATATAAATAATAAAATAAATAAATAAATAATAATAATAATAAAATTTCCTAAAGAAATTATGCCACTGGCGAACAACCAGAAACCTAAAGATTGCGGGAAGTTTGCTCAGTATAAAAGGTATCAATCGAAAAGACTAGATTCCTTCGAAACGGTGATATAATTTTTCAAATTGTTTTGATTGGTTTATTTGGTACCCAATAAAAGGAATTCATAGTTTACAAGAAAAAAATACTACTGCGCGCTACAACAAAAAATTTCAAAATTGCGGACTTTGAATGTTTTTTTTTTGGCCGTCAGAGCCATTAGTCTGACAACCAAAGGCACTTTATAGATACTAGGTAAAAGCTGTTTATAGATCAAGAGCTTGGGGCAAGATTATGGGATATCAGTGAGTGCGAAGCGTCCCGGACTCATTCCAGTCGATTCAGGGTCCGACCTTTAGTGGAAAATGATACCCCACACGTCCAGGTACCTAAAAAATCTAGAAAACCCAACTTCGAAATAGGTAGGCAGGAACCCACTTTGACCCATACTCACCATAGGTGGGCAACAATCGGTCCGCGACCTATCCCAACCTTATCAGCGTCCAAAATTTGGTGGAAAATCTACCCCTCATAAGTCTAATTCCCTAAAAGTTCCGAAAATCGAGTTTAAAAAATTTTCACCCATGCCTTCCCCCAATTTGGTTCGATCGGGCCAAAATGTTTCGAGGACCAACTACAGCCGGAAATGGCCCCTGACCGAAATTTCAGATCAAGGCGTCTAGATCAATATAAGCAAATGTCCGTCCGCCGTCGATATTTCTGGTGCCTAGGTGTGTGGATATCATCGATTATTCAAGGAATAACCAACCAAAAAATTAAGAGTCAATGGATAATGTTTTACGGGCAGTTTTTTCCTCTTTCCACATTATGTACTTATACTCAAGAGATCTACCATAGGGGCCTACCCTATGCACCCTAAGTTGAAAAGCGCCAATGATGGTTGCAAAACCTGTCAAAGGTTGTCTAAATACTGGGTTAATACTTATTGATACTGATGAGAAAATATGTATGTATAAAGAGCTAGAGTGTACCACGTACATATTACCCGTTATATGTCACACTTGTGAAAGTAGCGAAAATAGATGTATTTGAGCCATAATTGCGAATAATCTGAGAGCTCCTTGTCATGGGGGAGAATTTGATGCATCCCATTAAAGGGTGAAGGTGATTGACAGCTATGAATTGTAGAATGTTATTTGTCTCTTCAGTCTCGATGTCTATGGGTAGTAACCGATATATCATTTAACAAATAGGAGCTGTAGTTGAGCCATCGTGTTTACAGGAACGCAATACCCCCTTGAACGATCGTTAGCAAGACAATGTCGAAAGTCACTCAGTGCTCAGTTTTTTGGAATTTTGTTCCGCTCGTAAAGAAAACACTGCCTTGAATTTGAACGGCTAATTTCCTACTGAATCAAGTTCTTTGTTCGTAAAAAACACCACACTCGGAACGATCATAAAAATTATTCTCGTAAAAACGATCGATGAAAGTAAAAAAGTTCGACACTTTTCTTGACGTGGCCCAGGATCTGCGTCGACCATGCTGCGTCAACTACGAATAAAAACGTCCCCTTCTGCGAGGTTTGGAAGGAGAACAGATGAGCCAACCGAAGTCCTTGGCCTCCGAGATGTTGTTAATAGCTGCATTTCTAGCTGTAGTGAGTAGGAGTGCCAAATAGGTTAATAGCCAGTAGAATTATTATATCGCTATAAGGCGACGGAAATAGTTCTTAAAATCGTGCTGCCGAGCTCCTCAGACGAGAAGTGGAGATAATTTTTTGAATGAAAAGTTCAGTAAATTTACGATGAACGTACCTGATATTCGTGTTGGTATAATTTCGCATGCTTATAACTACGTGTCCCCGTACTCATACTTTCAGTTGCGAATAAGACCCTATCAAATTGCTATTAATTTTTCTCTAATTCCGATATGAGGAGGTACGGAATGATCTGAGTGAGAGGTTTGGCCTCGAGGGGCAGATTTTTAGGGAATCGTTACGTCGTCGATTATTATCATTATATTTGTTTCGAAACACCAATAAAGACCAAGCCATACTCTATCCATGATCCCAGTAGGCAAGGGAGCCTTTTGGTATGTGCATTGAGCAGAAACAAATTATATTAACTTCATAAAACCATACAACACCCAGCTCAGCAACAAGTTACCTATCTAGGAGTATAATAGGTACCGTCATCAACATGATATATTGAGTAACATAGCTTAGACGTAGCACCACATGAATGATTGATCAACATAGTTTGAAGAATACAGCGAAATACAGAAAAACGCCAACTCTGAGTCCTTGAACTTTGTGTTTGAACCTCAAGGCAATATGAGTCTCTGTGTTGAAGGCTTGATCCATCTTTCTGTTCTGACCTATTTACTGAAATAGCTAGATAAAAAACTTGAATTTGGTCCTGTTGAATGCCAAGTAAACCTAGAAAGATCTCTTTTCTGTATGGCTCAAAATGAGGCCATACATGTGCTGCTGAGGAAGAGGGTGTTGTACCTATTAAATGCAAATTCCGAGTGTTCCCGTTGCTCCTTCTTGACAAGATGAAAGAAGTTCTCTCTTCTCGCAGAGAAAAGTCCTTATATTAGTACCTACCTACGTATGCATAAAGTGTTGCGTGAATACATGAGACCGCTTGTTGCTGTAGTAGGTCCATTCGTGGAAGAAACATGTGCTTGTGAAAATGTGTAGTACGATCAGAAATTAATATGGACACCACTGGATTGGAAATACGGCACTTCCCAGTTTTTTTTCAACCATCAGCTCTCGAAAAGTATTTCCTCCCCCAAGCACGAGGTACTCTCACATGGGGGAGTAACATTCAATGATATGTACCACATGTAATATCTAAATAAACGAATGAATAAAAAAATTAAAAAAATATACTTTTGGGGTACTTCTCCGTATAATTACACTCTCTCGTTTATTTTCTTCCGTGATGCTTGTTATTCACACAACAAAAAGCTCGTTAGGGATTTAATCAAATTAACAAGGGCGACGCCCAATAGTAAAATACCAAGAGGATGCCGTGAGACGCAGGGATATTCAGATATTTGCGCCTGGCGGGAAGAGAGGAGGGTTTTGGCCTTTTTGGCCTCGGTGTTAAAACCCTGCTCGGTAACTGAGAGCGAACTATATGTCACGAACGCGTCAACAAAAGAAGGAAGTGGATGAAATGAGTGAAGGCGTGGTTACTTTTGAGATGGAGGATTTTCGTTTAGCTGATTGAAAATCCGCCTGCTGATAGAAAATAATATACGATTTCAAATGCATGAAATTGTACCTTGATTGTGCTCTACATTTTCTCTGCGTTTCCTTCATAGCTTGAAATAGATACCCTCTCTCAATATAAGTGTTTACTTGTATTTATATTTTTTCGATTGGCTGTCTGCTCCGCTAAGAGTACAAATGTATCTTTTTCAGACATTTTCCCCGAGATTTCACCATCATCTCTTTTCCACCCTTATTTTTCTGTGTTTCAATTTCCTTGCCTTTTCCCAAATTCAGGAAACACGTTAGAACACGGAGTTCAGCTCTCTCGTCAACTTCAACCCTACCTACTCGGACCCCTGACTTCTTTCAAGGGCACCAGTGATAATTATCTTTCCACCGTGACCCTGCGACACCTTCTTGCGCTGCTTCTCATCGGACTTCGTACATCCTCTAGAAACGATCCAAAGAAAGGTCGGAGGTTGACCAGGTAGCCATTACCTCTTTGACCGGCGCCAATGCACCTGAGTTACGGCCAAACAATGTTAAAGTCGATGCCAGCGAGGCGTTACTTTTCATACTGTCGAGCCCAAGTCAGAATACTATTTGCCATGGGTAAACTCGAGGTCGAGGATCAAACTCTTCGTAGTTGTGTACAGTGTGTTCTGCGTGGTATCCGGGGGTGGCCAGGACAAATATTTGTATTCCCGAGGGTACCCTGGACGAAATGAATTTGCCTTCAATCACCTGACGGCCTAGTAAGCCATTTATATGAAACCATTGCGATGCTGCTCACGACTCTGACGTGGAAAGCCCTAGAGATACAGTGAATACAGTGAGGGAGTGCAGTTTTTTTTTTGTCAATATGAGTTTTCACGATGACGCGGTTGAACATGTATACTGAGTACGACAGTGAATCGGGCGATTTTTAGAGCCGGAAATTAATAATGAAGGTTACAAAAACGCTGCTAATTATTTCACAGGGGTTGGTTATTTCTTGAACCAGGAACATGGGGAAATGGGGGAACAAAGTGAGAGTGGAGTGTCTCGGACTCGTTGTAATGGGTTCAGCGTCCAACATTTAGTGGAAAATGATGCCTCACACGCCTATATCACCGGAAATCAATTTTTCAAAAAAAAAATTTTTGACCCTAACCCTCCAAAATTTGGTTTGATCGGGCTGAAAACTTTCAAGGATCAGCTAGAGCCGGATTAAAATTTCAGATTTGTAGGAAATTTTGTATTGCCGAAACCGGCGCGTACGGTGGACGGACGTTGCCTCTTTTCTGTTCTAGACATCATGAAACGTCTAGAAAAAATGTTTGGGGCCAATTGGGGATGGTCGACCCCTCATGACTTTGAGCAAGAAAATAGGTTAATAATTCAAGAAATAACCAACCAGAAAGGAATTTCAAAGACCTTTTCTCAAAAACCATTTCTTCATAAGGTTCCAAAGTATTTTCCTTGTACTCGTAAAAATTGAATAGTAATAATAAATTTAATTAAAAATTTTCCCCGAAAGTTTGCTTTATATGTACATTTCAATATTATATGTACGAGTCTGTAATGCAAAATCCGTCTATGTTCTATTTATTTATAGACTCGTGATAATACCTAGTATGACAAAAAATGTCTGAATAAGAAGGGCTATTTCTCCATGTTAGTATATATTTGCTACTTTATTACTAAAATCGGTCTCTCTAAGATCTTAATGACTATAATTCTTGGATAAGAGGCCGTTGTGTCACCCTCATCGGTCGTGGCTAGCTGTTTACATCACATCTCTCGGTTGATTCATGCAGACCAAGATAACAGCCTGATAGAGTGGTCTTTACTGACAACGGCACTTTATTCTCGGACGGAGTTTAATTTTTGATTTCATGAAGATAACTAACTTCCTTCTCTCCAGCTTTGTTGGTTTTCATCGGTGGGCTTACTATTTTCTGTTGAAGTTGAGCGTTTTGTAGGGATTTTTCAAAGCTTGTTGAAGAGCGCACAATAATGAAAGGCGAAAGATCGCTTGTCTGATAGAAGCAAAAAATAAAAAGGCAAAATGAAACGATAATCCTCTAGACCATACCTATCATTTCCTAATTTAATCCAAAGCTTCAGCTTAAGTAATCCTAGTGTATGTTCAAGAGAGCCGAAATCAAAAATTTCGTTAAGTGAATCCGCTAGATTTACCGATGATATTAACCTGCAGATAGCGTGAAAGTATTGGATGCTCAACGTGCGTACAACGAGGAAACCTTACAGTAATGCTGTTGATTTGAACCAACTTGTATTGGCTACACACAAATATTGAGAGTTACTGAACTTTCTTCTTGGCAAACGCACGTTGTAGGAGTATTTCGCCAAGATTGCCTTCTGAGAAATGGATATAGTTGGCCTGTGCTTCAAAACTAATTACCGATGAGCAGTCGTCTAAAATTAGATCAATTTGGAACGTTCTTGAAAGCGGAACAAGAGACGCTCACTCAGAATATTGCCAAGGCAAACGTGCAATGTGGTGACCTCGTCAAAACTTGTAAAAATCGTATGACACGGATTTTTGCGTTTCGAAAGAAGAGTGTACACTACACCAAGTTGGTCCACAATTTTCAAATTCGATTGCGAGACTTCGTCGTCTATAAAACACCTCTGAAAAATGTTTTCGTCCTTATCCTTCAAAATTTATTTCTACTAAGTAGTTAGGCTTCTCCTCCGAAAACCTGGAAGATGCGCTCTTTTACTGGAGCAAGATTCTTCTAGGTATAATAATTATCCAAAATTGTAAAGGATAAACCTTCAGAGCTGAAGATAAATTTTGTCTAAGACACTGAATAATAAATGATAGCGTTCAACTTCGTTACTTTCGCCGACTCATTTCGTGCCGCATTCCAACAAAATTAGTTACTTTCAACTAGTATTCAATAATGTACTTTGACCGCAGTACAAGTTTTAACAAAATTAAAAATACGAAGGGACAATACAATTTAGTGAGTTCACAGAGGTAAGTAGAATCTCCAATCTCATAGCAAAACTACAGGCGACCTCAGCGTCCAAACCTGGAAACCTGCTTCGCTTGTGTGGTCTATTTTTAGACCGCGGAAGTCGTCGGACTCCAGTTGGTTCTGTAAAATGTTTCTCAAAACCTCGATTGAATCTATTCGTCGAGATTTGTTTGTGGCATTGTAAATAAATGCTCAGGATGGTTCTGACACTTGACTGTGGGTTTGTATCTGGTTTCAAAAGTTATCTTGGTTCTTTGGGCCAACGCAGTTGTTTTGCCAGCGAATTATTTTTTCCGACGGATCCGAAGGCAAGCGTGGGTTCTTCAAGCTAAAAAATTGTCAGTACCATTGGAAGATCTAACCCTCTATGTACATGGTACATAGTTTGCTGCAGCTTGTTGTTTTACATCAAAGTATATAGTTTTCCCTTCAGACGATGCTCTACAAGTATTTTTAATACTTTTGTAAAATTTAAAAGTTTATATTCCCCGCTCAGACGTGCACTTGCTGTTTACGCTCCTCTTTTCCAAAATTGAGCGGTGACAGTTTTTTTTTCAATTCTTGATTCCCACATCCCATTTTAGGTTTTTGGCCTGAAACAATCTATTCCTTTCACCGATTCGTACTATCTTTCACACAAACTTTTTCAGAATTTACAGTGGTAAGAGGATTTTGTTTTCATGCGTCAATCGTTTTGAAACCATTACGTAAGAAGTGAAGACAGTACACTAACGTTTAAATCACCACAGTCACGGTTTATTTGTCGTCCCCTCGAAGCTTTCGGACAAGAAAATCTCATCTCATTCTTTCATTCACTCCTCACCTCATCATCGTGTATATTACAAATGGAACACAGACAGAACATTGTCGACTGCTGTATTTCATTCCTGAGTCCAAACCATTCCAAATGGAGGATGATTAAGGAAGCCTATTAATTCCAACACTGGAACCTGAATGAAAGGATGAGACGGAAATCTAGTTGAGAATGATTTAATCTTTTTATCGTCCTTCTTAAGCTTTTACGTGAAAAAAAAACCTGAGCATAACGAAGAATCCTTTTACAAGAAGCTATAATTAATAAATTATTGGTAAATTAATACGCCTTCGTCCCTTTCATCCTTAGTCCATCACGGAGTTTTCAAGGACCCAAAATAACATGATGGACTCGAGCAGGGAGTTTCCAACGATCTTAACGATCGGATATTAAGGCATTATCGTGTATTTTACGAGCTTCTCTTGTAATTAAGAATGCCGCTGCCTCTTCTGAAGTGATTTAAAATTAGAATTCGGAGGAGGGAGTCTCCAATCAGCGGAACATAGGGTCGGTAGGAAGAAACAGACAGTTCTTCAACAGCGGTGTGCACATTCATCGAGGTACTGTGACATGAATTGCCTTGGAACGGGCCCATCTTCATTCTAATCTATTTATAAACAAGTTCAATGTTCTCATAAAGATCTTTTTGTAAAATTTCTTTCATCATGGTACCGTTTGCAATGTTTTGAATTTTTACCATAATTATTTTAATGAAAACGCGGGGATGAAATAGTTTTAATTGAAAGAGCTACAGGACCTGGAACATGTCTCTGTGGTAGAATCGTAAAATCGAAGACATTTTAAGGCTTGTTGGGAGAGCTAATTAGAATTTAAAAGCCAAAGAGCTTGTTTTTTTTCAATAATTAAACAAAAACTGAAGGAGCCAAATTCAGCTTGACATAAAGTCATTCCTCTCTTTTCCTCGCCATCACCATCACATGTCATCACTGCCTGCGTGTAACAAGCAAATTTAAGTGGTACCCCGAAGAAAGTCCAGCACGGATAGCTAGTTTGGTGAACTCGTTTATTTGTACGGTTCACCAGTAATCCTGAACCCGTTTCAATGGTTTCTAATCTACATCGATGACATCATCCAGTATCCTGAGACCCATAGTAGTGTAGCCGGTTTTAGAACGCTTCCCACGGGTTCGATACTTGGGACCGCCCACCCTCGGCCACAAATAATTTTTATCACCTGGAATGGATTCCATTTGAAGGACTCGGGGCAAAAAATGCCGTAAACCTTAAAATTCGAGTGATATTGGAGCCAAATTATACAAAACTCTATAACTCTATTTTTGGTTTACTGTTCTCATTGGAATAATACTCATATGTTTTTGTATAAAAAAAAAGAGTTTTCCTTTCCCAAACATTACATTTTGACGTTACAAAATGTTTAAATTCAGTATTCATAATGTCCATCAGCCGTCCGAACCAAAAAGCATTTAAAAGTATCAAAAATAACTAGTACTTTGCACACAGACTGCGTTTGGAGTTTTGTTGTATCCCAGTTACTTTCAGCCCGGTCGCCTTGGAAATTGGTTTATCATTTAACCTAGACTTTTGGGGTGTCATTGCCTTCGAAATTTTGGGCGCTTAATTGGTTCTGACGGGCCCACACAACTAGATTGAAAAAAAAAATCTCAATAATCAATATTTTGAAATTCACATGATGATCCCTACCCCACCCAAATTTGGTCCGATCGAGTTGACAAGTTTCGAGGACCAACTAGAGCCATTAACGGACGGACCCCTGACCAAAATTTCAGATTTTTAGAATAATTTATATTATCAGAGTCGGAGTGGACGGCGTACAGCGGACGGACATTTACTAATTTTGATCTAGACACCTTGAAACGTCCAGAAAATTTTTTTGACCGAATTGGAGAGATCGACTTTTTGCATGAAAACATAGGTTGATTATTCAAGGAATAACCAATCAAAACCCACATTTTAGTTTCAAGCCTTATTCTCCATTTGCATGTAGTGACCTTTCTTCCTTTTATCCTGAGACATAAATCGATTAAATCGTGGGAAGGTAACTTAAAGGTTCCCTCCCTCTGTTGATGGCCGCAACGATTTTCTCCAGGAAACAGCAGTGATGGGTAGTATTCAGCAGCGTAGAATGGTCTTAATTCAAAGCATAAAAGTTGCACTTACTGTTTGAATTGGCAAAAGAGGAAATCGAACGATTAAGACGGCGCAGAAGAAAAGAAGCTCGCGACTCCGTATCACCTGATCTGCAGGAATGTCGCTGAGCCTGCTTAGGGCGCCCAGGAACAGGCTCATTCACGGTTCCGGGACCCTTTCCTTGACTCGATCGAAACTCAAACGAAGGGCGGTTTTATACCCAAAGAGCCCATTCATGAGAATTGCCGAAGCTCTATCTACTTTGTGACGTAATACGTTTGGGTCCGTTAACGCCCTAATTATGGAGAAAATGTCTAATTGGTTGGGCGTTGACTTCCATAATAGCGCGGGTTTAACATTTCTTATTTTTTTCCAAGAAGTGGAAGCTATAAGCTCGTTACTATAAGATTACTATAAGCTCGTTACGAATTCACCACTATATGCGAAAAAATGAATGTGAACTTAAATTCAACACAGACATATCTCGTATATGAGACTGGCTCTAAAATTCAACTGGTTTTCTAATTGAATTCCTGAAAACCTGCAATTTTTTGGGCTCTTTTTCAGGTTTTTCCTGACGTTGGGTTCAGAAGCTGCCGTTTATAAAGAGGGAAAATAGAAGCAATTTATCTTCACTGAATGGTATATTACAGGTTTCCGCAACAACTACGGCCCTTAAAAAACTACAAATCAACTAATGATTCAATGAACTTTTACAATATTCACAACGTTTACGACTCATGTTACCAGATTGATTAGTTGAATATTTATTATACACCTAGGAAGATAGGAGGGCCATGAAGTTTTTACCATTCTCTAGAAATTCCAATTTCATCTGACTGGTTCATTATTCCAATTGGTACGACCCTCACTTGTATTCGCATTATCCCAAAACATTTGTCATCTTAAAATTTATACGTTTAAAAGTGTGGAGTTTCAAAATCGGTCCTCCGTTCTGGCCGAATAAAGGCTGTCGAATGCTTCGAAAAATCTTCAAATTCGTTTATCGATTTGATTCGACATTTCAGTTCTTCAAATCTACGAATCTTTAATGATAAAATGCCAAATTTTCGCGCTATTTGGGGAGATACACATTGGCCATGAGCATTCATAGAGTAATAAATCAAACGATGAGTGGAAAAGGGAGATTTCCGTTTGCCTTTGCAGTCCAGAGTAACGATTCTATGGTCACAGTTGTACTTGTAGTAGAATAATTCACTGGGGGAAAAAAGTGAACTTCTAGGAAGAGACCCATTTTTCCCAGAGGGTTCTTTGATGAGTCCGCGGCTTGTGAGCCTATGATGAAGATGTTATCGATCGGCAAAAGGTCCTTTCATGTAGCAAATCGAGTTAGAAGCGCATATTTATTATTCACCTCCCATAGGTGGATTTATTGTTCCCTGATATAAATTCGTTACTTTCCGCCCTCGTTGTTCCCATTAATCAAAAGCCACTCCCCTAGTCCGCTAAAGTTGAACCAATTGAGAAGAAGTTGGAACTGATGTTAGGCGGATCATGAGATCAGTTGGTTGATTTATGTCCGAAGTGGAAACTTTTGCTTCCACGCATTTCGTTTTCTCAGGGTCGTTTCGTTACACTGCTGATGGGAACCACCACGAGTGAACACATCCTGGAATTTCTAGTGTTCTATGTCGTTCTTTGTTTTTGCTCAAGCTGATATGCCTCTACACCCCTTATCACCGTCGCGAAGCAAAAATCGGTTGAAATGGAGTACTTTGACCTCGTATTTTTCAATCCTCGCGACAAACTCGTCTTCGTTTGGCCTCAAGTCTCAATGGCATAATCTTAATCTCAAAATAAATATTCGGAAGCGATTTGAATATTTTATAGACCAACCAAACACTAAATCACGCCGAGCGGTGAGGAGCTTTGAAAGATAACCATCGCAGGCTCTTTGGCTCAATTTTCTCATATTCTATTACGATAAAAATTTATTGGGGTTCGCCTTCGCTTACCTGACTTCTTCTTCGGCCCCTTGTAATTATCGTTCGGCCAGTTAGAAAATTGACCGAGTTGGTAGAAGACTGATGTGTCAGGTTCGGCGCAGAGGACCTTCTTCACCGGTTGAACAACCATAGTAATCGATACCTTCCCTCGTTACTTTCCTATTTTTCTCATCTTCTTCATGATCACAAGTGACTTTCTCGGAAAAGTCTATCCCCATAAACAGTCTAGACATCTTATTTTACCGTCCTCATAGAGTAGTTTTGATGAACACGCGCCAACTTTATGTTGCTAAATAAGAATTTATTCGTGTATTTATTGCATAATTATTGCAAAAAGCAACAAGCCGATATCAGCAAAGTAATTATAATAATAATTTTGTAATAAAATAATGTGTACACTGTCATGCTCTTGTGTATAATGCTCTAATTTTGAATTCTCGGACCACAAACAGGAATAATAGGGAAACGGCGATTTTACTGTAACATTGGTGCGACACACTTATTGCACTCATTTCGGTTAAAATTGAGAATTCGTGCTAGTCCAATCTGATTACCTTGGGCTAAACTACCTAGTTCAATCGCCAATTAGTGTGAATTTCGGTGATGGAAATTCACGCCGTTCTTTCCTCATCTCCTTTAATGCCACCATACTTTTTAGTATTGTATTTTTATGGTGCTCTTGAAGCTCGATCAGAATCCGCCTTGAATCAAATACACCCCTAAGAATACGTACTGCTTAGTGGGGCTTCTCCGGAATTAACATGGCTTCCAGGACTGACTCGTTTTTTCTTTTTTCGTATTTTATACACGTTTGTTTTAATTTTAGGAACTTATACTGGCGGAAACAAAACAAAACACATTTTCGGTTGGTTATTCCTTGAATAATGAACTTGTGTCGATAAGATACGGCTTTAGTTATTCCTCAAAACATTTCAGCCCGATCGGCCGAAATTTGGAGAGGGTATGGATGAAATAATGTTTTTCGAAACTTGATTTTCGGGACTTTTTGGGAACTAGGCATGTAGGTATCATTTCCCACATAATTTTGGACGCTGAGTCCATTGAAATGAGTCCTGGGCCAATCGGTGCCTACTGTAGGTCAAAATGGGTGTACCTGTCTAGGTATTTCGAAAGTGGGTAGTCGAGATTTTTTGGTACCTAGGCGTGTGGGGAATCATTTTCCACTAAATCGTTGACGCTGAATTGGTTAGAACGAGACTGGGACGCTCTACACTCACTGTTTTCCCCATACTTTTGCTCCCAGGATAAATACATCATTGTGGAATAATTTGAAGCATTTTTTATCTCGTGACGGCGTGGACTCTTTTCAACCCGCAAAATATTTGCCGTTTTCTTCCGTGAACATTGAAGTCGATAATGGCTTGAAACACCACCGTGCCCGATAAGGAACTATTTTTCCCACAGAGATAAACACGACCAAAACGACCTTTGTCGGTGGATTAATGACCGCTAGTTCGTCTGATATATGTTGTCCGATAACCTCGATGTCCCATTGCGATGCCAAGATATGGCCTTGCCTAGGTAAATCTCAATTCCCGCTTTTCAAAAACTGAGAATTGACTGACGAAGAAAACTGTTAACTTGAAGTTCAAAATAATAATCTTTATTAATTTTTTAAAAACCCACCAACCCCATGTTTTAATGTGCTTTTGTTGTATAAATGGATGCTTACTGGTTTATCTATTCGAAATAGCTTCGTTAAATATTGTAAGAGGCATGAAAATGTCTTGAATTTGTACTATTGACGACCACTACCGAAAGGTAAACACTATTAGGAACCCACGACGTTGATTTGGTCGATGAACTAAATAATTTACCCGTATTCCGTCAAATCGGCTGGAAAATGTTTTAGTTGGGTCAAAAATCAATGACCAATTCATAAATCAATCTTCAGCCGACACCATCATTTGTAACGTTTTTATCGCATACACTTTCTCCACATTATTATTTTCAATAAATTGAGTATGTAGTTGTTCAGTCTTGTTAACTAAACAGATGATCTACGATCAAAAATCAGCTTTACCAAGTTTACTATAGTTTTATCCGAATTATTTTCTTTGGGGCAGTTTCCTTTCTTCTGTTTCGTCGATATGTGTTTCACGCAATGGGTGAAAATTGAAAATTTTGTGGGAATTTGGTATCCCAAATTGGATTCTTCTACGCGAGCCTATAAAGTGAGTCAGGCTACAAATAAATGAAGAATTCTCATTGATTTTCGATAATAAAAAATCGTGTTTATTGTACGATTACATCCAATAAAGAACGTATATAACTACCGAAAGCAATAAAAACTGTACATTTTTCTCTCAATTAAAAAAAAGGTAAATTCACAGGTTTCGCAAATTTCAAAAATTTTCGTTTTCACCTTTAATTTTGGCAATTGGTATAAAACCCATTTCTATCCATGTAGCATCCAAAACGGTTTGAAATAAATGTACCTAAAAAAGCTTCTATAAATATTCTTTTCATCTCGTTCATCATTTTTACTTGAAGTTGAACCATTAGGTTGGATTGTTGTTGTTGAGTTGTTCCAAATTTAACTAATGATTGTTGCAATTTTGATGCGTCTTCCAATTTTGAATAATTCAAAAATTTTTCCTGAGGAAGGTGGTGAATTAAAACGAATGCTCTCCAAGAGAAGGTCCTTCGTTCGTCTGACCCGAATCCCAATCCTCCTTTTCCTTCCGTGTGTGCTTTTTCTCGATAAAGCTGGTTTCTCTCTCGACAATGTGTCAAACACTCGCCTCGTTTCCAAGCCTGACTTAACTCGTTCGAACCGGCCGCGGTGATGGATTTGCCACTTGTTGAAAGTGTCTTATCTCTCGTCTGCTATTACGGGAATAAACGCGAACATTAATAAATGGATAACACTCTTCCTCAGCCGCTACTCTTTCAAGTCGTTTTAATCTGAATTGTGAAATCGTGAATGAGCGCTCGTGAACTTGGGTATCCAGTGAGTTGTTATGGTATAAGTGACTTGACGGTCATGCGGACCGTCTGATAAAGCGAGTTGCAGAATGTCGCTTGAAAGAACGGGTCGATAATCAGGAAGTTCTGGAATATGTTTGCAAGGACGGTGTCGATACGGCGGCCTATGCAAGGCGATTCATTAGCTCATATATCCTGCTGATGTACATTAAATTAACGGGAAACGGAATTGAAAATGAGACGATGATTGTCAAACGTCCTTGTTTGTCTGCGGATGTCCAGGTTTAGAGAAATTACGACATCTTCTGTGTTCTGGCGTTCTGACCTCACATGGTTGCCCGACCTTCCATTGGTCGGGGGGGGGGGGACTTCTACTGACAAAATGAATGCGATCTTTCTGAATAAGTAAGCTGGTACCCATTTTGACCTATACCTATCTCCAGTGGGCATCAATCGACGTGGAACCCATCTCAATGGATTCGGCGTCAAACATTAGTAGGAAAATGACACCCCTCATGTCTACTTCCCAAAAAGCCATCAGAGTTCAAAACCGAGTTTCAAAAATACATTTCTACCAAAGTTTTATAAATGTTTGTAACCTGAAAAACGACGCGGTTGGCGTACGACGTTGGCTGTTCAAGGAATTATCTATCAAAATGAATAACATACAATTAGAATGATAAGCTAGAAGGGTAGTCATTAGATCAACGTATATGGTATTTAATACCCAATGATAAATTCGTATATCGTTTAGGCTGTACTGATAAACCGCTCATTTTTTCCACCTTAAACTACATTGGAGCGAGCTCGTTCCCTGTTTTGCTGTATACTTTAAAAAAAAAATGCTACAAAATCATTCACAGGCGTTGGTTATCCTCGGACCAGGAGCATGGGAACTCATTCTGATCGATTCAGCGTCCAAAAACTAATGGAAAACAAAACCACACACGCCTCAATTGTCAAAAATATAGAAAATGGTGAAAATGAGGAAAACTGGTTATGGCATGTTCTTGATCCATTCCAATGGATTCAGGGTCCAAAGTTGAGTGGAAAATAATTTGCTTATTTGGATCTAGGCGCCTTGAAACGCCCACCAACAAATTTTTGGGTCGAATCAGAGAGATTGACACCTTCTACATGAAAACATAGGTAGATTATTCCTGGAATAACTAACCAACAACCAGACGACTGTTCGCATGTGGTTTGGACACTTTTGTGTCCACTGCGCGTCCTAGAAGACGCTTTTGTCTAATTTCAATGTTGGTTGTTGAGATATTGAACATATTCGTGAAGAATTGTATTGTTGGCTATCACGTGCCTCGTCACGTATCCTCGTCGGGAGTACTAGATGTATAATATCAACCCAACAAAAGAGGGAGCTCAATTTGATTCAGAGGACAGAGCCCTTGACTTGAATTACTCCCATTGTCCGGGGTCCTGCGGGAAGATGATCGCTGGAACGGAGGTGGTGGGGAGGGCTGTAAAAATCTATAAATAGAATAATCACCCCCTCCCTCATGTCGTAGTCGTATAAATAAACGCCAGCAAGTGGTGTCGAAAAGATGAAGGAGACCCTCCGCAAGTGGCCGCTCATCAAATTACATTGAAAGATAACGATAGCAACTTCCTGAGGGTGACGTCTCTGAAGATTTTTCTGAGGTGATCGCGTCACGCCTGATTGGCTGTTGAGTGATCCAGGGGGACGCGAGAAGGATAAAACAAATTCGTTCTACGTGAGGTTCCTGTCTGGCGTTATATGTGATTGGAGGGGGGAAAGTGGAAGAATTTTGACAAAATAATCTAGGAATATTGACCGTTCTAGGTAATGGCCATGGAAAATGCTGGGAACAATACATTTAAAAAAACAATTATAATTAAAAACTTTTTTTAATACGTTTTTTAATCAATTATTAAGAAACTAGTTATCTGTGACCAATAATTCCAGAAACGCCTCCTTCAAATTTTAAGAAATTTCTCAAAGTCAGCGGTTTTAAGGAAAAAAGTCGTACAGTTGAAGCAGAGGTGAGGACTGACTTCAGACAGACTTAAGGCAGGCAGCAAAATTACAATGAATGTTGGCCTCAAAATAGTTGTTATTGTTTCATTTTTATTACCTGTTTTATTAGCACCTGTACTCTCATTCTTACTCTAATGTTTGCGACTGATAGGCATCCATCCTTGTAATGACCAACCTCAACGCACTCTATCGAGAGAACGGCTTTGCCCGTTCAATTTTTTTAGTGCCTAATTAGGAATAATGTTTTCACATTAGCCCTTTGATGTTTTTCTGTTGCGGGAAAACCATCACAAATCGTCGATAGGACCTTCATTTTCAGCCACTTTTATTTTTCTATTCAAGTTAGTAAGCATTTTGCAAACCTTCTTTGCTGTGTATGCCACAGTTGCCTCAAAACGACATTGACAACACTTCATTCTTCTTCTATCTTTCTTTTCAGCCACTCTAGAACACCTTATTTTCAAACAAGAAAGCTAAGCAGATCGGCTCAAAAGTTCGCTACATCTGAATGGATAGTGCTGACATAGTGTTTCCCAGGGCGTCAGCGATTGCGTAGGGGAGGTAGCAGAAGCAGAGTTTTATTTCACCCCCACAACCCATTATTAATTTTATAGGCCTTCTTGCGTAACATCATTTTCTCCTTAACCTTGAAATTTAGAAAACTATTGGCAAATTCCTCCTTTTTTGTTAGGGTTTTTTCTAGATTCAGATTAGGTATATTATCAATTATTACTTTTCCAACAGCAAAAGTATATTCATGAACGTCAACGTTTTGTTATTTCCCCAAATGTATCAGCTCTGTCAAATTGTACGAGTAGTTTATATTCCTTCTGTCATTATTCCATGAATAATCAATCAATGTAATCATGTCAGAGGACTACCTCTCTGATTGGCGCCAAAATTTGACAGTTAACATTTCTTAATCATCGTAAAGCCCGAATGTCCGTCCGAAGTTTTTGGTAGTAGAAAATGTTCTAAAAACCTGAAATTTTCAAAGAACACAGGAACTTCTTTCCGGTTCTAGTTATTTCTCAAAACGTGTCGGAGGGTATGGGTGGAAATGTGTTTTTTGAAACTCGATTTTCGGGACTTATGGGAACTTGACGTGTTGGGTATCATTCCCCAGACTGATTGGTGCCAACTGGAGATGGGTATAGATCACAATGGGTACATAACAACCTATCTCGAAATTGGGTTTTTGAGATTTTTGGGGTACCTAGGCGGATGGAATATCGTTTTCTACAAAATTTTGGACGCTCAATCGATTAGAATGAGTCCGGGACACTCCACACTCACTGTTATCCCCATTCTTGCTCCATGGAGTAACCATTATAGACGAATTTGCAACGCTTGTGTTGCAAATGTTGGCATAAAATGAGAACGGCAAGAATCAGAGAAAAACGCCAGCACGTTTTTGCCATCAAATGGACTTTTTCTTTGATTTCATTTAATTTCTTCATCAAATTTCTTATATTTTGTTCTACTGAATTAGTTAACATCTGACTTTCTACTTCCTGCCAGACAGTCGTTGCATTAGTAGACAAAGCGGAAACAAATCTTGACTGTCGTACGGCGTGATGAGGAGGAGGGGGTTATCTCCCTAACCTCGATTCAGATAGCCTCGTCTCAATCTATTTCTGGAACAACAGATTACGGCATAAAATCACCACTTCACATTGTGTCCTTGTTATTCCGTTTAGACGTCCATCGAGTAGCACCTGCTGCTGAATGTAAGTTACCCCTAAAAAACCCAGTTGGGTGCGGATTCTACCAGCGGTGGGACACTAAGTGATAGCGGCGTTCAAATTTCATAACCTAAGGAAAAGCCTCATATTTCTTTATGAATTGTATTGATGTTTGATATTCACCGATAATTATTCTGGGCTCATCATATATGGGAGGATTATCATCAACTACAGCTCCTACTGGGCCAGATTGTGAATAGAAACCACAGAACCTCCAATAAAATGAAAATTAGTTCAATATCAATTTCGATACATCTCTAATGATGATAAATCAGTAGGAACGATGGGGCTGGAGAAGAAAATAATTTTAGGCCACTAATGCATATTCTCTGAGCTTACTCCAGGATGCCGTGGTGAGCCCTAAGAGATTCCAGCTCATGACTAATGAATCAAATTTTTTACCTCTTTTTCATGCTTTACCTACCTGATGAAATTTTGTTGTTTCTGTAGAGGAGCGGAATATATGAACCATTCAAAACAGAAGGGTTTATATGCAGGGTGTTAACGTTTAAGGTTGACAGCCTTCAAGGGGTCGGTTTTACATTTTAATCGCAACAAAAAGTCTCTCCAAGACTTTATTTCCGAGTTATTTCGAATGACGTCACTAAAACTGTCTCAACTCCATTAATTCACAAAATAATCTGAGAAGGTACACTGTTTTATACAGCACCATTTTTACCTGCTTCCCAACGGTATTCAAATCAAATCAAATTTATTTTTGTGATCTATTTAAGGGTGAAAATTACTTCTTTCGGAGAAAAAGTTCGGCTACAAGTTGAAGTGACTTCGCGTTTTCATTGATTTCCTAACTTTGGGCTGAATTAGTGAATACATACCAGTACTCAATTTATCAAAGTCTTTGAGAGAAAATTTGACGCTATTTTTAACGGTGTACTCAGATTTGAGATTATCTTGTAAATGGAGGGAGTTATGACCGATTTGGTGAAGTCAGATCGAAATCTTATGTTGATTAGCTCGGAGAAGAAGCCTCTAAAAATTCTTAAATAAAGTCTTGGAGACACTTACTGCAGTAAAATCGAACCCTGGAAGGCTGTCAACCTTAAACGTTAACACCCTGCATATTTATGTAGGAGAGCATTCATCATAGGCGAATTTGAAACATATCTAACATCTAAATGGATGGTTTTTATTCAATTTCGAGATGCCGGTTATTCAACGTTAAGCCAGACACTCACATTACACTCTGTTACGCTGCAAGAAAATAAAATAGGGTGACAAAGAAAGACCAAACGTCTGAAAATACTGACAAATTTATATATTGAAAATATACAGTTACAGCTCGTTCTGTATGCTTCTAAAAGTAACCAGTATCCAAAATAAGGGTCCGCAATATTCTCCAAAAGAGAAAAATCTAGCAATATCAACATTAAAAAGCAATAATCCGACATCCTATCACTACGGCCAATATATTACAGCGTATAGCACTAGTGTTGTAGGAAAAATAAACATAAAAGGTCATTTATGTTTCGATTGTATAGATTATGCTTCGAGTCCTATTTATGTCATCATTCAACCAACTTAGAGCGAAACCAAGAAAAATTTGTCTATGAACAATAACTTATATCCGTAATATAGTATAGCTAGCACTAATTTGTGCCTGTACAAATTGTTTCAAATATTTCCAACAATTTTGTTATTCTTCAACGTTCAAAAAATAAACCCGTTACTTTCGACATGGCGAACATAATACACTTTTATTCATGGTCAAATACAAAAATAGTGGTAATGTCACTGAAGTTTTGTTCATTTTAGGGAAAGCAGTTGGTAATGGCAAGAATTCAAAACATTTACAGTTTTCTCTCCTTGACTCTGTATTAGTGCATATAACGTTAAGGCAACTTATTGTACAGTACTTGTTCTGGAGGTACATATTTTAAATTTGAGACCGATCAGAACGTAATACTGGAGTTTTTAATTGAGTTCATTCGGTTAAAAGTCGTCGTCGTTGGTTTGAGGATTAAACGTGTTGTACTGCTGAGGTTGCATCTGCTGAGCTCCGATGACGCCGGGCCACGAGGCGGCGGGCATCCGCGCGAGGTAGTTCTGGTACCCGTACTGTCCGTAGGGGGCGTACTGCTGCGGTTGCCCGTAGTCCTGCACGGGTGCGGGGTACGTCTGGGGGGCGTACCAGTAGCTCGTGGCGAACATTGCCGGGTAAGACGGCGCCATGACGGCTCCAGCGGACGCCGCCGCCTCGCTGGGGTTTTCTTTGCCCCAGAAACACTTGACGTGATAGCCGTTGACTTCCGTCATGTGAACGGCCTCTATGGCCCGAGCCGCGCACTCTTTAGACGTGAACTTGATGAAGGCGTATCCTTTCTCTTTGAACACTCTAATGTTGGTGATCGTCCCGAATCTTGAGAACACTTCGTGCATCAATTCCTCGCTAATTCCGTTCTGAATACCGTCACAATAGACGGTCGTGTTTGTCGGGCTGCTTTGGTTGAAAATCTCCTCGAATGTCGGCTTCTTGTTATGGTTGCTCTTTGGGTTGCTCGCTTTCGGTGGCGGCGGTTTCCTCGTCGACCAATTCGTTCTGATACTCCGATTACCCAACCACTGTCCGTTCATCGACGTAATGGCGCTCTCGGCATCCGCCTTGTTCACGAACGACACGAACGCGTATCCTTTCGACTTCAACGTCTGCGGATCACGGACGATACGGCAGTTGGATATCTCCCCAAAGGGCGCGAAAGCTTCCCTCAATGTATTCGTGTCGATTTCCGGGCTCAGGTCACCGACGAAAATATGATGGTGGTTACTGATGTCAGCTTTTGGCTGATTTCCGGGAGAAGTGGCCCAATTCACTTTCATTTCTCTGTCCAAAAAGAGTCTCTTGTTCATTGCGGCCAGTGCTGTTGCGGCCGACTGGTGGTTGACAAAATCGAGAAAAGCATACGGGTCGTTGCCAGGCTCACGAATGATCTTACATCCACGAATAGGTCCGATTTGAGAAAATAAAGTGCACAATAGCTCTTCAGACACGGAGTAATCCAGATTTCCCACGTATAGAGTGGTGGGAGACCTCTCGTCGAAGTTGCCGAGCTCCATTTTGCTTTCACAATCAGGTCACTGAATAGTCCCCAAAAACGGTCGTCACTTTCGATCTGTGCCTTGAGAATTTAAGTTTTCCGTCGTTTAGTTACTGATTTCCTTAGGAATATGGTACGTCTGCCACTTACTATCGTTCTGGAGCCGTGTTATCTCTGTCGAGTCAGCCGACCTTCACTGTTGAACTCGAATGACCGATAAACGTGGTTTCACCCGATTTATTCAGATTTTCCACGTAAAACAACCCTTGATCCACAATCCGCACTTTCAACAACTCACCACTCGCGTTTTCGCAGGATTCTCTTCGAGAAACGTCATAATCTTTTGGGAAAAATGAGGTTATCAAATTCGTGAACGAGGCGACTCTGACGAACAGAAAGAGAGCGCTGAATAGGGATCGGACATCGGTGTCCGATGTTTTCGAAACATCGATGTTTTAGATCCGATGTTCGATGTTCAACATCGATGTTTGTAAACATCGATGTTTATTGATCATCGATGGTGACCTACCGATGTTTTTGATACATCAATGTTTCTGCCGAGTAACATCGATGTCGATTTCTTGATAATTTAATGACGATCTGGAAGAAATTTAAACGATTTTTTGCGTTTATAAAATGATATTATTTACTAATATATTATTAAAATATTAATTCTAAGGATTAATTTCCCCAGCAAGTAAAACTTGCCCATTTCATTAATGTACCTACATTTTGCTGTGTTGAACATCAACAGCTTCGATCAGAATATGAAGAAGAATATTGAAGTTATCAATTTTAAATAACTGATATTGGTAACACTGTTGCTTCACTTTTAACCGAGTAGTAGTTTGTTTACGCTTGACGTCCATTATTTTATAATAGTGCCCGGTTTTGGTGTTCGGAGGATGCCTCCTAAAAGTGAGTGGTGGGGCTTTTTTGTGAAGGAGTCGAATGGCATGGATATAAGCCATATAAGCAGTATCTACAATGTGCATAGCATTATCTTTTTGTTACATTTAAAACATGAAATCAAGCTGAACAAATTTTGAGAAACAAGAATAAATTGGCAGACTACATCGATGTTAACATCGATGTTTAGCCGTTAAAAACATCGATGCCGTAAAACATCGATGTTTATGTCAACGATGTTTTGCTCGCGATGTTGGCATCGACGTCAACATCGATGTTGTGGCTTCGATGTCCGATCCCTAGCGCTGAACTGATAAAAACCTCCGTTTGTGACAGGCAGCGCTGTTCGAAGGAAGCGGTCGACTCGAGCAACGGCGGATCACGTGATACTCGTTTGACCGCCCAGTTTTCACTCTGCGATCCACGCGATGCCTGACGGCCGGGTGGGGAAGCTTGGGTGTTTGTACGTCGCACAGAGTAGTCTGTCCTCGTCGCGCCGCCGGCGTCGTCCTCACGCCACTTCCTCTTGTCCTCGGCCACCTCTGTGACGTTCTAATCGCGAGATCCCCTCTGAATCGCGCGGAGTGTCGTGGATTTTTTTCCGAATCTAAATTTTTCCATTGTGTCTCGTCTGATAAGTCACGATTGTGTAATTGTAAATCCCCTTCAAACTCCGCCTACCCAAAGCCAAGAAGAACTTTAAAATTTATTCTACCGAGCCCAAAAATATAAAAAATCTAATCACACCACATAATTTTATGCCCTCGAAATCATGAATCTCCCTAATCCTCGTGAAAGACCGTTACTATAATATCTCGTTGATCACAGTAGGCACTTCAGTGACGTGGACACCTCCCTAAATAATCTTTACCTTCCAAAATTTGCGCCGTGGTGATTTCTGCGGAACTGTAAAATCGCATGTCTGCTCGAGACGTCAGGATTGCAGCGGCCGACGTTGAGAGTTCTGAACACGATCGTTATGATTTGAATGGTGAGTGATTGATATAAAATTTTCGATGTGCCCATTTCACAGTATTAACTACATACTAAATAATTACATATTTACGCTACTGCATGATGCCTATAGTTGGTCAAAAATCGGGTGAAATTGCGTTGGTCTCTGTAAAGTAGGTGATTTCCTCAGTCGGCAATAGTGCTTCGAGAAAAATCATTATAAGCAATATCTGGTTTATTTTGTTCCTACATTGATTTGGTGAGCGGAAATGGGGAGGAGCTAGCGTTAACAAAATTAGTAAAATTTCTATTGCCATTCTGCTGATTAATCCATCTTAAATGGCCTAGTAAACTGGCTAAATTTTACCTAAATTACCTACGTGAAGGGGAATGGTTAGGAGGTAGCCTTGAATCACTGAGAGGAGTTCTACGCTATTAAATAGCATAATAATTGTTGTTTATTGGGCTTGCCCTTAATAATCTAAATAATGAATAATCGTACACCAAAAACATTAAGTATCCTATCAGGATGATTTTTATTTACGTTGACCAGGTGAGCAAGAATGAAAAGGAGCTAGTTTTAGCGAAGCTCCTGTGGATTGCTTTCCTTAAAATGATGAAATTATGTCATGATCGTGAATTGTTCCTACAGTTACCAGCAATGCTGGGTAACCTCTATCCTCATTTTTCATTTATTGAGAGCTTAGGGACTGGTGATAATTATTCGTTACTGTCTGTCTTCCTATTAAAGGTCTCTCTTTGTTTCAGGTAGGTCAAACCGTTTACATCTCCCCTGGAAATGAGTGAGTGTAAAAGAAAAATACCTTCTTTCTGCGAACTGCTCCAGAAACAGTGCTCTCATCGTTATAAAAGCGTCGAAAGACCTTGAAAAATAAAAATGGTTTGCTCTGATCGCGTTTGAGAGATAAGAATATTCATTCGGTCGGGAACTCGCTCGTGTTTTCGTCTCCCTAAATTCTCCCATGGCAAAACGGTGGGCGAAGCCAAAAAACCGTTCTAAATTTATTTGTTGCTGTTAGAAAACTCCCGACAAGACGCCATCGTCCTCGTCCACTTTCTTCTGTTTTCTCTCATGAATTCTCTAAAAGCTTGTTCCGAGCGTTTATTTATGAAATGCGGTTCAATATAAAGGTAGGCGTTAAGTCTTCAACATTATGAGTTCTTGTAGGATTAGAATTCTATACGACGGCTCCCTTAATTGCTGTACCTCATCTGCTCGTGTGTTTGTTGAATATTAGTTGAATCTGTAGAAAATTGCGATTTTTCGAAAATTCTGCTAATTACCTAAAGTTCATATGAATGTGAGGTGATCTCTGGAAGCGAAATACGTCTCATTTAAATTTTATTTGGGTAGGTACATATTTTTCAGGTCTTCGGAACCTTTCGCTGATAATAAAATTATTATATTTGGTTTATAACTGCAAATTATCAAATTTACGACTGATTGTTGTAATCGTTTTGGTTTATTTCTCTCCAAATATCAACTCTGCAATTCCGTACCTGACGTCGATCCCTCTGATTATCCGAAAATTGTGATATTTCATCTTTCAAGATGTACAGATTCCAAACCGTTCGTCTGCCCTCTACACCGCTTTTGCTGATAGAATTTTGCTTAAAATTCTGAAATTTTGGTCATTGAATTTCTTTCGATTCTAGAAGTCCACATTTTACCGATAATTTATTTTCATTTTCAATTGTTAATGACCCTCTTTGGCTGCAGGTACTGTAAAATGGCAACATATGTTTTGCCATCATGATCCGCAGTTGCTGCTAGATAGCTAGATGAGGTTTCAGTAAGGCTCATTGACATTTGAGAGAACATTATTTATTAGAAATGGTTATCTGAGTCTGGAAGCCTGGCGATTACATCTCCAGAGTGGCATATGACCGCCATATGAAACCGCATTGCCGACGGGCTTCTGGTAATTCGTTTGTTTCTTCGAGAGAGGTAAACAGGGTAGGTCTGAAGGCAAACAAACTGTCAGGTAGAACTCGAATGTTGGCCTTATTGACCTTTTAAAACTTCATTTCCCGCGCACCCCGCGGCGACCGTGAGATTTTGGGCGGTGTGCCAATTCTTCGGTCTCACAATACCTGTCGTTACTACTGTAACGCACGGTCCAATCCACGTGAGGCGGAATACACGGTTTATTGACGTGACGGTCGATCGAGACCAGCTAATACATACTTTATGATTGCCCTCTTCTCTGCCTCTAAACTAAAAACGCTGCAAATTATTCCACAATGGTTTGTTATTTTTGTTGGTTCTTGCTTTTGTGGAGAAGAGTATCTTTGGGGTCTTCGGAATAAGTATGTACCTACTTAAAGAATAAAATGAAAAAGTGTTCAAACAAAGGAAAAGTACCTATGCCTATGCCTATAATTTAGAGATAACTAGTATCACTCAATTTAACTCTCAAACAATATATATTTTTTTTAATTACACGTTTTCTTGGTTGTTTATTCCTTGAATAATCACCCTATGTTTTCATGCAAAAAGTCAATCTCTCCGATTCGCCAAAAAAAAAAAAAAAAATGTCTGGGCGTTTCAAGGTGTCTAGATCAAAATTAGCAAATGTCCGTCCGCCGTACGCCGTCCACGCCGACTTTGGTAGTAGAAAATTTCCTAAAAATCAGAAATTTCGGTCGGGGATTCCTTCATGGCTCTAGTTGGTCCTCGAAACTTTTCAACCGATCGGACCAAATTTGGGTGCGGTCAAAATGGATTTTTGAGATTTCTTGCAATCTAGGTGTGTGGGGTATCATTTTCCGCTAAATTCTGGACGCCGAATCCAATGAAAAGGGTTATATGGTTATATGTCAAAATGGGTATCTATTACCCATGTGTGTTTTTGAGATTTCTGGTACCTAAGCGTGTAGGGTATCATTTTCCACTAAATTTTGGACCCTGAATCGATTGGAATGGGTCCGGGACCCACCACACCCACTGTTTCCCCCATTTTCCTCATGTTGAAGAAATGAGTCTCCATGCGCCTGGTCCGAGGAATAACCAACCCGTGTGTAAGAATTTGCAGCGTTCTTATACTCGGTCTCAGTTTTCGACGACAATCTAGAGCCGGAAGGAGTCAGTGTCTGAAATTCAATTTCTATTCATTTTATATTGCTTGGATGGTCATTTCGATTTTATTTAGTCTATTTTCACTATTTTCTAAAAATCTGACCAATGGGATGAAAACATAGTTTCGTTATTGAAATGATAATAAAGTAAAACTCTTCTCATTGTCAACCCGCTCAATTCCTGAACGATTACGTACAGATCTTACCTTCTCCATCTCGTGCTTAATGTTCGTCCGGTTCTTTTTTACTCGCCAAGTCCACGCATGGTGTTAGAGCGGTAGTTTAGGTGCTGTTTCCAGCGAAAAACGCCAAGGCCCCCCGAGGCCACCTGTTAGAAACGGCATGCTAATCAGGCGGCGAGCTAATCACCTTTTGATCAAGGGCTGTTTTCTTTTAAAACTTGCCACCCAGGAGATCACGACTCACCACTGCCAAGGTCCAATTGAGACGTCACACGTCACTCAAGCCAGGCATAAAAATCAACTCTATATTTTCATTTACTCTTCAGCTCAGCGTTAAGATATTCCCGTTTCTACTGGCTAGCCTACCGCGGGAGTTCTATGTAGTACTTTCCTATTCTGTGGTTCTGCATATGTTGATCAATTTTCGGTTTGTTATTCCTTGAATAATCAACTTATGTTTTCATGCAAAAAGTCAATCTCTCCGATTCGGCCCAAAAAAATTTTCTGGACGTTTAAGGGTGTCTAGATAAAAAACATTAATTATATATAATTATATGATTATTCAAGGAATAACCAACCAAAATTAGCAAATGTCCGACTTTATTAGTAGAAATTATTCAAAAAATCTGAAATTTTGGTCAGGGGTCCAGAACGATTGGCACCCATTGGATGAGGTTATGGGTCAAAATGGGTATCTATTACCCATGTTTGAATATGTTTTCGAGATTTCTGCTACCTAGGCGCGTAGGGTATGATTTTCTACTAACGTTTGGACGCTGAATTCGGGTCCCGGAACGATTGGTGCCCTCTGGATGAGGTTATGGGTCAAAATGTCCTATCTACCCATTTCGAATGGGTATCTATTACCCATGTGTGTTTTTGAGATTTCTGTAACCTAGGCGTGTGGGGTATCATCTTCCACTGAATTGTGGACCCTCAATCGATTAGAATGGGTCCGGGACCCGCCACATTCACTGTTTCATCCCCATGTTGAAGAAATTAGTCTCTATGCGTCTGGTCCGAGGAACAACGAGTCCGTGTGCAAGAATTTACAGCGTTTTCGATTCCGTGAACGTTCTCAAGTAATAATCAAATCTTGTATGCATCAATATTGAGCGTAATTTTCGACGTAGAATCTGAATATGACGTAAGACTTGAGATTAGAAAAATCGCATTATTTACCGTAATCATGTTGCTCAAGTCGTTTGTGCCTCACCTGTTTTTTGCCGATTTTTTCATAAAATCCAAAAATTAATAAATTGTGTTCATTCATAGGCATGTGGAACACGTTTTGCCTATGTCCTGGGCAACGTATTAAAAAGTAAATGGTATGATGAGGTCTTCTCTAACAAGGGACAAAACATTGAGCGGAATTTCAGAGAACTTCTGCGATAAACTTCACAGAGACTAGTTGAAGAAAGACCTGGCATACACATGCTTGATTCTCGAGAATCCGTGTAAAAACGAACTCTGTCTCTCTCACTGTGCTTTATGCTGATTGTTAATTGGTTTGGTAAAACTTTCCTTTTCTTGCATACAATCTCTTCTTTCTTAATTTTCCTACATTCATCTGTCTCTCCTTTCTCGATCGTCGGAGTTGTTTTCTACGGGTTTTACGTTTCTTGTACGTCATGTTTTGAGTTTGAGCTTGGACCGTTCTGATGAAAATGAAGGCGGATTGAGACGAATCTGGAGTGTTTGCGTTCGATAATGCATCTGATAAGGCCGGTAGATTGGCCGTGAAAGGTACATATACAATTTGTTCCATTTAGGTCTTCCTTTCCTGTCTCGATACCGCCATTATTATTTGCATCGTCACCGATTGTACCCAAATTTTCTTTTTCCGCGGGGGTCGTGGTTGAGGTGCACCCTAGCCAGAGGGCTTCACCCTATGAAGGTGCCTATAATAGGGAGGCCTGTGCTGCATACATTCGTGCAGGATGTAGGCACCTCCTACCAATACAGACCGTCTCTGGGAGTTGAGATGCAACACTCGGGAACCACTCTGCTTAAGTGGTAGTGCAAGCTAGAATGCACGAAATACCGCAAGTCGGTACTTGGGGGGAGTAGTTTACTACTCCCTATCCAAGCCCTGCTGAATAAAGGGACAATCATTCCAGTATGTTCAGACTGTATCTTCACTGCATGCAGTGGGGGGAGAAGCATAACCCGTGGGGTGAGCTCTCCTCATAATTGTGGCTCACTTCCTTGCATTGGGGTGAGAAACACATTGGACTCTGTACCCAAATTTATCGGATATTAACCTCTACGGTTTCACCCTCGTATCCTCGTGGATAATACCCGCGTAATTCACACAAAGGTAAAAAGATTTACTTCACTCAATGTGGATAGTTTTTCACTATTTCAACTAAAGGATATTGTGCCAAATGTTAGCATACTCACAAAAACCTGGTGGTTGTAGCGAGTGTTCTCTGTGACTCACTCAGTCTCGCGCCCAAACTGTTAATCTTCACCCCAATTTGGATCAGTTTTGATCCAGTGGATTAGACATTGTATGGTAGGGAATTGAAGTCTCTAAAAATAGGTGTTTTTGGTAGGTTGGAGTCGATTTCCCACTTTAAATCAATTTAGTTAGGTTCAAGACTGACATAAAACCTAATTTTCTTTATTTGGAAATAATTCAGTGAAAATGATCTTCAATTGTATTTTTAACAATAAATGATTCCCTCACTACGAGCCTTCCTCCCGATACTGTAAAATATATCATGGTGTATCAGTGATTCAAAGTTTAGCAAATGATAATTGTCACCTCTAAAGAAGGGGTGGATAGGATTTCGTAGTCTTATCCCCGACCCCGTTATAACTATCCAGGTATTTCTACCGCCTCACTCTGACATGAGACCCAATAACTTCGGTCTCAACCACCAATTTCGTACCAATTTGACCACCCGTCCCAGCGTCTGACGCATTTCAGAGCGGTTGGGTGGTCTTAAGAAGCCGGTTCCGTATCTTGCGCTCCGCCCCTCAGGAAACTCGGGTCGGAGAAGATTGTGATGGATTAATGAGACGACGCGTGTGGTTGGAAGAATCGAGGGAAATCGTTTTATCGCTATTTATAGGAACGGCGGTGCTTCTTCGGGTTTATTAATAGGCAGGGGAATAAAAAAGGTGGGAAACTGTATTCCTAGGCAAACCACCATTTATTGGGTTTCTTTTCGGGATAATAGGGTTAGGCGTATTCCTATTCGTGAATATAATTCCAATTGAATTCACTAGTTTGGAAGCACAAATTCCTATCAAATTAAGCAAAACTCGCCCCCTTTATAAAATGTTCATAACACCCAAGTTTATCATCTGAAAACGTTTGAGACGTTTAAACCCTTAAATATACCTACCTACCGACTTTAATTTTTATAATAGTACAGGAACTAACTCGGAAACCACATGAATTAGTGTAGACCGTGTATTTGACGAGGTTCATGGAGACATGGGTCTAATTTGTGTATCCTATGCCTGAATAAACAGTTGTAGTAATGTAGGTCAGCGCAATATTTTTAGTAAGACTACTCAATGCAATAATGAAAAAAAAAAAAAAAAATTTTAATGGTTTAAAAATTTACCGTATTACTAGAACTTTTCGTATTGTAGTACGTGTTTCATTGTATTTCAAGTCATCTTAACGTAAGTCCTACAAAAATTACATTTCATTCTTTTCCTAAACTCAATTTCAATTTTCGTCAAATTCACTTCTTTGATACGGTGAATATCATGATGACAAGGATGGTAGATGAACAAAAGTTGTATCATCCACGATATCGCTTCATGTGTATAATATGTGTTTTTTGATATATCAATTTTTGAAAATATTTTTGCTAGAGTATGTACAGCCTTGAGCCGCACGGCCTGCGCCTCCGATCCTTTTACCAAAAATCAACGTTGTTCGCTCTACTCTATTAATAACTATAACACGAAGAGAAAAATTATGTTTACTCGGAATTTCGAACCCCTTTTCTCAATAGTATATCAACACGGCGGCGTACAAAACGTTTCAGAGAGATAGTCGCTATTAGCCGTCGCTGATACGGGTCAAACTGATGCTTATAAATAGAAGGGTAAATATTTGACCAGACGCCGCAAATGGCGTACCTCTTCCTTTTTCTCTAGCTTTTGCCTTTTCATGCGCCTCACTATCTGGTTATCCCCTGTTTATCGTGCCTTGGACGTTTTATCGATGGATTTTAAAGACAATTTTGGTTAGTCACTTACCTATTTTACTCATCCTGAAAGTCATGACCTTGAAGTGTGACGTGAACTCCTTCATCACAATCCGTCGTCATTCATAGTCGGAAAATAAAGTTCAAGGTCTGCTTTTGCGTTTGAATCGACCTGCCAATAAGCGCGGTAGTCTTCGGTAATTACATTATAAGCTCATAATCCCTAAATCATTGAAAAATCGTTGACTCTTCATTTTTCACGTTCTTTGGAAACCTCGAGAAATGTAGTTTTCATTCTGGGTGCAAGTTTCTACTTGAAACACTGTCATGATTTCGCAACGACGGCCGGTTTAAAGCAATCCACTAATAACTTGGGGTGAGAACGTAGTTAGCAGGGATTTGAACGGTTGGGCGAGAAAGTGCCGGTGATCCAGTTTCAGCAAAAGACTTAACAAGGTGGGCCGTCCTGAGTGGAGGTTACCAATGATAGTCGAGAGGAGGAAGCCGCTTGTGATTACAGGCCTTTACATCAAGAATGATTGGTGTCCAAATGAATGGACGGGGAAGAGGGGGTCCACTTATGAATTTAAGCCATCGGCTCAGCTTCTTCTTTTGTATCTCATTCGCAGACTAGTTTGTTCAAAAACCGGTTTTTCGTTTTTTGAAGCCTCGGGGTGGATTTTACCAGACTGCCTGGTGCCGCCAAAGCCCCTCCTACCTAGGCCAGGCTCAACACCGCGGGGGGTCAAGCCGAGAACGTAGGTGAGCTCTCCACCCCCCACTCCTAAAAAAAAAATTTAAAACGAAAAATCAAATAAAAAAGTCTCGTGAACCGGTCCTTCTGTTTGCCGCGCCGCTCCTATTTCGATTTGTTTTATTTTTTGCTTTTTTACGCTCGCCTTTTGGTTATGGAGTGAGGTCGCCCTTGGAGGTCCTCTGATTAAAATATCGATCTATCTCTTCCTTTCCCGCAGCCTTCTTTTACCTTTTTTCCCCTCTTTCATAATCCTTTTTCACCACTGACTGAGCAGAGCGCATCTGGCTAATTGATACATTTTCGGAGGCTCTGATTGGGCTTGTCAGCCCCTTCCAACCATTACAAGACTCTTTCAGTGTTGTGAACTTATAATCCTTCGATTTTATTCTGATAAATCTAAACGGAAATTTCCTTTCTACAGTACCTTCACGGGGAAAAAAGTTGTTTCTTGTTCTTAATTCAAATTTTGAAATATTTTACGCATAATACGAGACTTTTATATCTGATCCATCGAAGAATGGATCCTTGAAAGGCCTAAGGTCATCTGCCGAGATTACTTCTTACTTCTGTTAAAAATTTCCCAATTTATACTTCAGTTAATGAACGCAGAAACTTCTTCTTGATGCTTCATTAACGACTCTTGACACTTGCCTTGTTTCCCGATAATTTCATCGTGGCTGGATGAAGTTAGCAATGGTGATTGCGCTCATTGAACTGCTGAATCTAGTTTTGATGACTAGTTTTTGACCTCAAAGCCCTGATCAATTTCTTGATAATCGTTATTGATGTGAAGACAAGAGACACCCTCACTAGTGAGCAACACTCCTCTGCCATCCATCGTTGGTTCGTTCAAAATTACAGGAGGAGAAAAACATCTTTGCAACTTGATTGTCTCAGAAAATCAAAAGAGCAAAACCTTGCGCCATCTAGAAAGAAGTTCTGCCTTCCCTGCGACGGTGGTATTGTATTCAAATTTGAAAGCCCAGGTTGTAAACAAGGTCTAGTTCACGTGCGTTTCGTGCTATTCTTAGAGTTCTAATTTATTCTGAAATATTCAAGCTGTCTCGGACTTCCCTTTGTTTCAAAATCAATTTTCCAAACCCTCGACAAACAGTTTTAGCTTATTACTTCTTGTTAAAAAGTGTCGTTGAAACGTTGGCCTTCCGAAAGTAGGATCCCGTAGCGTTCGATAAACTTGGGGTTTACCGTGCGTGCGCATAAAATATTCCGAAAACTTCTCTTAAAGGGTTCGTCCACGTTGAGATATTTATTTCTCTTATATATTTTACGACTACTTCCTCTATTAAATCTCATTATTATAACACTGTTTCGACGAATGTTTTGAAGAAAATGGATTAGGTCACTGGCCTGGTTAGTATTCTGAGCGGTGTTCTACAGAAAAAATCAAAGTATGACTCAATTTGGGTCGAATGAGTGTACTTGGGCTGCTCAGGTTTCAGAATCACTTCGAGGTCCGTATAATCCTTACCTGGCATAACAAATCACTTCGCCACCGTAAAAGTTATTTTTCTACCTTCTAAAAATAGCTGACTAATAGCTCCGTTCAAAACACAAACACCGATACCTATGAACCTTAAAAGAGCGGGCTAATCTTCGCCGGGTGGGTTTCTACATATTTCTACATGTATTTAGGGGCTTTTGAAAAAAAGGATATATCTTCTACATATCATATCATCCCGAAGGATCTTGACTTCGATCAATTCTCGCTGTAGGTCACTACCGTGTTGACCAAGAGTGTCATCAAATTTGACATGCTTTAGGATTACACGGTTATACACTCAACGAAGCACGATATTTCTGTAAAGTACTATTTCGTAGCTCAATGCGTTTCGAAACGTTATGAGGATTTTAAAAAACTCGTAAGACCTGTTTGGCTCTTTTTTCATTATTTTCGTTCTTTTTCCTTCCGACGCAAGCCGGATTCGGTTTATTCCTGTGACTAAATCGCTTTCAGAAGGAGACTCAAACTCATTTTATTGGCCGTAATTCAGACCAACAAAATTACCGCTGTGTTCTTTTTCCCAGAGTAGGTGCCCACCTATTCGCTGCTGGACGTCCTTCCGAAACCGAAAGACAAAAATAAGACCAAAAAAGAGGAAGCAAATAAAATAATTTCGAACTTGATTCCCGCGGAACTCTCCGTTATTACTCCTGGGTTGTTTTCTTTTTGGTCCGTCTCTTTTTTCGATTTATTTATTTTTGTGAACCAACATCCAGAACTACCACACCCTAAGTGGTTCTTCACATTATGCAAATGAGATTTGGTCACGTGATGCCTCGCCCTGGCCAGACTGCTCGGCTCCACTCTTGATAATGTAACGTGGACCTCTCTTGAAAATAACTGCAGTATTTCTTCACCGATGAAAATGAAAGAGGTCCTCCATTTGACGTTATCGAACAATTTTTTCGTGCAAAAAGTCAATCTCTCCGATTCGGCCCAAATATTTTTTCTGGGCGTTTCAAGGTGTCTAGCATGAAATAACTCCTTATTCCATGGTGTCTAGATCAAAAGAAACAAATATCCGTCCACCGTCCACGCAGATTTTGGTAGTAGTAAATTTTCTAAAATTCTGCGATTCGGGTCAGGGACCCGTTTCCGGCTCTAGTTGGTTCTCGAAACTTTTCAGCCCATCGAACCAACCTGGGAGTAGGGGTTTTTTGAAAAATGGATATTCGAGATTTTTGGCGATCTAGGTGTGGGGGTATCATTTTCCACTAAATTTTGGAAGCTGAATTGATTGGAGTGAGTCCCCATGCTCCTGGTTCGAGGAATAATCAACCCCTGTAGAAGAATTTGCAGCGTTTTTTTTTTCTTTTTTTTAGACCATCTTAAAAGCCTCATCATTGGTAGAGTCGTGAAATGCTTGTGTGCTCAATTATCATTTGCAATGGAGTCTCCTCACACGGACATCCGGTTCACATTGCAATCGGCGTTCCTACCAGCACTCGAAGATAAACAGCTGTCAGCCGTCCCGTGATCGTGTCCCCTGCAATGCCCTGGGGTCCTCACGCTATTCCGGCCGTTTTCTCGGGGGCAACCCGTATTGCGGCCACGAAGAGAAACAATCGGGATCTCCCAGCTTTGAATTACGCCGCTCGGACAACCCGAGTTCCTCCTACAAGCGATCGGCATTGGGGATCGCATAATTCATTAGAACCTCGATACTGTGATTCAAACGGATAGAGGGAATGAGTCATTTTGGCTCTTAAACCGTTCGAATTATTAAGAATCTTACAGCATAAACCCAGAGCGTTCTCTTATCAGCTCATCACGCACATAAATTGGTTACAAGGTGAATACATACGATCAGAACACAAAACCTTGGTGTTCTACAAAAACTGAAAAATTGAGTTACATAATCAAATCTGATCCTCGAAAAGTATCGTTCATTTCGGCTGTGACCAGACGCAATGATCAATCATTGGCCCAAAGTGGAGACAAGTTGTTTGTTGACCGTATTAATAAATCCATTGCGCAAGTTGACCTTTAGGCTTGAGCAAGCTGGAAATAAAAAGAGGCACTTGTTGTTCTGTAAGAGGTTTTATCGGGTTAATAAATTATCTTGGGAACGGTTTTAGATTGGTCCACCCGTATACCCCCTCTCGACCGCCGAGGCCAGCTGCTTATGGCCTCGTATTTTTATTTATCATCAAATAATGATATTCGTTTCATTTCGCTCTTTTGAGCGCGCTGTCGCTATTCGTGAACGGGAAACGGGAAGGTCAGTGGTAATGAACCCTCATCAATTAAGCTCAATTAAGCGGAACTGGAAAGACTCAATGCTGGCCCAATGCTTCGAATTGAGAAACTTCCGAAAATATACAGTAGAGTGCTCTCACAAGGGGTGGTTAGCAGTTCCGCGCTTTTCAAGACCGGAGGATTTACCACTTTATTCACTTGTGGCAGTTGGTCCATCATAATCGCTATATTACTGTCAGGACGTGCACGATACCTTAATTGCCTTCGTATATTATGAGAGTAATGTACCTGTGCTAAAATGCTCTAAAAAAGCGGTGCTCAATGTTTTCCCACAAATACAACTGAAACCCGACTTATCCTCACTGTGTGTGTGAACCACGTCATGAAAAAGAACTCTAGCTGATTGAATTTTGTTTGCCAGCCTTTTTTGTTCTTTTTCATACGCTATCAATCACCATCCCTGCTCGTTGAAAGCTGGAGTGAACTGGCTCTTATAGCACTCGTTGCTTCAACTAATTGGTTACGATGTTTTTTTTTTTTTTTGTTTTTTTTTTTTGAGTCCCTCCAAGCATATTTATTGAAACACATAGCCAGTGAGAAATCAATTTCTCGTATGGTGTTTGTCAGTAGGAGAGTATGTGGAGGGGAGGAGTGACGTTTTCGGTTGCAGATCCTAATGTAAGATTTGGATTTGAGTTTACGTCAACAATTTCAACCCTTAGCCGACCGGTGGGAATAGTTTGGACTGTAAATCCAAGAAGATTGGGGAACATAACATTATCGAGTCAGCTCTTATACGGGAACTCTATCAGCATATCAAATTTAATTAAAATGTAAATTTAGTAAAATAGGACTTAACCGACGAGCGGTATTGGCCAGATTTCGAGCAGATACAAAACTACTGTGTTCACGCATTTTTGAACTGGCGCGGAAATGCGGGAACCTTTCAGATCTCAAAAAGTGAGAAACAATTTTGTTCATGTATCCATTTTGACTCAATTAGCTACATTTAGTGGAAAATAGATGCGCCTTAGGTAATTAAGTATTTCGAAAAAATAGGCACCTGTCTTTGGAAAATATTGCACGCCTTTGAAACGAGAGGGGTTGAACCTGAGGTGACCTTCCTTGTTGCTTCACAATATCAAGGTTCCCCATAACTGATGATACGCAGCTCGCAGCTGCGTTGTTCTCTTGACTTACAGCCCAGTGTGTCCAAGATATTATTGTGCGAAAGGATGTAAGATGTCTTGTTGTTTTGATCGTTCATTTGGGACCTACTACATGAATTCAGAGCCATTTTATTCGAATCACTCGTGTCGTTTGCCGATTGTTACCAGATGTTTAGAGATATTTAGGATTTAGAGGTTTGGGTCTTCCGCGAAGAGTATTGTTTGTGACATTTATCTGAAATGTTGGTGAATTTTTTTTTTCATTCGTCTCCCCCCTCCCCCTCCCACCATTTGGGGTCATATCAAACTCGAATTTCCACCTACTCCTTAACTATTCATGAAGATTTGGTTTCACTTCAATTGCTGGTTTTCAAACTATAATTCACCCAGTGAGTTCGCCAAGCAGGATGCTACTAATTTGGAACCCATGGTATGTATTAACATTCCTGATTGAAATGAACACGCTAAAAATAAAATCTGATATACGACAACCAAACGCCGCTCCTTCTCGGAATATGCCTATGTTTTCATGTCCATGGTCATAGAGAGTCGGCCATCTCCGATCGGCCCCAAAAAAATTTGTCTGGGCGTTTCATGATATCTAGAACAAAAAAGGTACAATGTCTGTCCGCAGTTTTTGGTAGCAGAAAATGTTCTGAAAATTTGAAAGTTTTATGTGAACTGGATTTTTCTGATTTTTGGAAATTTAGGAAAGTAATGTGTCATTTTCCGCTCAATTCTGGACTCTGAATCCATTGAGATGGGTCCCGGACCGATTGGTGGCCACTGGTGGTGGGTATGGGTCAAATGAGTACCAACCTCTCTTTTGTGAAAGTGGGTTTTCGAAATTTCTTGGTACCTAGGAGTGTGGGGTATCATTTTCCACTAAATGTTGGACGCTGAATCGATTTGAGTGAGTCAAGAACACTTCACACTCACTGTTTTCCCCCATTTTCTCCATGCTCCTGGTCTGAGGAAAAGCCTACCCCTATTATTTTGAATAAGCTATCACGCACCAAACAGTTATTGTATTGATTGATTCCAATCATCGCTAGGAATAGAAAGTCTAATCCATTCCTTTAAAAAAACCATTACAGCGTCGACACTAAACACTAAGGCACGCGTGAAACTTCTCGGAATCAAACACTAACGCGACGCGATGTGGGCTAGGTCGTCCCACCAAGGACATCATTAAACATACGGCACCCCGGCCCACCATTTTACACCCACTTTTGCCTCTTGGAGCGGGGGTTCTCTCTCGCGAGTTCAACTTGAAAAGGCTAAAAATAGAATCAGCCGCTTACACAAGAACAAGGACAAGATCTAGTCATGTCATCAGCCTGTCGCGCTTCCTCTGCGGGCTTCTGGCCGCCGAACCTAGAGAGTACACTTGCGCCTGTAATATCAAAACAGTCAACAGGTTTTGCGCCTTTGTACGGCCGGCGTGGGCACTGGACTGCCTTCGTATTCAGCCTGAGAGCTTCGTTCGCGTTCCAGTGCTTATTTTTATAAAATTTTAGGGAATTAACCTCATCCTCTAAACTCTCATCTCACTTGACCTCGAACTAGAAGTCCATCAGAGTCCCAAGAAAAACCCTCCACGTTCCACTTTGCCACCTGATATTCGCGTCTTCGTCTGCTCCAAGGCGGAGCAATCAGAATTACATGGGCTTCAGGCGTTCGACCAACACGCTTAAAAACCTTTTTGCCAACTTTACGACTGCAGTACCTTCCACGGTGTGTTATTAGAAAGTGAACGCGTGATTCGACAAATCCAATCGCACAAGCGTAACTTTTTTCTTTAAGCATTGAAACTGTTATTCCCCTAAGCGATTGTCATGATCTTCGCCGCTGCGGAGTAGGAACTTATGTAAGCGAGCTAAGGCATAAGAATAGTCCTGTTCCAAAACGCCTTTATTTTCCATCAGTTCGACTGGGTTTGTATGCATTTCTGCATTGCAGGTCTAAAGTTAATAGGTGTAATCATTCAACACAATGAAAAACCCATTTTCGAAAGAAAAATAGTATTTATATACTCGCACATACCTACTATCTGGATAATTATTGGAACTTCGAGTAGGTACATCCTTTGCTTTGGTTCAAAATTTAAGCCAAATAATCACCCTTCAACTTTGCTTTGGTTCAAAATTTAAGCCAAATAATCACCCTTCAACTCGAAATCTACAATGTCTCTTGGAATTAATGTTAAGGTTAATATTATTCCCGAAATAGGGGCCAAAATTGAAATTGTCTTGCCCTGACATTTCGATTTGTCAAAATGTGACAAGAAATACGGGACCAAGCTGTTCAATTATATTTGAGTCACTGACCTGGATTTTCAAAAAAGGTAGGTTTTCGGAATGATTAGCTGTAGTACAGTTTTACGTCAATGCGTAATATTTCATTATAGTGAGGTTGGTTAGGACGTTCAGTTGTCTCGGTGTGCTTACGATGATATTGTGTGGGCAGGTGACATTCGGAATTTCTTCATATTGAACTTGAACTCTGGCGCGAGGGCTCTTGACCTGCAGAGGTAGTCTAAGCTCTCTATTAGGACAGGGCGTGGGCTCCTAATTTGAATCCGAAAACGCTTCCCTCTATTTCGTATGGGACGACCCTGTCCTTGCCTAACTGTAGGTCTCTCCGGCGTCCACGACCCCACTCTGGCCGTCTATATTTAGAAACTCTTCACTGTTTGTCCATACGAGCAGCTCGCGTCAAAGGCCACCTGCCCTCATCTTCCTTCTTTTCGCCCGCTCTGTTAATTTTTCTCCTTGCTGGACCTCGCTTTTATACTGATTGAAGTCGCGCGAATTGTCGAGTCTAGCAGGGTTCGCCTTTTAACACTCACAACTCCCATGATTACAAAAACTATTTAAAACCGTCGGACCGGTCGTGGTTACTTAAGCAATAATTTTAACCAACAAATCTTACCCCCTCCACCCTTCCGAAGTTCGTTTCCGAATTTTCCCAGGATTCATAGTGCTATACGACAAGGATTATTTTACTATTTGCAATGTATTTGTACAACAAATCCAACAATAATTGCTACCCTCTGTATGGCTAGGGTGATGTAGATCCGCTCGTCACTCGGGACCAGAACAGAAATTGTTTAGAAAAGCCAAAATTCACTTTCGAGATTATTCTGTATTATTTCCAGGCGCTCGTTGATGAGACACTCAAGCGGATTGAATATAATATGACTTGTGTTGATTCATTTAAGAGAAAACATTGCTGACTCCGATTACATTAAAATTATGATGAATTTTATCGTTTTATCGACGTGGGGACTGTATTAACTTACGAAATGACGTCGAAAATCGTCGAAGTACGGTGAATTTCTTCAGCTGGTTCGTTATTAAACTCGTGAAACTAGTGAACCGAGGGTTTTACTATCGTCAGCAATTTCATCTGAGTGACAGTCCAGAGTCCGATTCACCCCAAAATTTGAGAGTATACGTTTCATAATAGTCTAGATCAAAAAATAAAGTGTTCTAAAACATCAAATTTTGGCCAGTGACCGCTTCCCGGCTCTAGTTGTTCCCGAAACGTTTCAGCCCTATTCGGGGAGGGTATTAATGTGTTTTTTGACTCTCGATTTTCGGGATTTTTCAGGAACTAGGCATGTAGGGTATCAAGATGTCTCTAAATTGTGGACACTGAATCGATTAAAATGAGTCCGGGACACTCCACACTCACTGTTTCCCCCTTAATCTTGTTCCAAGGGATAATCAACCATTGTGGAAAAATTTGCAGTTTTAATATCGTCCCTTGAACCTATCCTTCAAGACTCGACGGTCATGCGGGTCAGGTATATGCGAGGAAACGTTCTCATCCCTCACAATGAAAAAATTCGAGTTTTTTGTCACCCCGAATAATCTAGACCTCACTCCTTCCCTCAACCCCAAAGGGCTGAAGAATTCATCTTACGTTGTATTCTCTTTTTTTTTCAGAGAGGTGCTATGTTGGGGTGCTGCGGTTTCCCATTAAGCATGGGATGCCCACCTTCCTTCTATTTAGTTCAAAGGTAAGCTTCTGCAATCAAATCCATCAATCTCCAGCCATTCGACTGACCTCCTTCCGCATTAAAAAAATTTGATTAATTTTTCGCAGGTGAGGGGGTGGTGAGGGGGGATGTTTGGGATCCAAGCGGGCCTCCTAACTCTCCTCTTGCTGAGCGTGGCGCAGTCGCGGGCACAGATCAAGAACATTACAGTTGGCTACCTGACGGCCGTTATCAAAGGACCCGCGGATCGACAAGGACTCTCCATCTCTGGAGCCATTTCCAAGGCCATCAATGAGGTTAGAAATCGACCGATGGTGGTCGTCCTAAATCATGTATCAACTATTATTTTGATATAATTTTTCCTTGGTCACACTCATGCAGATAAATGAAGATGATGAACTACTCCCTGATGTGGATCTGGTTCTCCGCTGGAACGACACGTCAGGCGACACTGTCAGGACGACCAGGGCCATCACTGACATGTTGTGTGACGGTGTATACGCATTTTTTGGGCCAGAGTCATCCTGTTACGTCGAATCCATCGTAGCACAATCGATGAATATTCCCATGATCAGCTATGTAAGTTGGGCCCGCATCAGCGAGGGATTGGATTGTCCTGCGCTTTCAGTATTAATTAGATCGAGGATTCTTGAGTGGGCCCTTATTTTTTCCTCTTGTTTATTTATTTCGATATGAAACTGCTGACATCATGGGCAACTATGTGTTGCAATATTGGAACTAGAAAATCGCGCAAAGGAATCTCATCTGCTCTATATTACGTGTTGTTTTCTTCCAGAAATGTTCCGACTATCGGCCATCTTCTGTTCCTACTTTTGCCCGGACTGAGCCACCCAACACACAGGTAGGTAGGTTACAATGATTCGGTTGAGATTAACTTTTATATTCTTATTTTTGGTACAGCGCTGTAAATCTGTCTTTATTTTAGTTCCTACCGAGACCCAATTTTGTTTGTTCAAGGTCACCAAATCCGTCATCTCTCTCCTCCGCTACTACAAATGGAGGAAATTCACCATTTTCACCGAGAAAAGTTGGGAAATCGTCGCCTCAAATCTGAAGGAAGAGGCCAAAAAGAGCAACATGACGGTGACTCAAACGGAGACGATGCCGGACTACCACGAATGCTGCTTTAATGACCTGAGTTGCTGCCAAGCTCAGTTTTATTACAATCTTGTTCAAAAAACCATGAAGAGAACACGAAGTAAGCCAAGCTCTCGTTTCCTACTTTCTCTCTCCGTCGTTTTATGTTGAATGGATCTTAATCCGATTAATTTATACCCTTCTGAAAATTCTCAGAAAATATAAAAATTGTCAATCAAAATTTCTTTTGAAAAAAAATTTATAATTGGTAGCCTGGAATGGAAGTTATTTGGTAACAAAAGAGATGCATTCAACAAAAGCGGTTTCATTTTGCGTGGAAATGTACTAAAATTTTGTCTCCCGGTTAAAGTTTACGTGGTTTTGGCGTCACGCGGAACTCTTTGGGAACTGATGCAAGCGATGTACAATGCGCAATTGTTCGACAACGGCGAGTACATGGTTATCTACGTGGATACGTTGACGTATTCTGAAAAAGAATCCCTCGTCTACTTGCATAGTAAGTAGATTTTTGGTCACTCTACGTGCGTACTGTCATACAGGCTACTGCATTCGAGTACGAACGAAGTGTTGTAAGATCGGAAATTTCCTTCAACATTATGCCTTTGGTGTTCAAATACCGTGCAAGTGTTTGTGTGCCCGTTTCTCATCAAAATGAAGGTTAGAAAAATTAAAATAAAATATCTAAGACCCTGGATCTGATCAAGTTGAAGTATCTATGAAGTAGGTGAACACCGCCAGGTCATTTGATGTTCAACAGAAATTTTTTTATCAAAGTAGAATTTTACTAAAAGCGAAGTGGTCCTTCATTTTCACAGCATCTGAAGGCACAGTCGTGTTGAGGCTGCTAGCAGTAAAATACTTTGCCGCTAGTCGAACTTTCAATTTTGCAGAAGGCGACCGAGGTGCTGTTGACGACTGCCACGATGAACCGGGGTTTGATAAGAAAGCCCGGTCACTTCTAGTCATTGTCGCTACGCCTCCAATGAGCTCGACAAATTATTCGCAATTCATGGAAAGCGTTAACGCTTTCAACGGAGTCGAACCCTTCAATTTCTCAACGCCGCCGGTTTTTTTGAACAGTTCCTTCACTAAGGTGAGTATATATTATTTTGCTTTTGGAGGCAAGATGAGAGTCATAGACATAAAATTTACGGGTCAGATTCGATGGCTTCAGTTTCATAAAGAAAAAAAGTTCAACATTTTATCTCAGTTGAAAATATTTTGGCTAGTATGGAGGACGTTTTTCTCAAAAATGTATGTTGATAATTGAAGCGATATTGTACGTTACCAAGTTTCAAAATCTGCACAAATTAGAAAATTTAATTGAAAACGAGACATACAATAAAAAAAACGAGTGGACCAGGTACCGTTTTAGAGAGCCTGAGACTTGCTGTTGCAGTCATCATTTTCACCCTCACTACGAATTTCTCATAAAGTCGCCGATTCTAACCTTAATTTTGCCGTATCTATCTGAATGTCTGCTTGTCTCTTTGAACATTTTGATTGTATTTATCAATAGTTCGTATCCGTCTACGCTGCCTATCTGTACGACTCGGTGTTTTTGTACGCGAGAGCTCTGGACTACCTCCTTAAACAAGAACCCGTGCTGAATGAAGCTGTCATCGAGAGAGTAGCAAAAAACGGGACGAAAATCATCGAAACCATCGTGGCCACCAAAATGTACACGAGTAAGATATGGGGCTAAGTTCGACGGGTGTTCACTCAATAGTTTCACTCATTCTTTCCAATTCTAGAAATTATGATCGCGATTTCAAAATTATTACTTTTATTCTTTCATTTTAAGGTGTTACCGGTGCTACGATTAAACTTGATCAAAATGGAGACTCCGAAGGCAATTTCTCTGTCCTCGCTTACAAACCGGTTAAGAGCTTCATATCCACTGCTAGTTCATCGCCTGGTGCCTCCATGGTGAATTTCACTTGCTCCCATTCCATGGTCCCGGTTGGCATGTTCATCGCTGGCGAGCACCTCGTAAGTTTGGCCGTTCGGTTGACATGGCAATTTGAGAAATATCGTGTTTCCCTTCCAGCACTCATGTTTTTGCTTTTTCTTCTCCTAGGAATTCAAAATCAACATGGCCATTGACTGGGCGGTGGACAAACCGGAGGATGAACCTTCGTGCGGCTTTGACAACGAATACTGCATCAAAGACGATTCTCAAAAAGGGAGCAAAATCATGGCGTCCGTCCTCGCTCTTGTTCTGTTTTGTTCAATTGTGATAATTATAAGTATATATAGGAAATGGAAAATAGAACAAGAGATAGAGGGGTTGTTGTGGAAAATTGAGCCGCACGAACTCCGCGACGCGCAAGACCTTTTTTCTTCTCGAAGTAAGGTACATAAATAATCTCCCTTGCTCTTGGATGTATATATTTTTGGATATTAGTCTATCTTAAACGACATCAGAGAAACCCCTTATGTCACGAAAAATGAAATGGCGACGGGTCTTGAGGCTAAGGTATATGGCAAACTCTAACACTTAGCACAGTCCCACCTTCTGTGCAGTATCCTCCCATTTCCTCCATTCAGCATTCGATCTGTTCATTTTTTCAGCTGAGCCTTACCAGCGCCACCTCCTTCGAGTCCAAATGTGGTCTCCAAATTTTTGCATCGACTGGTTACTTCAGGGGAAATCTTGTCCGCATCAAAGAGATCAAATTCTCTAAAAAGAAAGACGTCAACAGGGAAATTATGAAAGAAATGAGGCTACTAAGAGACATCCGGCATGACAACGTAAATTCTTTCATCGGTGCCGTCATCGAGCCCATGAGGATCTTGGTGGTCACTGACTACTGCGCCAAAGGGAGTCTGTATGTGAGTATTCTCGTAGGCAACTGCTGAAGAAAATATAAAATAACGCAGATTATAAAGAGCATCATTGAAGAAGTGTAAAATGTTAACACATGGCTAAAACTACGTCCACTTCCTTTCCTCAGGACATAATCGAAAATGAGGACATCAAACTGGACAAAATGTTCATCGCGTCCCTCGTCCACGATCTCCTCAAAGGCATGATATATCTCCACAGCTCTTTGCTCGCCGTGCACGGCAATCTCAAATCGTCCAACTGCGTAGTTACGTCTCGTTGGGTTCTTCAAATATCGGACTTTGGACTTCACGACATCAGGCACTGCCCGGAAAACGAGAGCATCGGCGAACATCAGTACTACAGAAGTATATTTTTTGTAAATAATTTACTATCAACTTGCTGAGAAGTAAATTTTGTGCAGTAGTACTTAATATCGTCGTTTAAAGACATAGAGAAAGATATATAAAAGATAAGATAACACTCAAGAGCCCATTCACGCTCTATTATGGTTCCCAAAATTATAATTCGATTGCTTTTTTGGCAGGTTTGCTCTGGACAGCACCAGAACTTCTTCGAGCCAAAATGACCCAAGGTACTCAAAAAGGTGACGTGTACTCGTTCGCTATCATTCTACACGAATTGATAGGTCGTCGAGGGCCCTTTTCTGGTCTTGAAGAGCCCAAAGGTGAGTAGGAATAACCCATCGCAGAGACAATATGATTTTCAATTTAAGAATTGTCGCTGTAAATAGCTGATATCTTGTAGAAATCATCGAAATGGTGAAAAAATATCCCAAAGAAGACGAGGAGCCTTTTCGGCCGAGCTTGGATTCAGTGCGAGACGCGGAATGCGCTACGGACACTGTACTCAATGTGATGGTCGAAGCTTGGGACGAAAATCCGGAAATTCGACCCGATTTTAGGAGCATCAGGAATCGTTTGAAGAGCATGCGAGAAGGAAAGTGAGTAAAACCAACGTAGTTATACTGCATATATCTGATGCGTAAGTTTGGCAACTGTTGGAGGTATCTCTTCTCTGTGAACTACCAGAGGATGGGAAAGAGGTGTTCCTGCAACGCCAAATCAATTGGAATGAGTCCGGGAAACTCGATGCCTCCTTTTTCCCCCATTTTCCCTCTGCTGCTGATCCGAGGAATAACCAACCCCTGTGAAAGAATTGCTGTGTTTTGCTACCTTAAGATGTGGGCGCCCCTAAGTCCACGTCAGGGCTCTGTTGTGCTTCACTCTCTACTGTGGATCGTGCAACAGCCGTATGCTTCCCAAATAACTACTAAATAATTGAATGAATAAAATCCCGAAGGAACGTGACTTCACACTTGGCCTCAAACCTGTGGTTGATGTGATGCTCCAGTAATCGTTGCTAAGCATTGTGTGTTTCATATGCTCGAGTAAACAAAAAGTTGTTTGTTTCATCTTGAGGCTGCGCTCCAAGTGTATCAATCTTCAATGGCTGTACAATTTGTGAAGAGAAACTGTAAGCTGATCGTAGCTTCTTTTACGTTGACTTCAGTAGGAGCTCTAGCATACGCGCTGCACTTGACCATCAATCGGATTGAATCCATTCTCAACGCAACTGTCGCCTGTAAACAAAAACCAGCTCAGTACATATACGTAGACCGCTTGGGATGTGACGAAATAACCGAAAATCGCCCGTGGGAAGAACGAAAGTGGAAAACGGAAAAAGAGATACCGTATTTGTCGCATTGGATTGAAAAAAGATTAAAAGGTTTTGCTTGGCGATTGCTTGAAATGATTGCTGTTGCCGAAAGCGAACAACAGAAAATCCGTTTAGTCAAAATGTTGAAATCTTTCGTTCATGTAGAGGACTCGGATTTCCAACATCTTGCTCAAATTTGCGATAGTAAGACTGCTGCATTTCTAGCCCGAGAACCGGGAATAAACACGCGATTGTTCCTGATGCCGCCGATGAGAAAAGAATGTTTCGACAAATCTTGCTTACTTGATAGGTTCCATGACCTTTTTATTGAATTAAATGAAAAAAGCTGCCACTGGTGCTTGGAGTACTTTGTATCGAGGCTGTTCCGGAAGTCCAAATTTAATTATTGGTTCAAAGATTTCGAATATTTGACCTACGAATGCGTCGTCAGCCCTATTGAAATCACAGATGAAAACACTGTGAAACGTTGCGTTGAGTCTCTGTTACACCATGTTATGATCAAAGATAACATGGACGCAATGGTCGAGGCCAGAGGATTGGAAATATTGATGGACGCACATAGATTTATGCCGGATTCATTTGAATTGAAGCTTCTGGCGGTAAAAATTCTCATGAAAGTGTCCTCAGATCCCAACTATCTGAAAGATATCCACGTCACCGGATGGTTGAAAACCCTCGTCGAATGGAGCAACGACTGCGACCAAAGGTTGTCTTCTCCAGCGGCGTCGGCATTGTCGAATTTGGAGAAAGGGCCTCAGAAGAGAAGTTGCTACGAGAGTGAGGTGTGCCTCCTGCATCCTCTTCATAGGGAAGACGCAGTGCCGGAAGTGGACCTAATCATCGTTCATGGGCTTCTGGGAAGTGCGCATTCGACCTGGAAGCAGAGGCAGGCGGATGGTTCATCGAACGTGCCATTCAGTGGAATCGTAGGGAATGAAGCGAGCGGCAAAACCGTAGGTAAGCTAGGCTTCTTCATTCTGCAGTGTTATTTTGAGGAATACTCGCCCCTTAGCCACACTTTCGATACTTACATTTTTTATTTCCATCTTCAGAATCGTTCTGCGCCCTTTCAAACTCTATCATCAACGACCTACCAAGGAGTATTTTGGAAAAGCATGTTGAAGACGAAAATGAAAATGATTACGAATTCGTCCTAGCTGACATCCCCGAATCAGTCAGTGGCCGTTACCCTGAAGACGTCTACACAGTTTCTGGCAACGACCCAAGAATCTGGGAGGCGGACGACTGTACTGTGAAATCCCAATGTTGGCCCAAAGATTGGCTGCCGAAGGATTTCAAAAACATTAAAATCCTTGGAGTGGACTATTCTTCTCGAATAACCGATTGGACTAACTGGTGTCCATTTAGGTATACCGAAGAAAAGGCTAAGCTGTCAGAAAGGTCGAAGTTGATCATGGAGCAACTGGTGGAGTGTGGCATCGGCGAGCGCCCTATTGTGTGGGTTGGCCACTCCATGGGTGGTCTGATAATCAAACACATGCTCTGCCAAGCGAGTAGCATGGAAATTCCTGAACACGAAAAACTTCTCAAAATGAGCAAATCTGTCATTTTCCTGGGAACGCCGCACTTTGGCAGCCCTGTGGCTTGGATGCGGAAGTACCTCGCTCCCTTGCGTCCTTCGGCCGAGACTAAGGAGCTCGAAATCAACTCACCCGAACTTCTCGCTCTCCACAGGCGGTTCTCACAGGTCGTGGAGAATGCTAGCCTCAGAGTCTTCTCGCTGATCGAGACCAAAGGAGCCGCATTGACCGGTTTGCCAATCAAAGTCGAATTGGACTGCGTCGCCCCAACGCCCAGCGATATCGGAACGGGCGTCGTATACATGATCCCTGTAACACATATCGATATATCGAAACTAAGCACTCGGTTGTCTTTCATCTACATGAAAGTTTTACAAGCCATAAAAGGGGCTGCCAGTTCCAACGATGTAGAAAGCATAAACCCATAAAATTCCTGCCTTTTTATTGGCACCTGTTCTGCTTTATTTCAGGGCACATATCAATTTCAGTTATTTCCCCTGAAGTCAGTTAGGCTGAAAGAAATTGTTTCATCACCCGTATCAAACTTCACATGATTAAGTATTGAAAGTAGACCTACGGTCAAGGATGGACACTTCCACCATTTTCTGTTAACAGACAAGGAAAATACTTTTTAAAGCAAAGCAATTAATTAATTAATTAATACCAAACGCGTCGAGATTGATTTCCTCCTAAATTGGCTTCTTAATTCCTCCTTTACTATTTAATAAAATAATTTTTATCGAAGCAACTCAAAACGACACTTTCTGATCACTGACTTATAGCGCTCTAATGGGGTGTTCCAGTGAACAAGATCCTATTTACGCTTTTAGTGATCTCTGATATTCTGGGCCATAAATAGACTAATTGTAGAAAAAATCCTTTTTTTTTTAGCACTTTGGAATAAGAATAAAAAGTTATAGTAATCAAAACGATGAGCACTTGAAGCCAAAAGAGAGGAAACTCCTGTCTTCTGCCAAAACATCCATTGGGATAACAGGTCATCAGCTATGTTGGGGAAGTCAATATCAGGGTTAGGTTACACAAAGGTTGGAACCATTGAGGAAGGAAGCATACGCATCCAACGCAACGCTACATCACCAGAACGTTTGCAGAAATTTGTATTTATTCTTTCAAATGATGACTTAGGTTTTTAGCAAAGTTTGAGCAACTACAATCTTCTCTGAATAAGAACTTTTGTATGAAGTCTCAGAGAATTGGTGTAAAGGGTGGGTGCACCACATTGTAATCCTACCTCGTCACATCGAATATTTTAGTTTTAATATCGAATCTTAAATCTTCTAGGTACAAGAACATCATGGACCTCATGGTGGACATGATGGTCAAATACGCGAACAATTTGGAAGAACTCGTTGACCAGCGTACCAAAGAAGTTCACGAAGAGAAGAGGAAGACCGAAGATTTACTTAATCGAATGTTACCAGCGTAAGTGCTCCTACGATACTCATCACGAAATAATACAGATTGGACTTTCAATTAATGTTTGATTAATGGAAATCTTGCAGACCTGTGGCCAAACGTTTGACCCGCGGTTATGGTGTGGAACCTGAGTCGTTTAGTCTAGTCACCATTTATTTCAGCGATATCGTAGGATTCACCGCCCTCTCCGCTTCTAGCACACCTTTTGAGGTGAGAATTTCGGTGATTGCAGAAAAGCAGTGATAACGCATTCATTACTAGAACCTAATAATATTGTTTTGTAGGTGGTAAACTTTTTGAATGATCTCTACACACGGTTTGACAGAATAATAAAAGGATATGACGTTTATAAAGTGGAAACAATAGGAGACGCGTACATGGTGGTAAGACTTTTTCAAAAATACTTGTCGCGTTAAAGCTTCGTCAAATGTTCAAAACTTGTCAAATGAAATCCTCTGGCAGGTTTCAGGGTTACCGATCAGAAATGGGAATAGGCACGCCGGAGAAATAGCATCTATGAGCCTTGATTTATTGAATGCTGTCAAGAACTATAGAGTTATACACCGACCGGATGAAACTCTTCAGTTGAGGATCGGCATACATACTGGTGAGTCGTCTTTTGTGTTTTAACACCTAAGAATTCCCTGCTTAATCGTTAGCTTAAGGGCCCTCTTGTGAGCTCCACAACAACGCTGATTAACGTCAATTCCCGAAACTCGCTTATTTTTATGGGGCTGTTGAAATATTATTCAAGGATTGTCAAAACTCCACTTATTATCAAATTGTTGTTGAATGCCGATGGATTACACATTCGTTTCAACTAAGTGATCTCATTTTATGTCCTGGCAGGGCCTGTCGTTGCCGGAGTAGTAGGCCTCACGATGCCGCGGTACTGCCTCTTCGGCGACACGGTCAACACAGCGTCCCGCATGGAAAGTAACGGCCTACCGCTGAAGATACACATATCCAAACAGTGCAAGTCGGCTCTCGAGACTATCGGCGGCTACAGGGTCGAATGTCGGGGAGAAGTCGAAATGAAAGGCAAAGGCCGCGTCTTGACGTATTGGCTAGTCGGCGCGACGGACGGCGCGGTTCAGAGGCGAGAGGTACTGACAATTTTAATGCTACTTCTGAATCAGGGTGGTAGGGAAGAAGAGGAGATCGAAGGTTGCAAGGCGAAGGCTCGTAATGTTGCCAATCTAAAATGGGGTGTCTATTGTAGAAAAATCTTGGTCCTCCAGTGACTGGAGCGCAAACATGAGTGAATAAACCGCTAAGTATTTGATAATTGAGCCAAAAATTCCGAAGAATGTAAGGATTCTAGTTGTGAGAGATATTTTTGGCCCTGGTTGTCGTGTGGCGGGTGTTTCCTCTCGCAGCTTCTCATTTTTATTTGAAACATGAGGATTAGTCTCGCAAGTAGTTCAAAAGCTGCTACCCGTGATGTCAGCCCTCAATGCTGCTCCTACCAGTTGCCTGCAGCTCTTCCCTCTTGCTATAAAGAGCATGCCTGATGTGTTGTAAATTCACGAATATTGGTTTCCTTTATAATATAGTTCCAATTTTTTTTTCACAAAATATCTTATTGACCCATTGTCATGTGAGAATTGGTATTCATCACTGTTGGCTCATTCTTATTTCAGGTGAATGACGACGAAGACGACCATCCGCTGTTCTGCCGACCCAGAAAAGCTCCCAAGATCATCGGGATGTCTGACTCTCGTCGGCAGAGCTCTGCCATGAGATCGGCTAGCGTTGCTCCCGTACCTGAAACTCCGCTGTACCGCCAAGCTCACTCACTCGACCCGCTTCCGCTAACAGCCAAATTTAGGAAGAACCTCATGCGCAGCTATAGCTCACTCAAGGTGAGTAATCAAGCCCTGCAGCATGGAGTAATTTTTCTTATCTACAAAAAGTTGTTAACTTCACCCTCTCAATACATTTTGCTACTTGTGAAGAGAGAATGAAATGGTCAGTGTTGATCCATCACTGAGTGAGTGATGTTGACAGAAATAATGATTTAAAATCGTGAAGAGAGACAACCAAAGAAGAAAGTGCCCAAATCAATTGACTTCATAAATTCTACTTCTTTTTCAGGAGAACAGCAGCATCTGCGGCAATGGAGCCCTAGTTCATTTACCCCTCTTGAATGACAATAAAAAATGGCATTCCCTCGAAACTGTACCTGCTATTCCCTGCAACAAAAAAATGGCTGCAAGGGCAAGCCTTCGTAGTTGGTTGTTCGGCCTGTTCAACAACGCCAATTACCGTAGCAGTGACTCCAGCCTCAGAAAAGGCGCTTACCAAGACTTGCAGCCAGAACGCGAGAGCATAGTGTGATGAAGGCAGGCGAGTTAATCAGGTTATGACGGGTTCTAGGCGTTTGGTTACAGGTGTATGACCATATGGGGTGAAATGCCTTAAAGCGTTGGGTGAACCAGCTAGAGAGTTTGGCGTGATAAAGTGCGGTGTGATTATGGCCACTGCTACCTACAAGCCTTATTAGCTGTGTGAGCTTTGTCACTCTTACCTACAGGCAGCATTTTCAAAGTGTAAGTAGCTGACAGATGACATGATGCAGTTAGGGCAAAGGAGGTTCCCTCCACTCCATCGCAAAACAAGCTGCAGGGCCCTTTAAATGAGGTAATCCTCTTATTTTGTCGATTTTCCTGACATTGAGGGAGATAACCAGCAAGGCCCAACAGGCAACGCTCTCTTATTCGGAAGCGGCCGTTATGATTTTACTACCCTTTCTGGTAGGTCCTTTCCCATAACACTCAGAGAAAGATGAAAGAAAGAAAACTTAAAGAGCCTCGGAACCTTTTTTTCTCCTGTGTGAAGAGAAATGAGACATAAAAGGTTAGTGCACAGCGGGCCTAAGGCCGGGTACACACGTTGAGGATTTCCGGAGAGGATTCCCCGTTGAGGCCAACCTCTCCGGCCGACCGGACCGTGTGGACGGGTCGAGGCCTTCAGTTGAGGGGGACTGTGTTCCAATTTTTGGAAAGGCCGCCTGAGGCCGGGGCTCCGGCCACTACAACTACACAGTTTTCCTCAAAAGGCCTCGCGCGTCGTGTGGATGCTCCGTCCGGCTCTGGCCGCCTCTGAGGTTTTCCTCAGAGGAATTCCTCTCCGGAAATCCTCAACGTGTGTACCCAGCCTTACTTACGGACTTACCTCTGAAATGGCTATTTTCTGATTCAGCGCTGAATGTTGAATTTTACATTTTTATAAAATCTACATATTTGAATGATTAAATGCATGTTGTTCATCAAGGCCCAACAGCACCAGAGGCCACCCCCTCCTCACCGCAATCCCTTCATAAAAAATTGCCTCTTTCTCCATTTCCGCCCCAAATCCACGAATCTTCTGTTCTTCGCCTCTCATTCGTGCTGGGCCTTAAAGGAATATTATATATTTTCGTGTGATTTCGGTTTATAAGTTGAAAATAGTTATGACTGTAAATAATGCCTATTTTATTCATGTGATTCGTTTTGGTGGAAAAACCCTATCGACCATTATTTTGTAAATCGTCTTGTACATTCGTCTATTCATTATTCACAATGTAAATAGGTACGCGCCACTATTTATTTGGTAATCACGATTGAATATGGAAATGCCTAGAACAAACAAGATTATGATTGAACCAAGTTACCCTAAGGAAAAATGATAATTGCGTCGACAAAGTGCTGATTTCCCTTGTTTTGAAATTATATGAATGTTATGTTCTGTTTTCCGTATTCCTACTATGGAAGGGTTGAACGAAATGATGCATCTGTCTTTTTGACCTTCCTTGAGCGCTCGAATAACCTCATTCTTCAAAGAAAAACAAATCAACACAAAAACACATAATAATAAAGTGTATTTGATATGCCAAAGCTCAAAGCACAAGGTCGAATGTTCACTACGGCATGCCATTGAGTGTAATTTCTATTTATTATAGTTTATATAGCTTACCGTGTTGAGACGTTGAAATCTTTGTTCTTTTTCTTTTTTTACTTATCGTGATTTCCTTCTTTAGCCGTTATTGAATAAATTGTAAATAGTTGTTCTATTAAACCTAACTGTGTCATATTAAAAATCGTTTAAAAAATTATCGGAAAAGCCATTATATTGTGGTAAAAGAGAATGTTGAACCTTGATTGTTGTAAATAATGAATTACAAAACCGAGATTCCGGTTTTATTCGAACGCGCTTCCAAGTTTGAATAGAAGCTCTAGGTAGACGTTAGTGTAGAAGATTAATTTTAAGCGTAATGAAGTTGCCATATGAACGATGATAAAAAATATCCCGCACATTTTAATGAAAATGATTGCCTTACAATTTTGTAAAGTGAGAGACAAATTATTAATTTTTCTAATGTTAACGATTTAAAAAATAAATTGTGTCAGCTTCGTGATTAGTTTTAAGCGTAAAAATATTAAAAGGAGTATGAAATTCGGCATGTCGTTTTTATTGGAACCCGTCAGGGAGACCTGCGCGAACGATGAAGTGGGATACATGAAGAAGGTGAACAATACGTGCTATAGCGAACAAATGTGGCCAATACTAAGTGGTTGGTGTCCAGAGAAATGATCACGGATCAACAATTGATTCAGGAACTAAAACTAACTTCATGTCGGCAGCGGTAAGATAGACGGGATTTATGATGTGGGTTTCCTGCCTGCATCAGAGATAATTCTGCACCTCTTGCGAGGCCTCTATGCTGGTTTCTTGTCTGGCCTATAATATTTGAACATCCCGCCTGCTCCTAACGAAAACCCTATGATTCTATCAAGCTTTATTGATAGAGAATTCTTTCCCATGATGGGATTTTCAACATAGGTTCATAAAAATGAATGAATGAATAATCGATTTATTCCGATAAACGTTGTACAATCTCTAGTCATGCCCACATAGCTGTTCAGCCTGGCAATCCCCTGGTGGCTGCTGACGGCTCATCCTTCTCTCTACCTATCCCGTACCTCGAGGGTCGCTCGTCCTCCGTGCAAGTCCTGGTCTCCGAGCCTTTTATGGCTGTTCCTCAAGGCTCACACTTGGGCCATCCTTTATTCATACTCAACGTTGACTGTGTCTGCGCAGGGCCAACAAGTTCAAGAAATTCTCTCCTGTCTAATGCGTCTCTGACTGCCTCGCTCTCCAATCTCGCCTGGACAAGCTGCCCCTCCGTCGGCCTATTTTTGGACCCAATTAAGTGCACGGTACCACCTATCATCGCTCGCTCTCTCCTATTTACCATGCCTATAGGCATCAATGGCATCCGCGACCTTGGGGTAGTCCTGGTTCCGCAACTCTCCTTCAATGAGCATGTGTCTCGCAGGTCTATCCTCGCCCAATGAGGACACCGGGTTTCCTCAAGCGGAATACCAGAGAATTCACGCACATCCCAGCCCTCATGACTTTATCGTGCCATTGTTCAGCAACGCCTCCGGTCGTCTGGAGCCCATTCTATGGCTGACGTATTGACCTGATCGATCGGGTGCACAGGGTATCCGCATAATGAGAACATTACGCCTTCACCGCTTTCCAATTATATCTGAAATTACTTGATGTCGTCGATTTGTCGGTAGTAATGGTTATCCCGCGAGCATACAATAGGCCCAGGAAACGGAAATTGAGAGGCTTATCGATGATGAAAACTCCGTCAAACGCTGTAAATGCTTTCACGCTGTTCGTTTAATCGACTATCAGATAATTCTACAGTGAAACGCGCTCATTTGCTGTGATCTCCACAGAGGAAAATATGCTTTGGCGAACTACCCTTCTTTTGGCTGCTCTAAGCGTGGAAAGCTGGTGCGAACAAATTGCAGTAAGTTGAGAAAATTTTCATATTTTAGCGGTGTGAATTTGGAGAAACTGATGGGAGTTGGCCATATCCACTTGGTTCTTTCAGATTCATTTCAAGGTGATACATGAGGCGATTATTGCGTGCCCGGATGGCACTGGAACGAATGAGATTCAGGTCAACTGGAAGTTGGTTAAGTATAATCGAACGATGACTGTGATAAACGGGAATATATTCTTTTTACGACCTTTGGACGACTCGTTGTGGGTAAGTTCCAAATGTTCAACTATCTGGAATAGATATATTCCCTTCTTATATTATAAATATAAGAGAGTTCAAATTCTGTTTTCATCTTGGCTTCCCACCTGCCCTAGTAGCACCTACCTCAGTTTCTTTTTTAGTCCATTCAGTCTACAGTCACACCTGGTAAGTAAGCAAGTAAACTTATTCGATTCAGGGATATTTTCAAGATGATTCGAGATTATTGATTTTTATTTCTTCTAAACTATGCTGATATCGGGTCCGGGGACTGAAGCTGTACTTATAAAAAGTTGAGACTGAACTTGAAATTTGATTTAAAATTTTTTACAAGATATGTTTCTTACGCGTCATTAAGCCAATAAAGGTGTATTTTTTGCACGCTGCGGTTACTTCAACATCCCCTAGACCATGAACCCTTCTCATACATCTATAAATCGATGAATAATTACCCGACTAGGGGGCGGTGCGTCGCTTCGGGTAGAACAAGGATGCGTCTCAAAAAAATGAGGCGTTCGCTTCACCGTTTAGTTGGGGAGAGAACAGCTTCGCAAGAAATTACCGACAAAAAAATTGTTTCTACTTCAAACTCTCTCTTATGTCATCACTCCAACTGTACGTGAGGTCCTGTCTCTCTGTTACAAGGTCCGAGCAAAGTTGTTGTCTTGGAAAAACGGGGGATGGAAAGCTGGAACGGGACTGGACTTTAGGAAAGACAAAGCCTGCTCGAGCTTTCTTATGGTGGTTGGTCCGGTCTGGAATGATCTCGCCAAAATCGCTCACGTTCCTACTAAGTGCCCGATGAAGGTAATTCAATTTGAGGAGTTTGAAATTAATCGACTAAATGACTCAGACAAGTTACTTATAGATTTAGGTTATTCACGAAAAAAGAGGAACGAATTTTTACAGGGGAACTACACGTTCACAAATTGGGATTCCCGAGCTTGGGACAAACTACCTCTGCCTGGAGCACCCATCAACAAATATAAACTGGAATTCAGCTTTGAAACTTCTGACGGAACCACGAGAGGCTGTTACTCAAGTATTTTCAAGGTTTTGAAAAAATAAAACCAAATTCACTACCTTCTGCAAATTTACCAAATTAGTCATCAGTTCCACCAATAAGTTCTTTGACGTGTACTACAAAAAATTCCGTAACAAACTGACTTATTTACATTATATATTGTTATTTAATCGGTAAAACGCCTTAACGACTACGCAAGTAAGTTCAGGTCAGCCGGCGGAGTTGTTTCAGATTTGTGTGCCTCTCCCTCGGATCCGTCACTTTCCGACGAAGAGTCTTGATCACTCGGAGGGTCCGTCATCTTGACTCCAGCTTTCGCCTTTTCGATTTTTTTCCGTTTCAGTTTCTCCTTTTTCTTGAGTCTTTTGGCGCGCTTTTTAGCCGTCCTTTCTTCAGCTTTTAACTGATTTTCAATGAGCTTGGCTTGAAAATCATCGTCTTGGGAAGACTGAAAGCAGAATTGAAGGGAGTAAATGTGGAGGCTATTTAAGCACATTAGAGAGTGGGTTTTACCAAACATATCTGTCAATGGTGTGCTGATCGTCTCCCTAATAGAAATAAGAAACCATTACTCAGTTCAAATTTACGACAGAAGTGATATAATAACTTATGAGAGACTATTAGACCCCATGTTAAAGATTGGCAACCCATTTCATTTAAAAAAAAATGTGTGACGTTATTTGGAGGGGGATGATGGAGGGGATTTTGAGTTTATGTAAACCTTGCTCATTGATTTCCCTTTGGTATCTTTTACCCAGGTACAGGGGCCCACTTCTGTGCTAAATCCTGCATTACTACCAGACCTTGCTTCAACCCCGCTCAGACCGTGTTCAAGAGCGAGGGTATAATCAGCCAATAAAAGACTTCCTCACAGCAATCTGTGGGTCTCTGATTGAATGGTCGTATTCCTCCACAGGGGCGCGATACACCAATCTGCAGGACAGACAGACTGTTGGGAGACAAAGTCTGAAGCTGTGTCGGGGCTCAAGTCTGCAATTAACTGAAGTACAAACCAGGGCAGAGTCCTGGAAATCGAGGGAGATCCTGAGGACTGGTAATGTTTGAAATTGCCCACAAACCTTCTGACTTTTCTCAGCAATGGCCTTCTGACGGGCAAATTCCTTCCGCCTGAGGTGCCTGTAGACGTGGAACTCTCCGCTCCCAGCCCCCGCACTTGAGCCCATCACGTTTCTCACAAAATCGGGCACGTGGGGTGTCTTCTTCTCTTTCTGCCTGTCCGGAATAACGACGGGTTTGTCCTGAAAGCCAATGAACGGTTATATAATAGCAATGAACAAATTAGAGTGAAAAGTCCGTACATCCTTCTCACACTTAGCTAAATAGAATTGGCGCGTACCGGGTTTTTCATGAGTTTTTCCAATTTGATTCTCTGCACGTCCAACGCTGTGTTTCGCACCGTCTTTGGCTTTTCATCGTCTTTGGCTCCTTTGTCATCCTTCTTCTTCATGATTCGCAGCTTAATTTCTGCAACAGGCGAAGACTCCAAAGCTTATGATAACATAAACGCTTTTGAAGTTTAAATACTTTCCATGAAAAATTTATTTGTTTACGACCACCACCACCAGGTTCAGCCCGGGACCAAATATACCCACAATTCGAAAATTACCTGAAGCTCTAGGCATGTAGGTTTGGGAGGGAAACATTAGTTGTAATATTGGATTGGAAGATGACTTCACATCTACTCAACTGAGTGTAGATGTGTGGTGCATATAGATATTTAGGATTTCCTCATGGACCATACTACTCTGCTTAAAATAGCATCTCTTGGAACTCGAGTCCCCCGTACACTGATCACAATTTAGTTACTGCGGTATATATTTACGTAGATCGACCCACAATATGCGATACTGACAGCCTACCGGGGCGCAGGAATCAAATAAAAATATACTCGGACGTTTGGCGAATTTTCTCCCTTCATTCACCCTAACTGCAGAAACCCTTCACAGAAGACAGGCTCACCTCACAAAATCAAAATAGTGGCAGCAGGCATTTGAGATATTTTGATGGAAACATGTGTAAACTAATACTTTTCCAACGCTCTCATTTACCAAGAGGATCAAGATATGTTTCGAGATCTCGACTCGCCTGCATTTCCATCATCTTGCAAGGCAACCGGTGAAGTTGCTCCCGCAAATTCAGGTCTCCGAGTTCTAACACTAGCTTGTCAGTGCTCACTTTTCAACATCCCCAAACATTACTTGTTGTCTATTTTTTGGTACGCACAATTTTAATTAATTTACGTAAATTCAACCCTGCTTGGTAGCCCGACACATGATAACTATGTACTTACTTCGTAGTATCTAGTAGTATCTACGGCTCCAGGTAGGAAAAACTCATACACAGAAAACTGGCAACTCTTGTCCCATGATACTCTTCTATAAATTCCCGTTAAGGAGGAAAGATGAAATACACGAGAAAATAACCAAGACAAACTTGGCCTTCAAATTAAGTCAGAACCGCTAAATACCAACACCTTTTCCAATCGCCCACAATAAAATTAAATTATCAAAACAATGGACCAGGCAACTCCTGGTGTTTTTGCCATAGCGCCCTTTAACCCGCCATACACACGGAACTGCTCTTCGGCCAGCAGAAAGTGGCTAACCTGGTGTTTCGCTGTTGGTTTTTGTTTTCTTTTCCAGTAATCAATTTCTGCCTAGACGACGGATAAAAGAGAAGGCTCGTCTTCATCCAGATCACTGAATGTGCATTTTGAAATTCGGGGCTAGCAGGATTTCTCCTGGTTTGATAGAAAACTCTAAAAAAAAAATCACAAACGATTTTAATGTAAACATCGAACCAGAAGCATCAACATCGATGTTTACAAAAAATCGAAGTTGACATTTGTCAACAAACAAGGTTTAGATAGTAGATTAGATAAGTGAGTTAAATGCAATATAGATGCATGATAAAAATGTACGAGTTATTGTTATTGTTATGTCGGGGGAAATAAGTGCAGATAAGTGAAAATATTGTTGTAAGTTCTAGTACTAGTTTTCAGCGTAGAGTGCGCAAATGAGTGAGGCGACGGACGTGCTGTACCGAGTGGCGGTAACAAGCCGCCTCACGTTCCTCGGCCTGTCTCTCGTCGCCAACGTCCTCCTCCCCGACCACAAAGCCGACGCCTTCGTCGCTCCGGACCTCGACGCCGTCCCTGTGGTCGGCATCCGCGACCGCGTCGTCTGGTTCCTCTTCGGCGGCCTGTTCCGGTGGGACGCTCAGCATTTTTTGCAAATCGCTCGCTCGGGGTACACCTACCACACGAGTTTTGCGTTTTTCCCGTTATTTCCGTTGGCTGTACGAAGTTTGGGAACTGCCGCGCAGTTGTTACTTGGACTGAACAGTCTGTCAGGTCTGCTACTCGCGAGCGTTGCTCTCAATTCATTTCTGTTCGTGCAGACCACAATCGTTCTATACAAATTAAGCTATGCGGTTCTCAAACACGAACTTTTCGCTTTCCATAGTGCCATATTCTTCTGCCTGTCGCCAGCCACGATCTTTTTCGTCGCTCCGTACTCAGAGTCCCTTTACGCCTACTGTACCTTCAACGGGATGCTCAACTATGCCACGAACAAGATGTTGCCATCGGTTCTATGGTTCATCTTAGCCACGTTTACAAGGTCCAATGGCGTCGTGAACGGTGGCTACGCTCTTCACTTCCAGTGGTTTTGCATCTATCAACTCTGCGAGCAATTCAGCACTAACAGACTCCACTTCGGCTCGAGGATATTCAAGAGGATAATCCTCGCTATCGGGTCTTGTGCTTTATGCGCGTTGCCATTCGTCCTGTTCCAACTGTACAGCTACTATCTTCTTTGTATGCGCAGTGTAGTGAACCACTCGAATGAAATGATACGATTCAGCATGACTCATGGCATTCCCTTGGTGGGCATGCCTGCTCTGGTGACTTGTAATGGATCCATCACTGCGCCGTACTTCGACCTCCAGCGTACTTACTGGGACGTTGGGTTCTTGAGGTATTTTCAGTGGAAGCAGATTCCTAACTTCCTCCTGGCAGCTCCCGTCGTCACCCTGGTGCTTTACTATGGACTCAAATTCCTCGCCAATAATAAGAGATTGATCCTCATACCCAAGGGCTTGTATTCATCATCCGGTAGGTTGTTCTTGAACTTGTACGAAACCACTTTTGTATTCATGCCTCTTCGTATATCGGTTTTAACCACCGTTTTCATCACCTGTTCCTAGGTCCTCCGATGTCGCTGGGTCTCCCTCCAAGATGTCTGGTCTTCGTCGTTCACGCCGTCTACCTGACGATCACGTGTGTTCTGTGCATCAACGTCCAAGTGACGACGCGCCTCCTCGCCTCGTCGAGCCCCGTCATCTACTGGCTCGCATCGTCCCAGTTCCTCACCAAAGACAACTCTTTCGTCGTCTTCCGGCGGTCCTCCTTCCGCTCGACTGACGACATCAAACCCAGCGGAGTCGTCATCAGCACTTTCTTCATGTTATACGCAATCTTAGGGACCGTCCTCTTCTCCAACAACCTCCCGTGGACTTGAACCCTTCCTACCGCTGACCTCATCAATACCTCATCGACCAATTAACGTAGGAACTCCCGTAGGCAGTTTGACTGATAGCTATACTTTCTGTAGCTGTAGATTATATACCCTCCTTCCAAAGGTGCCCTCAAAACTAATGGGATATTCAGGACGTTCAAGTTCAACTTGCATTCACTCGAATTTCACAACTGTCCGCCCATGGGTACACATTCTATATTGAACGGGAAAATACGTTTGGTATTGAGTTATAGAAAATGTTGAACGGTTTCCTCTGATCTTAAAGAAAATGTGCCTGAATTCCATTGAGGCAGGATTCAATTTGGCTGGTCACTAATTATTGCGTTTCCAATTTTTCTTGGATATCTAAATATCAATTCTTCGTCCAAAGGATATCGAAATCAACGAATGTTTAGTTTTGTTTTCATCCTTGACGCAAACGCACGAATTTCGAACGATCAAAATTGTTCAAATTTATATTTGGCTCATCGTACATACCCTCGTCATCTCAAAGAAACAATTTTTTTGCCTCCTTATTTGTCTTTATTTTACCGCGCCCATTCATATTCATGTTCTGAACAGTGGAGATTACTGTTTCCAGTTTACAGGACTCCAAAGTAAGCAATTTTCAAGGACGAGATAAATTGATTCTAGGAATAGGAACTACTGTGATGCTGTGCGGCGATTGATCTCTTTCTAGTCAAAATCCAAATTCAAAAATGAAGTCCTCAGTCGTTATTTTGTAGAAAACGTCAATTATTTTCAGTAGACGAACAACACCGGAAATGGTGTTTACGGAAAATTTCAAAGGAGGGAGCGTTTTGACAAATGTATCTTTTGACTGAACTTTCTCATTACATGAAGCCCCTTGACGTTGTCGTTATTTTCCAGAACCCCTCCCTTTCTTTCAACTACACAAGTAGGACGTTTGCTGGGATACTTTTGTCTCAGAGTGATCCAAATAACATTGTACACCAATTTGAAGGAGATGAGGTAAGCCTAGTGCGACTTAACGACCGTGCAAAAATCATGAAGAACTAGGTAGCCCAAAAAACGTACATTGTGAAAACTGCTATTTAATTAAGAATAAACCAAATTACAAGTTCTGGTCGCTTTCAAAATAGAATTGCGATAATAAACAGAAAATAAAATTTTACTTGGTAGTCGTTTTTGCATGAAATGCGTAGATATCAACTGGAAAATATAAATAAATAGTAGGGCTATGAACCAAAATCTCAAATTTACTTAGTGTACCTTAGAAATCATCTATAAAAAGAAATTTATTCCATCAGATCCTACAGCAATTTGTGGACAGGAAATGTAAATTACGAAGGACCCAACAGTGGTCGTATAAAATGCTATAAAACGATCGTATAAAGAGCTATGATAGGTATGATGTTATGAGCCATACTAGCTTATTTAAGGGCCACTACAAGCACAGTATTATAAAAATATCAATATATAGAGTCAACATTCCTACATAAAAAATGAAGAAAAAAAAAACAACCTTAACGTAAGTTTAATCTACTGGGTTGCTCATTGTAATTGGTTGTGCTGAGGTCTCAACAACCAGAAAATCGACTCGTTTAGAGTCCTCTGGACTAGTTATCACAATGGTCTTCTTTATACATTTTTGAACAAAGTGTGGATCATATAGCTCACAATGAACAATTTGAAAACTGCGTAACAGGGCATTAGCAGCAAACCCACGGATCATTTCAATGGAATTCAAGTGCACTAGTTAAGCTGCACATCTCATGGGCCTCACAAGCAGATGTGCCAACACAAATTTGAATCAGAAAAAAGATCTATTAAGTAAATAAATCTCAATTGCTTTGTCGAATTTGGATGCAAATATTCCATTGTACGTAAGAATTTGGACACAGTGACCGTTACTGCAATTAGAACTGTACTATTGACTTTAATTTAAAACAAGTTAATAACATTTCCACTGGAAGTTCAAAGTTAACTACCACATCGAGTCTACCACATATTTTTGAAAAGAAAACAAAACAAAATTCCCGATTTTCGGCAGATGATGCTATATTATTACCCAGAATTGTTTTTTTCAAATCTCATATCAAAATGGGATACAGCCGTTTTAGTAGGAGGTTGCCCAAAAGCATAAAAGTTTTGGGCTAACAACTATCAATTACTTATGCTAATACTTTGGACGCCAGTGAATACTGAAAAGTGGTTTAGAGAAATGTAAAAATTAAAAGAAATGTAATGGGTCACAAACTTTAGAGGAAATGTTTTGATCGAAAACCGCTCGCTTTTAAATATATTATAACAAAAAATGGTCAGTTTTTACGTTATTGGCCCAACCAATTATACAACCCGGACGTATTTGGGATTTCGCCCAAATAACAATGTAAGTACATATACTCTGGACTAGGGCTGAGCGATTTATAGAATTATTACACGGATGATTCAATAATATTCATCATCACCGAATTCAATAAAGAAATCGTTCTGTTTTGGGAAAGAGATGTCATTCGTTGTGTTCAATTCTAATTACATATTTTCCTCCTATGTCTCAACCCATCATCAAAGCTATTAGTACATAGGGTAATTAGTATCTAATTACATTTAAAAAATTGGAATTTTTCTAAAAATCATCTGGCCGAAATGATAACAAATCAAATTAATCGAATCGAAATAAAATTATAAATTGGCGTTAACAGACTCAACAACCTCAGAAATACTGCTTGCGTTTTGGAAGACAAAAGAAAACATATCCTTGTTAAATTTGTTGGCCAACTGAACCTGAAAGGTCAATTGTATGAGATATTAAGGCCTAATCGCGTTATATTGAGATTTTCAGGCCTATCGCATCCAAGTTGGCTGTTTTGTGAATGAGCCGTCAAAATTGGACTTCTTTACAAGGTAAACATCCCAAACCCGGATGAAGCGAGGGGTCAGGGCAATAATGCAGGTCTCATACTGCATTATTTTGTTACCTTATCGATTCACTGCAAAGGAACTTTATGAGGACCCCATCCGTGGAAGCATTTGGTGAACCTCTTCGACTCCTTTCCTTTGAGGGTGAGGAAAAGTTTCCTTGGCTTTTCTGGTTGTTTGACGCGCAAATGTTGTATGTAAACCTGCGAAGCATGATCGACATTAGCACAATATTAAATTCTGATTTTATCAAGCCAGGAATAAAGTTAAACAATTAATTAAATAATTTGAGAAAATAATAGTAATAAAATGTTATATGACAACAGCATACCATAGCTGATTTGTACGCCAGTTTCACTTCGACCTCGCTGCATTTGGCACCAAGCCACAGGAACACTTGCTCGCCGTTGTCCAAAATCATAATGTCATCATCCGCCAAATCATCCTAAAGAATCATGAATTCAGCAATAGGGAAAAAATATTGCAAAATTATACCTCGAAGACTGCATTGAAATGTTACCTGGCAGAAATCCGAGCATTTTTCCGATACGGTAAAATATCCTTTTTCGTTCGAACACCGGAAAAGTCGTGAAAACTGCATAAACTCAGCGTCAGTTTCGTACGGTTTCTTTCCACCTAAAGCGACCCAGAAAAAGTTGTCGGGCTCTTCACCTTCGTTAAGGACTTGCAGGGTAATCCATGCCTGGAAAGCAAAAATATCTTGTAAATATCGACTTTGTACGTGGGTAAGACGATACAACTGCTGTGAAATTATTTAAAGTCTGCAAATTGGTCCTCAAATGATGTTTATATTGGTTAATTATCTTAGGTTAGGTCTTTATGTAGGAAGCAGACCAGAAAAGACTGCGTGGATTCATTTTAGAACATACATAGGTGACAATTCGGTAGACTATGCCTTCATGATGTGTTTTTGGCTTCAAACTTACGTTGTTGAACAGTTCATCGGCAATTTCCCCAATCAATCGAACGTCGTCGGGATTGGCTTTGGATCCAATCCAAACGTAAACGATTCCAGACGACTCTTCGGAGTCAAATGGGACTTTCAGTATGTAGCTGGGGAATCAAGAAAAATGACGGTTACGTATGACATGAGAGGAATTGACTTTTGAGCACCACTGGCCCACGTATTAAGGCTAGACAGGTTCAAAAATACTAACTGTGTTAATAAACCAATCTAAGAACACACGGTATTATATTCTATATACTAGAATATTATTCTATGATGAGGGTAACTTTGAGGCTTTCCCTCGGCTTTGGAAGTGTATTTTTTCTCGACAATTTCACTCACCAAAACGCGGAATTGAGCAAAGTGGCGTCCGGTCGGATTTGAACGAGCCTCGTGCACAGCGCTCCCCCATTGGCTCTCAAATGGTAAAACTCTATTGGCGGCGGTTGATCCGGATTCCGGGGCGCGTTCCGTTTACCCATGTGAATAAGGAATTTCCGCTTGAAATGTGCGAGAAACTTCATGTTCTCTTGTTGCTGATGAGTTCGAACTACTTCCAATTTGTCGCCAAAAAGGGATTTGAATTTTTTCTGTAAACTAGAGAAGGAAGAATGATTAGACGATTGCCGAATTGTGGTTCTATTTCAACGTAAATATAGTCTAAAATTACTTGAAAATACGTTATTTGCTGGAATGTGAAATGAAACAGCCTCCACTTGCATTTTGCGTGTTTATATGTTAAACTCATCCTTAATCAGCCTATCACCTCAAATCACTACCTTTTAGCATGATTAAAACCACTGCACTTCGGAAGCTGACGAGTTAACTAAGGATTGAGCCTGACCAATGGTGTTCCTTCAACGAGCTGTTTTCCATAGTATATTCAGTCCTTGCAAAGCTATTGCAATTTTAAAACCGTTAGCAACAAACTAGCAGTAAAAACCTGTGTTTTGCGTGTCCATTTAGCAACAAACTGACCAATAAACAAAAGGTTTTCGAGGGAGTAAATTTATTTAGAGCTAATTAATTTAATTGAAAAAATATGGCGACATCTCACTAAAATTAAACTTGAGAAAAAAAATTCTTGAAGATATATTTCCCTGATAGAATAATTCCATCCTAATTCTAATAATTCATCCTATGAAGGAAGGGTTTTGACATCGCCTTTCAACCATGTTAAAAAAGTATACCTGAAGGTGAATGTGAGCCATCCCATGTTTCCAGCTTCACGCCCTTGCCAAAAGTAGACGACGTACTGGAAATCATCTTCGACGTGTTCTTCCTTTCCCGTGTCTCCGTCTTCCGTTTCAGGGGGAATCCAATACCTGAACAGCAGCACGTAGCAGTCTCCGGAATAGAAATGTCCTGTCCAAGAAAAACGGGTGTTTTAGAGAAAAATAAGGAAGATTTTCATTTGTTAACAATATAAATTATTCAATCGTCGTAAGCCAACAAGTTAACAATATAAATTATTCAATATTCAAATCGTCGATTTGTAGAAAACGCAGCAGTCGTAAGCTTACCGAGCTCTTCCTCAGGTAGTCTCACGAATTTTTTGCCCTCCAAGACAAAAGCTTCCATCGTGTCGAGGTCGTCATTCCACTCTTCCATCAGCTGCTGAGCTTCGGACGGAGACATTGCAGGTTGTCTCGGAGTGAAAAGAGCAGCTAAGTCAGCCTACATCACGAGAAGTATATAAGAAATATTCGAGGAATAACCAACTAAAAGGACTCATACCGAACTTGCTCACATAGGAGGGTACTTATGATGTAGAACCTTTAGGACAACCAACAAAGGGGCTGATTGTGGTGACAATATTGAAAAAGTCAAATCTTACGACCCAAGTCAGTGCTTAACCTTGCTTGTGACGTCACAAGGCTTCTGAGGTCACTACTTGAACCAGCTCATTTTACCTTTTCTGATAAAGCAACATGATTTTCAATATAAAAATTTGATACCAATTCCGTGAGTCTTTTACTCCCTCATTTGAATGAATCCATATTTCCCCCTTCTGATGAGTTAACCCATTTCCTAAATGAGTAATATGTAATAATATTACAAACGCATTGCGCACAATATATAATTAAGTAAAATATAAACAATTTCACTCAACACTAATTTACACCTTACTTTAGTTTCTTGTTGTTTGGCCCATTTGGTCAAGTCAGCACCAGTCTTCATAACTGATTCGGCAGTTCTGGTGAAGTCGACAGGGATGACTTCGTCCCAAGCTGGGAACTTAGCCTTGAATATCTGCAACTCTGTGCCTTCTTGAACTCGCGTCACCGTCGCCTGGGGTCCTCTTTCCATCATAGAAAACAACTCCTGGGCCAATTTAATAGCAGCCGCTCGAACAAGTCGAGTGGATTTTTTCCCAAACCTGCCGAATAACAACAGTCAACAACTTCGTTTTGACAACTTTTTATTTATAAATCTACATGACCGAAGCCTTCAACAAAAATACTGTACTTACCACACGAAAACGTCCAGGTAACAATCTAAAATGTAAACGTTCTTGGACTGGAGAAGATTGTGATCAAGTTTGTTATGAGGAAGTTCGACCTGAGGAAGTTCCAGATACCCCATGCCCAACTTCACTTGATACAGCCTTGGCTCGTGAGGTTTGAATTCTTCATCCACATGTTCCTAAAAGGCAAAACAATGCACTTGCATTTTCAGATAATTATCGCCAACATGATCATCTGTGACGCTGGAAATTCATCAACGGATTTGCGGTAATTCCACACTTATATACTCCCTAGATCGAGTTTTTGTTTTACCTGTTATTCAGACACTTGTATTTATGTAGATAATATGTTACAGTCATGTGTAATCTAAATCTAATGTAATTACTTGGTTCTAAACAATAACTGAACTATGCCTTATTTTGGATTATAAACCAACCTCAAGTGGGTCTTCAGGAGCTTCGCCGCTCTCGACGCCAAGTGCCTTCCAAAATTCAGGCGATTCCCCGTCGAGAAGTTCATTCAATAGTTCGGCCTTGTTCTTCCTTTCGTTTTTGTTGATTTTCTCCGCCAACAACCTATTTAGAATATTATTCCCATTATAAGAGGAAGCAGAGAGCCACTAAATATCGCTGCCGGGGGCAGGTGGGCTGATGTTAAGAGTTTAAAGGGGCCACGGAATTCCTCACCTAGCTTTTGATTTGAATGTGTTCTTCGCTTTCGGACCCCACCAAATGAATATTTTTAGACCGGCGTCTAGAACAAAGACGAAACGAGGATCGAGGCTTTCGTAACTGACTGGAACGGGCTCCAAATGTATCCCATTGCCAGCACCATGTATCCTATACAGTCTCGTAACGTAAATCTGGAAGATAAGTTCACAGTCAACAATGGTTTAGAGACAAACTACAAACGAATTGGTACAAAAGGTCCCTACAACATACCATGTCTTCAACCGTATAGAACCCACTCTGAGTCCTTCCACCCTCAATATACGCGATGTCGTTGGAAAACATGGCGAGAAACTCATCACTCTCATCAGCCTGTTCTTCCCTGATGGTTCGACACTCAGCACCAAGGTAGTTCCTCAAATTGACCGCATGTATAGCCGCACACGCCCTTTTATCCAACTAGAATTTTGATTAAATCAACAATAAATATTACGGTAAAGGAGAAACATCGGCGAAGCCTTGCAAGACCGCAGACGACTTACAGATGCTTTTTCCCCGATCCAGAAATATATTTGCCAATTGAGGTTCCCCGAGTCGTCGAGAGACGTTTTGAGGACAATGTAACAATCAGCCTGGAAGAATTTGCCATGAGCCGCCTCTTCGACCATGTTAGGGAGGAAGTTTTCTATTTCCCATATAGTTAGACCAGGAATTTGACCAGCGTCTTCGTCAAAAAGTTCAGAATAATCCAACGGGGGTTTTTCGAGACTTTCATCCCACCTTTTAGGTCTGAAACGAACGAGAATGAAATATTAAACTTATAAACATAAATATTGTCCTTGCATTTTTAACAACAGGGCAAGTTAGGGCAAACCCTCGCATTTCCAAGGAGCAGCAGCAGGAGGAACTGCAACTACCACAGTTTTGCTGCACGTACTAGTCCACCGTAAATAGCGATGTAACTCATCAAATCGCGCATAGAGGCACCAATCATGGGTGACAACCGGATGACGTCGACACTCCCAGAGCGGTTTAGAAATGACTAGATTACCGCTTCTCAGAAAGGCAGGAGATGGTCCAACCGATACTAGTTATATAAAGTATACAAGAGGAGGATGCAGTCAGTTTTTTACATACATACGAACATCTACTCACTTCAACGATTCAGCTTTTTCCTCTTCAATGAGTTTTTCCTTGTTCTTCTCCTTAGCAATATCTTTCATACCCTGAAAATATAGGATAACTTCTTCGATAGTAATGTGCATTTCACAGAGTAAAAAAAGTAGAGGAGTGTTTCAACCATTACTCAGAGGACAGATGTTATGGCACACTTAAACAATCTTGTCAGTGTTCAAAATAAATCGAGTTTTATACATCTTGACCCATTATTTTTTCAACTAAACAAATTAAGGTTAAAAAAACCAAAATCTCTTGTTTCAAAATTAATTAAACCGTTCTAGAAAAATGGGATGGAAACGGTGAAAATAAATTAAAATCAAAGAGTCCCAAAACTACTGAAAACACACGATTTAGTTTTTGGTTTTTTAAATAAATGAAAGGTTTACCTTGAGAATTTTGGCCTGGTCGGAATCAGCTTCTTCTTGCTGGTCTCGTCTGCCTCTTCGTAGGCGAAGTTTCCTCGCAATGGGATCTTTGCTGGCTGTAAATAGAACGTATTATATTTACCTGTAGTCAACTGTTACCTAACAGAGGAGACATAGGGAATCAATCAACATCAACTAACTGGCTTGCTGAAGTGGTTGAGGTACAGCGGCACCGGCTAGCCTTAGTTGAGTGCTCAGAGAGAAGTCAATGTTGTAAAATTCCAGGCCGGAGCCTCTTTGAGCTTCCGACGGTTTGGGCGGCATAACAAGATCCGGATTATCCTTGACGTCCAGAACTAACAAGTCGCTCAGAAGGTGAACGGTGTCGGGTAGAGTGATAAGACGATTGTCCGAGAGGATGAGTTTCTTCAGCGATCCGCATCTAAATAAAAGGAATGAGATTCACAGCCTCCACATATTTCTATAAGATTCAGACAGGCGTTTCATAGTGATAGAAAATCACTGACCTGCACAAACCCTCAGGTATCATCTCCAAATGGTTCGAAGCTGCGGAGAATATCTCGAGGTTTCCGAGTTTACCAATTCCAGAAGGAATACCCTCAAAATCAAGCTTATTGTCGTTGACGTAGAGTCTTCGGAGCATTGACAATTTGCACAAAGATGCTGGGAGCACAGCAAGATTGTTACTGCACAAATTCAATGTCTCCAGCTTCTGCCAAACGTCTAAAAAAAAGTGAAACCTCGATGATGATCAAGTGCGACTTGAAACACGTACCAGGGGTATATTCCATGAACAAACACACTCACCAACAGCGATTGACAACTCAGCAATCTCATTGTTACTCAAATTGAGACGCTTGAGATTGGGGATAGTGAACAACGCGTCAGGCACTTTGGAAAGTTCATTGTAGCTGAGATCCAGGTCTGTTAGATTTGTCAGGGTCTCAAGACTTGCTGGGAGGTTGCTCAATGTGCGCTTTGTATTCCTCATATGAAGCGTCTGCAGATTTACCAGTGAAGGCAGTTGCCTACAGCAATAGAGATACGCATAAGAAGCAAAAGCTAATCGCGGACTTAAGTAGAGATTAATTCAAGTAGCAGATTAATTATATTAGATTATATTAAATCACTATTTTGTACCTCAACTGGAAGTGGGCCAAGGGATTGTTGTTGAGGATCAGAGTTTGGAGGTTGTTGAGTCGTCTCATCTGAGGAGGCAGCGTCTCCAAATTGTTATCACTTAGATCCAGAAAAAGGAGATCCGTAAGATGAACAAACAACGTGTTCGGAATAGCGCCAATGCTGATAAAAATAAATAAATAAATACTAATAAACACACTCACAGGAAATGTAATTTAATGGCCGATTTGAGTTAGGTTGGCAAGATTTTTTCTCGGGTTTTCTAGCCTCGCGAACGTTTATCCTGAACTTTTTTAGACAACATTTTCGAGTTCCTCTATATTCTAAACAGAGGAAAAGGTGTTTTGAAGCATAAATACAAATGTATTGCCTACACACAGCGGAGGAGAGGAGACAGGGGTTTGAACCATCACATATAGGAAATCTAGGTTGTGTAACTATTTAAACCATTTTTAGCGAGTACTTTACCGACGTAACTACATATAGGTAGTCCAAAATATAAATTACAGGTTGGGTAGCACCTCTTTAGGATCGAATTTTTCTGGCTACTTGAACATTTATAAACAGTGATCTCTCAGCTAGCAGAGCAGGCCTTTTCAGTCAAATCCAATTTTTCAGTCTTCCTTTATCACCAACACTGCCTGAATCTCGCATAATGATCGTAACTTGAGAAATATGTATGATCACACTGTAAAGATGAGCAGACCCGTTGATCCTGATATGAACTCAACAACATTGCACTATAACGTACTTGTTATGACTCAAATTGAGAACGAGGAGTGTCCTAGACTTTTCCAATCCTTCGGGAACTTCTTTCAGTGCATTGTGACTAAGGTCGAGGGTAGTAAGCTCTTCGGAACGGAACAAATCTGCTGGGATTCCAGAGCTCTTCACTTTATTCCGACGAATGTTCAAAGAACGAAGGCACGGAAGCTCGGTAAGTTCGCCGAACAACCTCTCCAAGTCGTTCCGAACAAGCGAGAGGGACTCCTGTTAAAAAAAGAAAGGCAATAAATCGATAATGGACGATAATTGACTCCACATTTCGTTAGTTCGGATACATTTGCTGTTGAGAATGGTGATGATGGAAGATCACCAAAAAGCCACGACCTAACATCTGCCTCCTGGTCGATCATGCGAGGCCGCCTCCCCTGCACAATGATTTATGGTCAGGAACGACCTCTGTCCCCCATAACCAATCAAAGCAGCCATCCTAGTACGTCATTTCCTATGAGTTACCGTCTACAAGACTTCATGTCTGCCTTCAGGCGGGATTTAGATATAAATTTAAATTGGGGTCAGACCGACTTGTCAGAAACGACAGACAGGTATGATCTTATCCGGATATAGGTTCTTATTTGATCGCAAGAGTTCAGAATTCAGTATTCCTCATCAGGAATATAGGTAATAGAAGCCTAGACAACACTGTTTGGCATAGGATCAGACATGATTAACAAAGGACACTCACCAACTTCATCAGATTGCCCAATTCCTCAGGTACTTGACCCAACTTGGCGTTGTCTAGTTTCAACCACTGGAGCCCTGTCATTGCCCGAACAGACTCAGGAAACTTTTGATCCTGTCAAATAAAAAAGCAAGCTCAGGATAGGGCACGAGGAAAAAGTTTCCTTGTCAACAAGATTTACGGGTGACCTTTCAGTAATACTCACGCTGAAATCATTTCTGCTGAAGTCTATCCCGCGAACAAATGGTAAAACTCCCGTGTTGGCCATGATTACTCAAATTTTGAACTCAGAGGAGACTTGCAGGAAGAAAACGCACTCTAGTAATTTGACTTATACCCTTTCTCGTCCAGGTTGTTCACAAAGACTAAACGAAACAACCATCCTATGAGAGGATTTCACTTCGGAAACAGGAATATGGAGACATATTACTGTATACACTGGAAATAATGTACACTGATTTCAGAACAGATCTCGTACACTCATACAGTTATCCCAAAATAAAAATAAAAATAAAGATGGAATTATTCAATTATTCTGTTCACTGCGCAACACGAACTAGACGAGGCTGTTGTTGCTATTACGTTTTTTTGTCTTTAGCCATCAGTCGTGGAAGAGGTAGACTTGTCTCCCAAAGGCATGCAATTTTCAGAGCACTTTTCTGTTTGTTTTTCTCTCACACAACCCACGTTAACTCTATTGACTGATTGATCGAAAAAGACACTATTGACCCCATGAGTCTCCTGAAAAAATTAGGTTTCGCATGTTTTCTAATGCTAAATTCAAGTTGGCAATACTGACTCTAACCGCCATAAACCAGAGCTTGGCCCATCATGTGTGTTGAATGTTGATGTTGACATGATTCTTCCATGGTTGACGTTCCGTGCAGAGAAGAATTATTATAGGATTCCGAGTGTGTTCTGTGTCTGTGTAGTCATTGAAGCTTGTTGACCAAGGGGAAAAGTCATGAAAGAAGGGGAAAAGTGGTGAGGCCTTCAAAACCCCCTCCCAACCACCGTTCCCGTAAGTCCCTGTAGCGCAAATTCAGCAAAATATCACTTCATTTCTTTTATACGAGATCTCGCGACACGCTGTAGACCCGTCTCGGAGCTTAAATGGCTGAGTTTGATGAAAGGTTGTTAGCGGGGCCCGACACGTATTTTGAATTGCTGAAGTCCATCTGCACCTCCATAGCTGACAGTACTGATGGAAGTGAGTCCAGTTTCAGCTGGAACCAACAGGTTGTCGGACAGGTTAATCTGTGCCTAATACTTCTGGCACGTGCCTAACGTCATTTATTATTTGCCTTTAGTTAATGATCATCATTACGCCGCGCTTTACCGACTACTCGGGAAAACTTTGCCCAAGGCTCTGGATATTATTGACGAAGAAGCAGTTGAATATGTCACAGTTGCATCACGGAGGAGCTACTTTATAGTAAACGCACTTTTACTTGAAATTATTACCTAATTGTTAGGGTAAACATTTGTAGTTGGTCGTTCAAAAATATTTGAATTGCTAAAGGAAATTGCTTGTTAATCCTTCTGCTTTCTCTAATAAAATCTGTTCTTTCCTCAGGTACGACGGAAGCAGAAGACTTATTACGTCTACTCAACCGTTGTCTTCTGTGACTGCCCCAATTTTATATTTAACTACAACAAAAGGAAAATGAATTGGATATGTAAACACATCGCTGCTTGTCATATCGCTCTTGCCACTGGAAAGTGCCAACGTCACACGTCAACTGTTTATATGTGGCCAGATTTGGATAACCATCCCATACTTTCGAGACCTCAAAACATTCAAAAGCAATAATTGATCTTCGATAACTGATTTATAACGCTATCAAGTATGTTGAGTGTAAGAAGAATGGAATGGGAAGTAGATGATATGGGAGCAGCGAATATATTATATTCAGAATACAGGCTGTAATATATAGAATATGTTATATTTTGAGATCTAACGACAAAAGAGATTGTGATTTTCAGTTTGGCACTTTTCTCTCTTCCTTCCTCTTGGAAGTTTCTCTGTCATTTGGATAGTACACAACAATGTCTTTCTCTTTTATCTCCTTATGTTATATAATTATTTTATTGTACAAGCCCTATTCTACAAATCCTTTCAGAAATGCGGATCCCATTGCCGCCAAAACCACCCTCTTGGGATAGAATTGCTTCCATAAAACTGGTTTTATTGATAAGTATTACATTTGCAATGGTGAATAAGATTTATTAGTCAGAGGACAGCCTTCGTTCGGGATTAAAATATTATTTGGTGGAATTCATGTGTTTAAATTTAGTGGGAAATTGCCTGTTAGTAATACGTCGCTGTTCCCTTTGCAATTGTACATCATCCGGATTTTCTCAAAATCTCCCTGAGTCGCTCCAATTCTCTGGCCCAAATCTCGTCCCGTGTCATTCTGCGGAATCAGTTACATGAGAGTTTATAATTTCTTTTCACCAAAATTCTTCCAAAACGTGAATTTTATAAGATGTAGTTGAGTGGACTTACTTTGGCAACAATGGTGTCGTTGCCATTCTTAGAAAAGGCCCATTTTGGATAATGCATCACACTGTCATAGTCGTAGGGAACGCCATACGTGGTGACGTATTCCTCGCTGGCTTTTGCAAAGTCGCTGTGGAAGGCTGAAAATTCACCACAGGATAAACTATATCACGTTGCGCTCGTTCTGAGGCGCTGAAAATTCGAATCTTTCGGAATAATTGTGCGTAGAGGACGGTTGGATTTCAAGGAAAAAAGGATATTTGTGGTTCCAGTGGTTATTCCCTTCAAAATTAGCGCGTGCTTTTCTACTCAAAACACTGCTATGAACTCACATTCGTCGATGTTGTGCCACAAAATGTCAACGTGGTCGTCCCTGTCTGGTCTGGCCTGTTCGTGCAAGATCCCAAGCACGTGGAGGAGCTCATGTTGAATCGTGCCAGACTCGTAACATTCGGGAGAACGGAGGTTGAACTTGAGCGGCCCTTCGTGAGGCAGTGGGCGGTAGCCGATGATCGAGTAGCACCCGGCCTCTTTCTTCTGCTCAATTTGAATCCATGTTCGATCCAACATAGTTTTCGGCATGAAAGATACGCAGGTTTCCATTTCAATCACCCGCATTCCTTTCAGGATTTTATTCTTTTCGGTCTTGTCTGTTAAACATTTCATTATGAAGCAACAGTTGTGCGACTATTCTCCTTCAAAACGACAGATCTCTACGCGCCTATCTTCTCATCGCCGTTTCAATAGTATCCTGACCAAAAAAGTAATTGCTAATTTATGAACAACCTAGCAATTTTTCGCACGCTGCCTAGACATTTATGGCCCAAAGTATGACGGATAAAACAGATTTGACCCATTACACGCTAATATGTAAGTTTTCTTACTGAAGCCTTTGACAAATGAGTACGCCACTATGCCATTCGGCCAGAGCAGCGGCTCTATCTTCAGCGCATTTTTCGGATCCACGTCGTCCGGAAGGAGGATATCTCCCTGGTACAATCTCGAGTTCAGCTCTGGGAAACAGTCTCTCCCAACGCATCCTGCCAGATGAAACGTGTTTAAAGTTATAGCCTCTAACAATTGAAGTTGAAGTTTTAAATGTAGCTACGATCTTAATCTCGTCATTGTACCTACACTTCAAAATCATCAGTAACTTTTCGCTTCATTTTGTACAGTGAGTAGATGCGCTACACATTAATTGAAATTCGGTTGGAGAATTATTACCGTAAATATTCATTAAAAATTGTTACTTTCTTATCACAAGCAGCGTTGCCCCAAAATAGGTGATACCCCTACCTATCGAGAGAAAACTATCGTTCACTATTCGCTTGACCACATTTTTTTAACTTTGAGAGCTTCCAAGAGAATATAGAAGAAGCCTGAGCTAGGGGGTTGTCAACTGAAAGGTCAGAAGAGGTCCTTAACACGCTAAATAAAAGCTTTTTTTGGTAATTCGTATTGAGTCTTACGCGGTTGCTCATAGTGCAGAATGGGTGATTGTACGACTCGAGCTCGTCCCGAGGCACCAAGGGTGATGAGGAGTACAAGTTGACCGATCCACCGCATCTTTCACCAGAAAAAATTCGACTACCTGCTTAGAGGCCCCCCCGAACAATTTATATCAACCGCACAGTCGTCCAAATATGCAAATCGGCCTCTTGACAGCTGCCAGCGTTTATCTGGAGAGACGTTTTCAACGGAGGAATTAGAAATAAGGCAGTCGGTTCTACTAGAACGGGCGATAATGTGAGGACAGGACAAAGGTGGACTAATCAAGTAGTCAAAATAATCCTGAAATTCAACGTCCTTCCAATCGCAATTGCTGAAATACGTTCGTTTTAATCATTTTCGAGCGTTATGCCCTCCGTAAGCAATGTTCTGCTAATCGTTCATAGGTAATTTTATGTCTTCAGTTTCACTAGTAAATGCCTCACCCTGGGGCTTGAACAGGATGGGAAGAGAAATATTTTAAGGTAAAACGTTCTTTTATTAACAGACAATTCGATGACAAATAAATACAAAATGAACAGTAAAAATTGCACGTTTTCCCAAAAAGCAAGAAATGGGAAACTTAAGGTAGATTAGTCAAATTTCAAAAAAGGCAGTTAAAAGTTCAAAACCAATATGCTTTACAGGCCCATTCATCCGGACTAGAGATGATTGCAAGTTAGCACACACAGCGAGGAAGTCTAATGAGTGGCAATAATGACAGTGACAGATGAGACATAAGTACCATGTTGCTAATTTAGAGTTTTACAGCGGTGATAATAGTCGAGAACTAGAACCTCGGAGTAAACTCGACCTAATTCTTCGAAGGGTTTGGGAAAATAAAATTGTAGAAGTTAGTAAGTAATACCTCCCATCGCTCAGATAAAATTGCTGGACACTAAGGACTTGTCCGAGTTAGAGGAACGTCATCCTGGGTAGGTCGTCAGAGGCATGCTGATGGTACCCCTGAGCTTCAGCATCTAGAAGGCTGACCCAGAAAAGAGCGCGTCAGGTGTGCTGGAGCAATACAGGGCAGCCACATGGGACGATCTTAATGACTCGAATGGGGTCATCGTGGCAGTGATGCTGAGACAAAGATGATTCCAAACGCACAAAACGAGCTTTACAGCAATACTATATTTTATTAACTCTAACTCGGATAAGCTGTATATGAGAGAAACCACTTTTGAATCAGACGAAAGTGGACATTGGGAGTATTTAATCAGTTTCTAAAAGTCCCTACGTCCGGAGGAACTAGCATAAGTGAATCCAAAGCATGGGTTGCAGCACCAAAATTTGTTCTCCGAAGTAATTAACAGGTTAACTCGGGTTAGCCTCCAGTAGATCGAGAAGGTGTTTAATATTTTTGACGTGAGCGGCTAATTGGTGGACGGAGGACATGGACTTAGACATCTCCTCGCATTTGGCCATCAGCTGGTACATCGCTTTGATGTTAGCGTCAACGGAGTCACAAGTTTTGCAGACGACGTCACGGTAGACTTCGAGACTGTCGACGGTCAAGGCGGAGATTCCATGGAGGGTCTCAGCAAGGTTTTCTGTTAACGAGTCGACTGAGGCAGCTAAAATGGAGGCTTCCATTTCGAGCTCTTCGAGGAGTTTGGCGTCTCCCTCGGACAACCGGCTGGTCCACATGGGCTCAGCGTATCCGACGGGGCTGGAGAGTTTGATTTTGGTTTCCAGATTGTCAGCGACGAATGTGATCATGTCGCCGTCTTTAGTGACGGTTCCGTCGAGGCGGCTGAGCCGATCTTCCTGGGCTGAAGGCAGCTCGAGCACTCTCGGCCTCTCGACCACGATGCCGCTGCCGTAGTCAAGCTCGCAGATCTCAGAATAGGAAGCAGTCATCTCGTCCATTGTGTCACTAACATTCATTACTCTGGAAAATAGGAATGAACGTGCTCAGTAGGACCAGGAAGAAGAAAGTCAAAATAAAAATTCGGTCGAGTGCAGGGTGATAGCTGAAGTTGGGTGCCACAGGAAAAGATATGGACAGCTTAAAAATAAAAAATAAAGTGCCACTCGTGGGATCTCGAAGGTTATCAAGCAACATTTTTCGCCTTTAGGGGAGCCAGGTTGAAGGAATCACTTCTCTCTGAAAGAGTTATTGGTGATTCATTTTGCTAAAAGGAAAGGAGAGTAACCAAGTCACCGACTGCACGTCGCCATTTTGAGCTCACCCTTAAAGAGGGGATAATTCACATACATAGGAGTGGTAAAGGAAGGATGTGGATATGCAAGATATCCATACAAGATACGGACATCCTTCCGTCCATATCTTCTCTTGGCCTCAACTCAAGGGTTAAATTAACGGTGACCGGACCAAGAATACAATACCAATGTGCCTTATCATCATATAACAACATTTTTTATTCAGTCGTGATCCTCAATCGGAATGCTTTGCGTGACTCCGAGGAACACAGGGCACATTGTCAAAGATGGAATGGTCGAAGGATTTGAAACGGTCAAAACATGAAACCGTTCTAAGCAAACACACCAATTCAGTGTTAGCACCCACCAAACACCCCTGATCAAGTTCTGGTATTACATACGCATGCTAGGAGCTGCTTTATTGTCCTAGTCTTCTGCTACAAACAACAGAAAAGTCTTCGTAATAAGCTCGCGCAAGACAATTCGTCGCGTTGCACTGTCCACACAACGCTGGGGAGGCGTGGAATAACCCGCCACGGGGTCTCATGCACAACCTATTGAGGAAGACAAAATAAGGAAACACAAAAAAAGTTGCGGTCAGAAAAAGCTCCTTCGATAAAGCAACATCCCATCACCGACTCGGCAATTTATGGGTGAGGATTTCATAGCCACTGTGCAATGCTTCTGATCAATTCACCATCACCTTAATAAGGCAGACTCACTAGAATGTCCGAATGGTGTGTTCTCGTTTTTTGAGATTCTTGAGAACTTGCCACTCTTAGTTCCCTAATAAAAATGATACATTTACGAGTACACAAATATCTACGATGACATGCAGCTTCTGTTGTCTCAAAAATGCCTGAGCCACCTGTTTCCAAACGTTGTTCAGTTTCGTGCCTCAACTATGCCCTTTCGCCTTCCTCATCCAAATAGTTATACCTACTGATCGTATCCCTTCTATTTATTTGTACAATCACGTACAATGCTACATCTGGACTGAGACCTAGAAGTCGAAACGAGGAGGATTACGACGAAGGGAATCTTGTGTGAGAGCCATGTATTATGTTAAATAGTTGCAAGTTAATACACTAATTAGTGGTACCTAGTCATGTTTCTCTTCGTTGAAGGATTTTCATATTGTCACAAAAATGTCCGTAAACAAAAGTGTGAAGGATTCCGCACAAAAATTAAATCTGACTCATATAGAACAGAAGGTTTTATATTCAACACTATTTATGTACAATGTAAGTCAACTTTACAATCCCGTTACCGTCTACAAGCAATTACAGGTTAACAGAGTAGTCTGCACTAAAGCGTCTGAGCACCTATAACGTCCTGGAAAATCACAGAGGCATAGGAACTGCATAACCAGGGTAGGGTCTTCTGCTGGATTGAAAAGACAATGAGGAAACTGAACCAAAGTCAAGCGTAGTGAACGAATTCATGATTTTGGGAGTGGGGGTTTGTCGTTCAAGCACTTTACAATGCAGCCTGTAATTTTGGGTACACTGATAACAGAGTTTTCTAGTTTTCTAATTCATTGAGCCGTCTTGGAGTAGTAAGGGTATAACAAACAGGTGTGAACCTCATTATGTAGAAGCAATAGACGATAAAACAGGGCCATTCTGATCCTGGTAACCCTGGTGGACCCATGACTAACTGACTTATGACAGAAGATGGGAGACGGTTTTGAGGTTTTAAGTTTTGTTGGCCGTGATAATAGGTCTCCAGAAGGGAAGATTGAAACATTAGGCAGTTATCAGCTATGCCATGCACCACGAATTTTCCAGACCTCCAAAGCCTCCAGGACGGGTGCCAGATTACACAACAATATGTACACGGCGGGAGCCCGCCCGCGGGAAGTGAGATGCCGTCACCGATTATCAAATTGTACCTTGTTTTTAGTATTAAACATATAAGCTCTGACTTCTTCATCGGCACGGACCACGCTGTCATCCGACTGCTCGGAGTCTCGTCGAACGTGGGAGCTAGAATTTGAGCCGTCCTCGTACACTAGACGCCGTCGACTCACAAGACTCTTATGAGTCCGCTTATCCGTCGTCCGGGAGCCGGAGCCTCTTGATTTAGAAACATCAGTTTTCGTCTCCGGTTTGTACAGTTCCTTGACAAGTTTGGCGGACTTGAGGTGTTCTTTAGAGAGGGAAAATTGCTTGTTGGCCGCAAATGAGCTTCTCGATTCGTTTTCAATTCGAACGGTCGACGATAACGGTGGTTTTGACTCAGCCCCTTTGTCCCTCCTCGCACCTGGAATTTCCATAATGAGACATTAGTGACACCTCGTTAAAAAATAATTTTTCGGTCCAGAAAAAAGAAATCAATGTCCTGTCGTCTAAACATAGTGACTATCAAACATCCTCCTATCCGAAAAAAAACTACGCAGTTTACGGTGAAGTATTCAATCTAGTTTTTACACAACTATGCCATGGTGAAAACGCTTTCGTTTGATTAATAGTTTTTTAAACACAAAGAAAATCGTCCGTTTATCCCGCCTTCGCCAATTTTCAAGGATCCACCTCAATTGATTCTGCGCCCAATTTCTAGTTTTAAAATGGCCCTACTCGCCAAGACCAAAAGTGAATGAATAATTCAAATTTTAGTTGATTATTAAAGATGTTTTCATGCAAAAAGCCAATCTCTCCGATTCGGCCCAAAAATGGTTTTTTGGGGGGTTTCAAGGTGTCTAGATCAAAATAAGCATAATTTACGCCCGCCGTCCACACCAATTTTGGTAGTAGAACATTTTCTGAAAATCTGAAATTTTGGTCAGGGATCTGTTTCCGGCTTTAGTTCCCGAAACTTTTCAGCCCAATCGGACCAAATAGAGGGGGTTGTCAAAATGTGTACTTTGAAAAATGGATTTTCCAGGTTTTTGGGGATCTACACGTGTAGGGTATCATTTTCGACTAAATTTTGGACGCTGAATCCAATAAGATGGGTCTTGTAATAATTTTCTTTTTAAATTAATTTTAAAATCTAGATTGCCCAAAATTCGGGAATTCGAGCAAAAAAAGGTGTCCGCAACCACACACAAAACTCAAAGGGACTAATAGTCCGAGGGAACTTACCTATAACAAAAACAATACTACACAAGTAAATAAAACAAATGTACTTCAACTCCTGAAGTTCCAGCCGGGCGGTGTGTAAAAAAAAAAAAAAAAACAACGACTTTACGGATGATAACTTCTTTCCTCCTCACCAATCGAGTAATTTACGACGAAAATCAAAATACGACAGTCGGGTCAGAGTGTATCCTCTTGGCCTTTTACCTGAGATTGCTTGGAGACTTCAAGCCTGAATTCGCTATTAGGTATTCCCTATTTTATATTTGCATCCTGGATCATGGATTTTAAAACTTGAGCTTGCCGAGGTATCTCTGAGGTTGTAGGAGATCGTCATTCTGACGTACCACATAAGACAAAAACTAGGTGGGTCAAGAGAACACCACAATGGCTGCCATTAAGTGGAAAGCCAAAACGACTGAGAAATGCCTAATTTGGAGATCTTTGATTATATTGTGGGTTATTGTTGAAAGCCATTTATATAATCCTCAGTCTGACGTAAGCAAAGTTTAAATGATCGGTGACTGGAAATTACATTGAAATGTAGCTAACTCACAAAAAAAAATACATACACCTGCCCGGTCAGACTTCTGGGACAGGTCGAGGGACTCACCCGAGTTTCTGGAGGTGACGAGTGGAGCGGTAGAGCTGGTGGCGCTCGACGTGACGCTGACTCTAGACCCAGCTCTCTGCGTCTTCACAGGAACGATGCAGTGTCCCACCCAGCCGTTGCTGACTTTTTCAAAACTTCGCAGAGGCTCTTTCGTCTTTTTGGCCAAGGCGTCCATCGAATCGCTGGCGTTTTTGGATATTTTGGACACGCGAGCTCCGACGTCTTCGTTTTTGACGGTTTTGGTCCGCTTGCAGGGCTCGTTGAGGCGTGTGGAGGTGTTTCTAGCGTAAGGTTTCATAGGTTTGACAACGGCCACTTCTCTTCTGGCGGGTTCTTTCATTTTAGGGGTAGGGGTTTTCCTGATGACAGGCTCGATTGGAGTCTTTCTAGCGACCCTCTCTGTCGGCGTCAATGGTTTAGAAAACGACCTCGTTCTTTTCCTCTCCTTGTCGTCGCCTGCTAAAATTTTCGTCACTGATGAACGTGGCTTCAATTTGTCATCGTCACGTGTAACTTTGATTGTCCTTGCGACGCCCTTTGGTGGTGTGTTGTTAACGTAAATTGGTTCGGACACGATTCGCTTTGTCCTGGGCTCTGGAGCGACTTTTCCTCTGTCGTGCAGACTCACTTGCACCTGGGTGACGATCTTAACAGGTTTCACTCTGGGCGTCACGTCGCCTGATGACACGAGGACATTTACCGAAATCGGTAACTCGTGCAAGTCAGACTTAGAAGGCGTCGCAGTTTCACGATCTCCAACAGGACTGACATCACCACTCGACTGATTTGCCTTTGATTGATCGGCTTTTGACTCATCAGGGTCTTTAAATTGCCTCAAAATTTGCATTTGTTTCAACTGAAACTCATGTTGAATATCGTTGCTAATCAACTTGCTCAATTTCGGACTAACGTTGCCCAAGTAACCAACTCGAATTTGCCCAGAGTCGTCCTTCACCATTCCGTCATTTTTAATTTTGAACACTTGATCTTCGACGTTGTTTTTTATGTCTACTTTGACTTTGGCTTGTGTCTTCTGAGGCACACCATAGTTAGTATTGAACTCACGTGCCTGCGACGTAATGCCGGTCGACAGTAAAGGACTTGGCTCTCTGATAACAGGAAAAACGTGCTCCAGCACTTTACCACGTCCCCTTTGCCCACTCTATCACATAGGAACTTCTCTTGTTCCTCATCTCCAAAGTATAGTTTTGGCATTGTACTTTTAGCTGGACCTTCTCTCTTGATTTTCTTTTTCTTTCGCAATAATTGCGTTGATGGGGGTTTTTCGTCAGTTTCGACGATGTTTACTTTGCCTGAGTCCGGCGCAAAGTGCACTTCGGTTTTGGAGAATCCGACTTTCTTAGCTTTCTTGTCGTTGGAAGGTTTTTCCGAAGCTACGTCAGATTCCAAATTTTCTTTGCTAATTCCAGTTACTTTGAAATTTGAGTCTTGAGGATCTATAAGCACCACGTTCCCCTCACCAAGCGTAACGACGGAGGTCTTCTTCGATGGACTAGATTTAAACTGTGTCGGAAACTCGCTAAATTCGGGTTTTGGTTCACATTCGGTCACCTCAGTTATTTCGACGCCGCTGCTGGGTTTTGTGGGTGAAGAAGACTCGTCTGGAAACTCGACAACCACTCCGTACTGGTCCTGAGGGTCGTCATGACTGCTGATTTTATTGTCGGGAAAATCCCCAAAATCCAAATTTGACGTGAAAGACCGAGTGACCGACCTGGAGGCCCGACCGTACGACGTGACTTTCCTAGTTCCACCTTTCCCTTTATCATCCGGGATGTCTCTGACCATCATCCAAGCACCCTCTTGCCTGCACTCGATCTGCTGCCTTAACTTGGTCACCCTCGTCATCGTTCGCAACTCCGCGATTTCGGATTCCATGTCGTTGAAGGCAAACGGGTCTGAATGGAAAAACCGATGGTCGCTCAATTTGAGTGCGCTGAGCATTGTTGGGTACGTCAACTGAGGAGTGATGGTAATAGAAATCGATCAACTCCTTCCCGAAATCCAATCGAGAAGGAATCACCGATCATCCTCGTGGCACAATCAACAGCACAAGGGGTCACTCAGAGCGGAGAAAGAGCTTCTGGTTTTGTTCTGCCTGATTAAACACATTTACAGAAGTTGTATTGGCTCAAGAATACCCTCAGGGTCTCAACAATATACGAAATAACGATGAACGATGAGAAAATTCTACAAATTACAACTTACCTGCTCACGAATCCTATTTAGTCCGTTTCTAAAAGATGTTCGAGGAGGCGACCCCCTTTGGAGCAGCAAACCCACACAATCACGAATATGACTTATATGGAAATACGAGATACAAGGAACTAAACCGTTCCCCCACTCTTCTCACTGACCTCAGACTCCGGAGACCTCGACTCTCCAGACGATGACTCGATTCGATTCTCGAAAAGAAAACGAACTCGATCGAGGTCCTCGTCCTGCCCACACGGACGTAAACAAACAAAACAGCAAAGGAGAGGGTGGTGTGGAAGTGGAATAAGGATAAGATCACGTCTGGTAGCTCCTTTCTGATCCAAACTGATCAAAGTATCACAAGTTTACTACGCTAGATAGTTAAAAACACAGATTACGGTCTGTAATTATTTTTCTACCGCGGTTTACCTTCCCTGGACTGTCTTACTAGCGATAAAAGGCCCAGATCTGAAGTGTTCATTCAGATTTTTTTTCTGCTCTGTTGTCTATGCTGTTCAGTTTACTTTCAGGTGTTATCATTATCAGGCGCTGTCAACATCACCCCAAATGTTCGAGATAAATCCGCGACCGCGATCAATACTTTTGCTGCAGCTTGAGCTTGACCTCATACTCTCCAGCTCAGTTGACCAAGACCAAGGGTCTAGATAAAACCAAGCCATCATCATCAGAGACGTAGTCACGCGGAGTAGGAGGTTCCTCAAAGGCATTGTGTGAATCGGCTGCGTCGTGCACTATCAAAGGAGTGTTGCGATTATTTCGTTCATCTTGGCAGTTTATTTTTAGATAAGAGACTACCCGGGCTAGTCAACTCTTCTGTGGTCAAAACAAACTTAATCGCCTAATATTCTGTAAAATGGTGCTTGGAGGAGTCTTTAGGTCCCTCGGGCGAAAGGGGGTCGCTCATCAAATGGTGAGGATTTGGATTAATCATTTTTCATTTACTTACATGAAAACTTTACCTATCACACCATAGTCGTTGGTAAACCAATTTAGTGTGGAAGATCTCTTGCCTTTGTTGTTTAGCTTTTACCTTCCATATAAGCGTTGACGTACGACGTTGACTTTTTGCTTGTACTCTGAAGAGCTCCAACATGCGACCAACATTTTAAATACTCAAGTGCCGATCCCTGATCAATTCGTTGACGGGAGCAAAACCGGTGTACATAAAAAAAGAAACTTTCCATTGTATATGTGGATTTTTTATGTAGACACGGCCCTAGAGGTACTCACATCTAACTTTCATGCATATTAGCTGTACATTGTACCACGCTCTATGCCTGTGTTCTAGGTGATCACGAGAACAGCCACCAACACGAGCACAGGCGAAATTCTCCCGATGCCTCACATCACGAGGTTTGGGCTTATTGGTGTCGTTGGTGCCGTCATACCCGGTCTCCTGTTGGGCGCCACCATTTCCAAGAGGATGGCCAATTTCCTGGAAGAAAACGAACTCTTCGTACCCTCGGATGATGACGACGATGATGATTAATTCCCAAATTTTACCTGCCTCTCGTGATGTTTATTCGATTGTAGCTTTATCGTATTGAGTGTTAAATTTGTGCTAACTCATACATTTTTATTTTAAAGTCAATCCTCATTGATCTACTTCCTCTAGGAGCACCGCTAAGATGTTCAGGTTGTTACCGTTGAATATTCGAGTTGTGATAATAACGCGATCATTACACTGAGAAATTTGCTCGCTATACATTGCCTTTTACATCCAACTTCCCTAGTCCACGCTTTTCGAAATTCGTTGGAACCTTACATGCACCAACCCCCTAAAGAGGCTGGATCTAAGACTTGTCTAGTTAAACGTCGGTACCTCATGACAACTTAGCATACCTCACGGATGAGTTTCAAATGAGGCATACCCGTACAGTTAGATACTTCGGAAGCTTGTACCGATCTGTCTCCGCGTAGAACAGCGAGAGGCAACTCAATTATGACTGCAGCAGTGGCAATGAATTAGGCGCATTTAACCAGAAGTATTCCCTAAATAAAAATTGAATATTATTTATATTAGGCATGTTGGCGATCGTCTCATACATTGCTATTCCTTCGCACGCGCCGGCATGAAACGCGTTATTGAATCAGCATTGAACGCATAAGCAACTGACGGTTTATCTCTTTGAGTGCTATCTTTATCATAGCATAGTATTCATTAATTGATGCTATTTCCTAACCAATGGTGGGTTATCAAAACAAGATATTTGTACGCACGTTTGGTCTTCACCTGCGGTACTTGAAAAAAGTTGCCAATATGAGCCCAGAAAGACTACCTAATGTCGTTGCGAAGGAGGTGTGCAGGACTGGGGTGGGATGGGTGAGGGCATGGGCCGGACTGTGGCGCAAGTATATGGGTGAAACCCCGAATTTCTCAACACTAGAGGCAATCGTGCAGTGCGGCGATACTCTCCTAGACAAAATGGAAAGCTGTGAGAGGGAGCAAATTGCTGAGCGAGCGAGAAACTCGGCCCATCACTGTCTCTACGCAGCCCTTGACCATGACCAAACAAGTTACCTGGATATAGGCGATCAGGTGATGGTAGGCAACATCATGAGGGCTAGGAGCGAAATGCTCAACTTAAATACCATGCCCTGTAGGACAGACAGGCAATACAGCTGCTCCATGTGCCGTATGATGGCCCCGGAGAATGTTGAACATTTTATCGCAACGTGCCCTGTTTTAGCGGAGTATAGGGTTCGATATTTCAGGAAGCCAAGGCTAAGCAGGATTGAGCTTATTGCCTGGTTAAATGGAAAGAACTGGACAGCTTTAAGTCGATACATCACCGCGGCGGGCGCGTACAGAAAGTACCTCATTGAACAATTTAATTATTTCTAGCGACCCAAGTTACCATCTTTAGTTACCAATCCATAGTAGAAAGCGCTGTTGTTTCAACTACTCGTCAACCATTTATGTGTAAATAGGTGTAATTTTATGTGTAATTTAAGTGTAAACCTTTGTATTTTAAGTGAGAATTGTGATAGCTTATAGATATAAATTATGAAAGAACCTGTTTTTTGCAGTTACTAAATTAGTAGCAGTTAATTTATTAGTATTAGGAAACGGAGGAGATTTGCATTAAAATAATAAAAAATAAAAAATTAAAATTAAAACCCGTGGCAGACGGTGTAACCATTGCCACTAATGAGTGATGTTGTTGCATGAATTATTTTCGAGTGTGATGCATGACTGAGCTTGAATAAACATCTACATTCATTCATTCATTGGTGAGTTATCATGATCAGTAATTCTGCCAAAAGGGGAGAAAAGGTACCTATCTGTATGTTCTTCCTTTCAATGAACTCCCATCGATTAACTTCGAACGAAGTCCTGTTTTTGCTCTCCATGTCCAAGCTAGTCTTCCCCATGGAATAAAATAAAATGTAAATTTTCTCCCATGAGTCTTTCCGTACGTGGCGTCCACGAAACGAACTCGAATGCATGACGTCAATGACGTCTGTTTTCTGAAGCTGGCAATCCTAATGTTGTCCTTATTCACTTGTCGCCATCAAAATAATTGCAGTATCAGCTCTAAAACCTGCTTTTTTGCGTGACAGTACAAATGTATTATATATGAAAATGAGAATCCACGATGAGTTTAATTACTCTAACGACCCTAAAACAACGTACCTTCTTGGCGTTAGGGTCGTTAGTTACAAGGCATCTGGAATGTGGCAACCCTGCGTCTCGCTCGTACAACCCTGGGTCCTCCATCTCATTCTGGAAACCTAACCCGACTTCTCGGCTCGATCTCAATCGTCGGAACTCCTTGTGGTTTGTGCACTTCGGTGTGGTCCCTCTTCTTTTTTTATTGTCGTAAGTTTTAAAACGCTCTGTTGAATTCAGCTATTGCGAATCTGAGATTTCTCGTTAAATCACAATGTTCTTTGCGTGTTCCAGAGCAGACGCCCCCAGCTCCTGTAGAAAATGGTCCCTCCAAAGAAGCAGGTACGTTCCACGTGGTTGTACTTCTGTACATCGACGGTTATTTTAAGTTATTTATTGAGTTCTAGAATGATTCTCGTTAGTTAGAACGTTTATAAGTGCTGTTACTCTCCGTTTACGTGTTTATACGAGCATTTTCCTCATGTCTCTACTTCTCTCTAACGCGTGTGGGGGTTATGTGTGGCCTCAGCTGCGTATCTGACCATCAAACCGGACTACTAACAGCTAATTCTGGAAAACCACTCATTTTTCATTTCGTTAATTGAATTTTGCAGAAAAAGGCTTTGGAGAGCATCAACTCGAGGCTCGCTCTCGTCATGAAGTCCGGCAAATACGTATTGGGCTTCAAGCAGACCCTGAAGACTCTCCGGCAAGGCAAAGCCAAGCTGATCATCATCGCCAAAAACACACCAGCTCTGAGGTGAGACTGAGAAGTAGGAATCACTCTTCAAGTGTTCCTATGGAGTAGTCTCAAAACAATTGAGCTAACGCGTGCTCCGTATGCGCGTAGGTTTTCTCGTGAGTATCTGTTGAACTGGATGCGTAGCAAATGTCACATACGTGCAATTGCACATAGCGTGTGCAATTACGTAGGCGGTAAAACTGCAGAATTAGGTGCCCCTTCGCTGTTATCACTAGATTCGATATATATTCGATATATCGATCACTAGATATAGGCGTATTTGGAAAGAAAAAAACATCCCTGTTGTGTATTTAACTCGGGGGCGTATTTGGAAAGAAAAAAACATCCCTGTTGTGTATTTAACTCGGGGCGTATTTGGAAAGAAAAAAACATCCCTGTTGTGTATTTAACTCGGGGGCGTATTTGGAAAGAAAAAAACATCCCTGTTGTGTATTTAACTCGGGGGCGTATATTGGAAAGAAAAAAACATCCCTGTTGTGTATTTAACTCGGGGGCGTATTTGGAAAGAAAAAAACATCCCTGTTGTGTATTTAACTCGGGGGCGTATTTGGAAAGAAAAAAACATCCCTGTTGTGTATTTAACTCGGGGGCGTATTTGGAAAGAAAAAAACATCCCTGTTGTGTATTTAACTCGGGGGCGTATTTGGAAAGAAAAAAACATCCCTGTTGTGTATTTAACTCGGGGGCGTATTTGGAAAGAAAAAAACATCCCTGTTGTGTATTTAACTCGGGGGCGTATTTGGAAAGAAAAAAACATCCCTGTTTGTGTTTAACTCGGGGCGTATTTGGAAAGAAAAAAACATCCCTGTTGTGTATTTAACTCGGGGGCGTATTCAATTCATTTTCAAAAATCGATATATCGAAACGTGTAGGAAGGTCATAAGTGATAACAGCGAAGGGGCACCTAATTCTGCAGTTCAACCACGTAGGCTTAGAATCTATTCAGCGTTTGCTCGATTGCGCCAAATATGAGGGGAATCTGCGCTTCTCGCTTCTAGACTCATTCAAGTGGTCTTCCTTTTGCTCAATTGGACGGCACTAACCCGAAATGAGCCAACCACTAAAAATGGAAAATGATATATAAGAATGCTATGGAATGCGCTGTCAGCCTACATACTCAGCAACAAAGAGCCGTTGATTCCATGCGGGTTGCCGGGGGTTCAGAATGGAGCTAGTGACAAAAAATTTGAATTTTGGACGTTCTACGGCCGTAATGTTTTCAATTTATAGTAGCGTCATGATGCAGAGTTGCATTTGGTATCTGAGAGGGAAAATAAAATAAAAATCAAACCATTACCTGATCTGCAAACTTAATTACCTTTGAGGCTTGATTGCTCAAAACTTTTTTTTTTTTTTTTTTTTGGTTGGTTCCTTTTTAGTTATTTCCGTCCACTTGTCCCTCAAATCCAAAACACTAAATAATACTGTCATAGAATTTAGCGCTCCGGTTCTTCAGTTCCTTAATGATTTCTGACCAATTGGGGTAAAACTGCATCCATGAATGGAAGTCAGGTATTAGACATCTGACGATTTTATTGCACTCAAGCACTCGCTGGCCCCTGCCATTATTTCTCCGGCTTATCCTGAGAGCCGATCTCTCTATGAACCACTCTACCACATGTGGGTCTACACGGGGAGACCTAGAGCGACATTGCGTAGATCAATGTCAGCAGAGTTTAGATCATGAGCCCTGAGATAACTCTCTCTCGTGATAGCGAGCGAGAGCAGTGCCAAGTCTGTCTACTCTACCTCCCCTTCTTGCTGTTGCGCGAGATTCGTTCATTCGCTCAGTCTCATTTTAACTCAATTGCGATTGCAAACTTTTTCATTCGGCAGGTTTCTAACACATTAAAAGAAAATGGAAACTACTCGCTTCCCAATTTCATGACAAACAGAAAATTTTCTAACTGTTTGAGAGCGTTGAATGGAAAGCGAGCCTAGCATATCTTAGCGTAAGGTTTTTTGGAGTAATCCAAAAACCAATGAATAATGGCAGCTTATATTATTATAAGGGGACTCTTAGTATATTGATGGTTATACCGATGCCAACTGTATATTTATTTATTTTGACCTCGGTTGTGATGGAATCATTTCTGGTGGAGGTGTTATCTGAATCTGTTCAGTAGAGAACGCTCGAGTCTTCTCACTATGAAGATTTGAATGTGCCGTGCAGTTCCATGTTGGATGAGTTCGTATTCCCTCAAGGAATATCCAATGTTCGTTGGTGGCAGAAGGATGTTCGATGCCTCAGTCACCTCCATTACATTGGGAAAAAATAGTCAATCAACAATACAGCTTTTCCTTGTGTTAATCTGTGTTGCCAGCTGACCACATTAGCTCACATTTTTGCTCTTTTTAGTTCAAAATATGGCTCGCCTTGTTTGAAAATCGTGATTTATCTTATTTTACAGGCGATCGGAGATCGAATACTACGCGATGTTGGCTCGAACAGGAGTCCATCACTACTCCGGCATCAACACGGAGCTCGGCACCGCCTGCGGTAAATACTTCAGAGTGTGTACATTGTCCATCACCGACCCTGGTGATTCTGATATTATTCGATCCATTCCTAGCGAAGGAGGACAGCAGTGATGACGAATAAAGATAAGTTTTAATAAAAAGATGTAATTATCATTTGAGCCCTCTGTTCCCCCGCTTTTTAGTTCTTACCAGCGTGGAAGTGTGCTTATTGAGACATTCATGTAATTTATAGACGAGAATATATCTTTTTTCGGAAACCGTGAGGGCCTTTGGCAGCCCAATTGTAGAGTATTGATTAGAGTTTCAGGTATTTACTTACTGCAAGACTTCGGGATTCAACAACAGACGCAGCTAAATTTTGTTTTGGAAGTTAGATTTGTTCGATTTTGAAAATTTGCCAAAATAGATGATCGGGACACCATTGGAATGAGAATTTGGGTATCCATAAGAACGGCCATGGGAGAAAATTTCCGTGGCACGGCTAACGATCAGTAAGCACTTCCGCAACTTCAAAAATCCACTGAGTAGGCCAAACATTATTTCTAAAAATTCTGTAGAATTTCATGGTTGCTGCGTACACAAATTTGATTTGAAAAAAAAAAACTTTCCTTTAGAAAAATTGAGTAAAATCGTAGCGAGCTCCATTTTGCTGTAGCAACACCTTAATGGCGCTGCCTGTAATTCCATATTACAGCTTCAGTCGTTTTGAGAACGGGGAGAGAGTAAATACGGTAGTGAGGTAAGCGTGCCGAAGGGTCTGGTAGTAAAACAAATGAATAAAGAGTACTCCTTTTACTGTGGCCGTTTATTGTACACATTTTGACAAAATTTCATCTTGCAACGGTATTTTCGCGAGATATAACAGGTAAATATTGCCACCTTGTTTCGTTTCCCAGTTGCTCTTTTGCATCGCAATAAAAAAACAAATTGGGGTGTACATAAAAAAATGAGCTCAATAGACGTCTAACTCATTGATCGCGTCGTTTTAAATGTACAGGCAGTCTTCTCAGTTAATGTTGATAAAGAGTATAACAACGCGCGCGAAACATTTAATCCGTAAATACATTATTGCATTCTATAGACTAGGGTTTTGCCGACGATGGATGATGGCTTTGGAAGAGAAGCAAGATGTGGAAGAACACTTCGACTAGATACACTACTTGACTATAAACTAAACTAATACTAGCGACTCGAATGTCGGGCAGGGCAGCGTTGTGCAGTGGGCCTTCAGGTCAGGTAGAGCAGTTTCGACGGAGGGGGAAAGATTTAATAAACAAGATATTCTCATAACATTTCATCTGAGAGGAAGCTGCGTTATCGAGAAAGGCAGTGCAAGTAAATCCCTAAGCACGGAAAAGGAAGAAAGGGTGGCTTCTTAGGTTGCTGAGTCTACTCAGCACCAGTTAAAAGTAACCCTTTTTTGAAAGGCATTTTGAAAGAAACGATCTACTTGGAGGGTTTTGAAGCAAACTAGCCCGTGATTATAATGGTACGTACATTTTTCAGCTTTACATCTACGGTTACTATGCTGCAACGACTTCAAATGAGCTCACGTATAATATTTTTGATAAACTGTGAGGGGCCAAGTCTTTTGTCTTCAATACATTGAATCAGAATAATTGAAACTTCGCACAGAAAACTCAAGGAGCGCCATTATGTGGAGATATAACAAAATAATGCAAGGAGGGAGCAAGTCGCCATTCATGTTGTGCCTCGGACATGAAGGAAATCAACAAATTGAGTGAATTCAATTTCATGTTAGCGACTACTAACCAGCATCTAGATTGACGTTCAGGGCTCATTTTGGGATGAAATGTTCATAATATTGGAACAAGGTAATACAGACGACATCATGTACCAATTCTAAAAACATCACATCCTCTGTTCATTGTAGCATAGGAAGATTGAATACATTGCGCTGATACAGGGAGAGTTAGAGCAGTTGCATTGATTGTCCTTTTGGAGTAAGCACCAATTCTTTCGATCGTTTCCTTCAAATTAATAGGTAACAACATTACAAAAATGATGAGTGACGGGCGTAAAATTGCTTTGATTGCATGATTTTTAAGAGTTAAAGGAAATTGATCAGATTTTGAATTGATGCCTAACTCGGGTCAATGTTACGTACGCCAGCTATGAAGAGCTGGTAACCACAAAAATCCAAGCCAGCACTTCTTTTTCCAAAAATAGTTGAGTTTTGCGTAAAGACAGCTTTTCTTAATCGAGAATTTTTTCTTTGATTAACAGCTCTAAACAACCTTTTGTTATGGTGGACTAAGTTTGTTATACTACAATCATTGGCTTGACTAAGAAAAAGCAACACAACACTCAAAAATTGTTGCCAATTCCCCATATGAATGCTGAAATAGGTGAATAGCAGCTATATGGACGTTGAACGTTCTTAAGAGTGGCAGAACATCTAGTTAACAACTTTTTTGTTTTTGTATTGAAAGAATGAGGGAAAAGCAAGCTCCCGATAATTCTCGCAACGCCAACATGGGTAGTTCCCTGTTGCATGGTGTAATTAGATAAACGCAGCTTCTCCAAATTTAGTTTACCTTAGCTGATGAAGGTACGACAATAAATTTGAAAAATATTTGCAATTAACAGAAAACAATTTTGTAATGAGGAACTATCACCATTTATCAGAAGAAGCTTTCAATGTCTTGTTTGAAATAGCGTTGGCACATGGATGAAGAGCACCGCGAGGTTTGAGATGAAAATGTCATCAATTGCCATGCGCCGTTAAAAAGAAAAGGTTAACACGAGAAATGTTCTCTTCAGATTGGAGCATTTGGCCCCTAAACTAGTGCTCAAGATACGATTTTTGATTGCAGACATGGAGCAGGCCATTGTCAGATAAATACGAAACGTTGGAAGGTGTGTAACAGAGTACAATCAAAAAACGGTTTGAGAACATACAAATAGTGTCTTTAGTTCTCTAAAAGGGTATGCCCACTCACATACTCAGGCTCAAGAAGGACTGCCATCCTCAACTTCAAGTTTCCTCAAACTTGCTGCTCTCTCAAAACGATTAGCACAACATTGCCTTCCTAGTCATATAAACTTCCAAAAACAGCGATCAAAACTATTATAAAACGGATTTCCAACATTTTTTCTTCAAATTATTGAATTTTAACTTTTTTCAAACTTAACACAAAAAAATCTTCATTCAGTAAAACACTTTAACCCTACAAAAATGTTCATCTAGGTTCATACAAAAAATCTTCACAAAACTAATAACGACTAAATTTCTACATCAACGACGAACTAAAAAATCTACGTTCTACTAATAACAACATTATCTACTTTTTGAAAGAACCCGAATTTTCTTTCAAAAAACTTCTATTAGACTTGCTCGAAACCGAAATATTACACCTCATATTGATTATTCACTAAACCGGATGAAGGTGATTTTCTACAATTGAAACCGCTTGTCTATTGAGAAACAGTAAGCGCACAGAAGCAATTCAATAACAGGAGTGAAGCGATATTCACAAAAATATCTTTTGAAAAGGAAACAATTTTGGACTTTTTACATGGGTCGTTCGACTTTTCCTTGATTAGTAAACGAAGGAGTTTCAAACTTCCAAAACCGAACGGCGAGGGCTGTTTTTTTTTTCGTAAAGGGGGAGATAACAATATTTACATTTTGCAAAAGCAGCAACCTTTCAATTAATTTGACTTTTCCTCTATTGAATTTTTCTCTTACAGAAAAAAAGATTAGGATTCGATTTCAATATATTCCCAGCATGTGTAGGCGCAACTAAGTTCAAAAGTAACAACCGGTACAAAACGAAAATTGAACGAGGATAATTGCAAAGATCGTTTGAACCGAAGTTCAAACCGATTACAACTAATTTTCAAAGACAGAAAACAACGAATAACATTCAACAAAGAAAACTACAGGTTTCAAGCAACCTGGACTTCACCCGGCGACGGTTCATCTCCCTTCAACTTCAGTTTTTCCATTTCAGCTTTGAAATTGTCTATGTCTTGTTGGCTGGAAAGAAAATATAATGGGATCATTGGCAAATGACATTGATACTTCACACATTGGCACAGTTGTATCTCAGTTCAACCTTCGATAACTTGTTGATAATTTCAAAAATATAGCTTAGATTTAAATATATTTAAAAAACTAATAAGAACAGAGAAGTATAATGAACAACTTAACACTTGACTATTCTATGGAACTTTTCTCGTCTACCTGGAGACATTTTTGAATTTTCAAACCATATTTGAAGATTTGTACTCAAATCGACTTTTACCTGACTTCAACCTAAAAACTATTTCGGATTTTCATCAGAGAAAGCATCCCAGGGTCAACGGAATAAATTACTAATAAATTATTTATTGGCCGTGAATTTAGCGCATTACCCAAACTAAAACGATTCTGCGTTAAACTCGACCGTATTAAGCAAATAAGGGTGGGTAAGCTACCTGATCTGAACTAGAAGAATCCCATTGATGACGTTGAGCATGTCGAGAACGCTGCCAGTGGATGGAGGTTGAATTTGTATGGGAGGCAGGTTGGCGCCTGGCTTTCCCGTATAAATTTCGTTCATTTTCTTCTGAAGGACGACCGCTTGATGCGTCAAGTGCCTTAAGCACTCCGAAGATTCTTTCGTTTTGTCGTGGTCCTCCCCCAACTGTAAGAGCCCAACGCGTCAAACTTATCTGTCCAGTACGCAATAAGTTACTTCCAAGAGCAGCGGATTTTGCCTCTCACCTGGTGCTTGTATATAGGCGTATGTTTCCTTCTCGCTGTTGAGAGCTGAACGGAAATCGCCCATACAACTTTGAGTACGAGCGACCAAATGGTAACTGACGGCTACTTTGAGCGATTTATGCCCAAAATATTTCATGTTCAGCTCCAGAGCCTTTTCGAGGAATCTCAGCGACAGTTCGTATTCACCCACAGCATGCAGGATGAGGCTGATGTTGCTCTGAAACAACCGAACAATAGAGAAACCATAAATGAACGTAATTGTTCGTGTCATTAGTCATTGTGAATTCAATGTTTTCTAGGTTCCAAGGCTGTGACATGGTGGGTGAGAAATAATTATTTAATTTAATTTCGGATAATTAAGGTTGTACACGTTTTTTTCAAGTTAACAAAAAAAAAAAAAATAATAATAATGATCAAACTAGTATCTAGTTTAACTCTATTCAACCACATTAATCCGTTGGAACAACTTTAATAAACTGAACCCCCCCTCCTACCCCCGTGTAAATCGCCAGGATTCTAATACGTGCGAGAAAACCGGAGGTGTTTAAGCACAGTATATTGTCCAGTTTGAGAATCATAAGAGTTTAGAATCGTTTTAAGTTCAGGTAAGAAATCATAAGTTTCGGACACAAAATGTTGCCAGTAAAATCACGTAGCTACCCAGCCACCAGCGCGTAGCGATCCAGCTAGTTTCCCTCATGAAAAACTTCCTGTCCGTTGGTTATCAACGGTACGATCGAAGCAGTATTCCACAAATTATGTCTAAAAAAAAAACGAGATAAGTTTCCTTACATCAAGCAAAGCGATCTCTGGGTGTCTCTCCCCGCAGACAAGAAGCGCGAGATACCTCGCTCGGTAAAGGAGCTTGAGGGCGGTGCTTACTTGCCCGTTGGCAAAGCAGTAAAGGGCTAAATGAGTCTGGAAAAAGAAAAAAAGATTGATAAATGGTAGGTAGTTTTTTCCTCAAATAGTTCGAACTATAATATTCTACACGGAAAAATGTTGATGACTTTATTGGGAGTCTGCATGCTCAACTATTAGATAAGCGTTCATCCGAGAATTCTGTGTTATTTTTTCGAGTATAAATAGATGGACTAACATATTCAGTGATGGTGTACGGATGGTCGATGCCGTTGACCCTCTCGGACATGAGGACCGCCTTCTGTTGGATGGCCATTGCTTCTGCGTGGTCTCCCATGATGTAATTGAGTCGAGCCAACATGCGAAGGCACTGGGCAATCTCGGGATGCATCGCTCCGTAAACGTTGTTGAGTAAATTGAGAGCTTCATTAATCAGTTCGTAACCCTCTTTGAGAAGTCCTTGTTGAATTTTGTTTTGACCGGTAGTGTAAAAGTTGTAGGCGTCGCTGGCCTAGAAAAAAAAGTAGCTTTATAACATAATAATGGTCTAATTGCATTATTGGAAAAAAAGAAAAAGAAAAGCCAACTACACACCCTGGGGTTGATATGTTTAACAACAGGGAATATATTGACAACATCTTCCTCGTAAAACGTAAACTTATTTCTGGTGTCGAAGGAGTATTCACGGAGGAGCGTTTGTATTCCAGTTTTGAGACAAAAAGACCTGAAACCAACAAAAGTTATTGAGACTGTTTTGAAAAAGAGTATGTTGGAGGAGGGGGGGACAAGCACAGAAAAGTAGATTACCTGAGAAGAGATATCTTTTGAAGACCATACAATTCCATGGCAGAATCCACATTGTCAGCTTTTAGGTCCCAATCGTAGTAGGCTTTCAATTCGCTTCGTAATTGTGCCCAAAGCGACTTAGGAGTCAGAGTTGCCCATTCATTGCTGTCAGCAAGCATCATGTTCAGGCGGCCTTTCCTCTTCCCGTTTTGCTTCCTCCTCTTTGACGACTTGCCCATCACCTGGAAGCCCAATTGATGACAATATTTAGCAATGTGGGGATATGAATTAGGGATAAATAGATGGTTATTATAGAGGTAAACCTCATCGTTGGACTGTTGGGGATGGATTGTTTGGCACGACGAGAGGAAGCAGTTTAGAAAATGGCTGATAGCTGCCGACAAGCTCATCATTTCGGTGTTCTGAAACAGGAAACGTCAGATTGTAGTACCCAATAAAAAACATAATAGAACAAAAACGATCAAATAGATTTGGAAAAAAAAACCATGTACTGACCTGCATGTATGTATTAAAGAGATGCTTGGCAGAGCGAGTGATCAATTCGGAAACGCTGATGCTATGGAGGTACTCAAGCTGACTCACTTTGGAGAGCATATTCGTAATTTTGCCGAGATACCTGATGTTGATGCCCCGCGAGTGAAGGCTCTCTGATAACGTAACCCCGTCCATCGGTGCTGCAGAGTGGTCGAGGATTTCCCTGATCTGCAAGCATTGAGGCTATGTTAGAAACACTGTAGATCAATTGATGGAATTATCCGTATATCCTATTCCTTGATAAGTTTATTCAAGCACTTCAAAGTTTTCAATAGTTTTCATCAGCCAGTAACCGTTCAGCTGTTGTGTTTTATGTTTATTACCAAAATAACACCAACGCGGTTGCTAGTACGGAATTGATTGAGGGATTTAATTGAGGAGTAACAACTTGAGGAAACGTCTATACCATTCGATACGGTATTAACAAAGAACAGAACAGGCACAACCGGAATAAAACGATTTGAACTAATTTATAGGACGACATTATGAAATACAACTTTTTAATAATCATTCGATATTCCTCTCACCAATATGATTGATCGTCCCAACATCGCGCTATCCATGCACTCTAGCGGAGACACGGCTAATAGGCTACGAGAATACACGATTAACTGAAGGTCTAAAGGTGCACTAAATACATGAACAAATAGGATAGAGAGGTTAAAATTTTTAGGACAAGAGCCCTTGAAAGGTTCCTCCTAAACGACTGGAATTATCGCGTGAGAGTACTTTTACAAGAATAAGAAAGAATTCGGAAAGTCGAGCTTACGAAATTCGGTATCTGATTTAGGACCAGAAACTCTGCGGCGTCCTTAACGAGTTGACGCTGCCTCTTCAACGAATCAGGGCCGTCAGGGGTGTCGACGTGGCGAACACCAGGCGAATACACGTCTGGATTGAAACGTATGTCGAATTCAGTCTCCTTCAACGAGCCGACAGCAACGGCCGCCCTCTTGACGATCTCTTTAGTACTCTCCTCAACTGAAACCAGAAGAGCTGTTCTCATCAACGCACGAGGTAGATTAACCCTTGTCAATGACTGATGGACGATAACGTAGCTCACATGACAAGTCTACTCACATCCTTCTTGTTTTTCTCCGCTCGTGATGGAATCCGTGATGCTTTCGACGATTTTTTTGGCCTCTGCGTGATCAATGTTGGCTTCTTCGGTCACTTTCTCTACTTCCGTGTTGACCCCTTGTTCCTTAGTCTCAGATTCTCGCTTTTTTTCTTTTTCCTGTAAAGACACCAACATCATAAGTGCTAAAAACTGACAATCAACAGCCCCGCCTTACTCCCTGGGGGACTAACAGTGTAATGGTACTATAAATCTTTCGAGGTATAATAAATCTTCTTTCGTTTTCAAAAATCATAACGTTAGCTCAAAATCTGAACAGAAAATGGAAAATTACACTCATGCAGGCTTGATACAACGTATCATATCCGTTTCTCAGGCTGCATGACACTAGTTGATCAGCATGCTTAAATAGAAATCGACAATTTCAGCCAATCAGGCCGAAACCGCGATTGCATGAAAAGTATAATTTTTTCCACCAGGACCAAAATCCCACAATAGCGTTTCTTAAAACACTACTCAACATATCGTATATCCATTCCAAACTGAAATTCTACTAACCACCTAAATTGCACTAACCTTATTTGTATCCATAATAGACGGAAGTTGAGCCTCTTTTTCCTTCTGCTTTTTGGACCCAAGCTGCTGGAGATGGAACGCCGCATACTTTATGAACATCATGTAACGAGACCTGAGACATGCGACAATTAATTTATAGGAAGTCTTCCCTTTTTTGTACGTGAGATGGATTCATTTTCATTGAACAAATTACGAGCACTTACTCAACGAACGCGTCGATGAGCTCTTGTCGAAGGCAACACAACTTGTGCTTGTGTTCAATGGGGAAACCGAGAGACTGAACTTCCTTGCTCAATTCTTCGCCTTCAACTGCAACGGGAAAAAATTCCGGGTCATCAAAAATGAAAAACTGTTGAGACTATAAACTACGTATTGATTTGCTTTCTATACATACTCTTGAGGAAGTTTACATCTGGTGGGAAAGTCCTGAGGAGATCAAGAATGTAGTGGCGTCCATCGTTACCGATGATGCCTTTACACTCGACGCTGCTGCAAAGTTCTACTTCTTCGTTCTTGTCATTCAAGACCTTGTGCGGGAGCATCTTCAATTGCTGAGCAGCTTTGGTCAAGAGGTCCATGTATTTGGGATGAGACAGCACAGTTTTTCCAAAATCGATTGATCCGTACACGACAGACTGCTCTTGCTCGCGCTCGAGTATGCCTGGAATGATTGACTGAGCGGTGACGCGGTAGCCGCGATAGTCTATCACAACGGTGCCCAGGGTGAATAGATCAGGCAGGTCGATAGCGCTGTAGACACGAACTCCTTGAAGATCGTTGCGCTGAAGAAAAAACATTGACATTCTGTTAAAATTGAGGAAAACAAACGTTAGGGAAAAAAAGAAAAAAAACTGGAAAAAATTAAAAAGAACATTAAGAAGAAATTTAAATTAAATATTTGCAAAAACCTACCGGAGCGACAAAAGCTGCAGCGTCTCCACCTAACTCTTTGTAGTGATCACGCACGTCAAATCCAAGCGAGAAGAAAATATTGTTCCAAATGAACATCTGCATTTTCGAATCCTCGCCAGGGTTAATGGCCATCACGTTCCCATCAATGACAGCCATAGCGCCTCGCGTGGCACCAGCGACGAAATCACTGTGCACCTGCGAAGATGAGAGCAGAAGTTAATCTGACGTTCAAATTAGATTAACGTAAATAGGACGTTGAAAATTTCTGTAAATCACCTTAAAAATAGCACGCTCTCTAAGAAGTCTCTCAGGCAGGTTTTTACGAGGGAGCTCACGTGTCGTGTGCAGCTCTTCATTCCAGTCCCTCGTCTGTCCCGGAATGTGCTCTTCATAACCCAGTTTTGAGGAAAACGCTAGAAATTGACAAAAATGAACAATATGTAACACGAGACCAGCTAACGAGGCAATAAGAACCTCTGGCCCATCCTCGGCCTAATTGAACTTCCAATATTTTACACTTTATTGGAAACCCTTGGAGGGACAGACTGTTAAGGTCCAGGAGATATCCAACACTTCAGACAGCTACGAGTATAATTTATCGCATAATGTTCTCGTAACTCACTGTCTTCGGCTCGGATGGCGTCGATCGTGTGCTCCATTAGCGGAGAAGCCCAGGCGTAGATTTGATAAGGAGTAGCCACCCTTTCAAAGGGATGTCTTTGAGCTTTCTTCTTTTGCAAGACCCCGAAACTCCTCTTGAAGGCTGGACTCAACTGGTTCAGCAGCTCAATTAGCGAATGGCACAAATGGCTGGGTACTGCCGCTTTCGGATTGAATTCTTCTTCCGTTGACCTACAAAAAGAAGAACAGTTTGAGTGGAGACATTTGAAAGTGGGAGCCGGCAACATCATCAACGATGTTAATGCTCTTACTGGTTCAAAAAGAATCCACGCGTGCAACCAGTAATGTGGTAATGCTTGTCCTCCATTGTTACTACGTACAGGTACATCAAATCCCCGTGGAGCTTCCTATGCCCCGGAGGCGGATTCCAACCTGACGTAGTGAGCACCTAATAATTTCCAAATGCGTTATGAGAATAGACAATGAAAAATAGTAAAGATTTATCATTGTTGCTCTTCTTGAGGACAACGAGGCATGAAAATTGTATTTAGGGTGTCTTTTGATAAATGAGGAACGCGTTGCCCATGTATCCACTGATTGCATATCCCAGTTTAACTGCGAACGCCATGTTCGATTAATGAGACTGTTTGATCAACTGAACACAAAGACAGACAGATTGAAAGGAAAATACTTGCCTTGAGACACTGCGGGCCCTTTTGTTCTTTAGCCATTGGTTGAAGAGGTAGAAGTGGAGGCTTTTCCTTGGAACCGGGCATGATGTAGTCGGGCGGAGTGCAGTCAACACTTTCTGCGCGAGTCTTCTTTTTCTCTGAATAAAAATATGTTTCATTGAATGATGGGAACATAACAAACTATTGCATTGGCACGTTTGAAGGCTCGATGTGAATAAAGCATGTTCATTAGCCCTTCACTTAAGGGCGAAACTGTGCCAAAAAGGATTCAAAGGGCGAGAAGCCTACCCATCGTGTCACCTTGAATGATGACATTCAGAAAACTTAAAGAGTTACAGTCGACACCGTTGTACGCGTCGGCGGGATCGAGAGACTTCAGGAGGTCGCGAACGTGGCGCACGTGGATGCGAGCCTCCCTCATCGTGTAGGGTTCTTCGACCACCTGGAAGAACAAGAAGGAAAGCAACATTGAAAATACGAGTACACTTGTCATATACCAAATTTCCTATCACTATACAGGGTGTCTCATGAGTAATCCCCCCCCCCCTCCTAAAATCGTCCAAAAAGGAGTAAACCAAAAAAAAAAATTAATTCCAATTTAATTAATCTTCTTATTTCTTAGCAAATTGAATTTTCGAGATTTTTTCGGCAATCCTTTCAAATGAGACGGGCCCCGGGACGAATGGTGCCTACTGGAGAGGATATAGGTCAGAATGTGTATCCATCTACCTATTTTGCATGTGGGTTTTTGAGATTTCTGGTATCTAGGCGTGTGGGGTATCACTTTCCACTGTTTTGTTTACCTTGATAGTGGAACCCTCCTTGAGCCCTTCAATGTTTTTCAGCTCGGCAAAATTGTCGAGAGTATTGTTCTCCAGTTGAAGGGAGAAACAAGTGCGATGACAGGTTTCTTCCCTGTCAATCAACAGTTGATGGATTTCCTGCACAAGTTCCATGCTGGACACCTGTGGAAGTATATTTAAAAAATCGTCTTCAGTTCAATCTGCTATTCAGCAAGTATGTGTATGGATAAGGTCGACGTGACATTCACCTGGATGTCGAATGCTTCGGCTCCAGGGCTAACGATTTTCACGGTGAATCCCATGTCTTGTATGAAGACGACTTCCGCGTCGTCTTTCTTATCGCCGTTGACTTTTTCACTACTTTCCATTTCACCTTTTTCGATGACGTTGTCTTCATCATCCTGACGTGAGAATATTGTCATATCAGATTGAATAAAATAATTTACAAATGCAGTATGTTGAAACACGACGAGACTTACTTTGGATGACGTAGTGCCGTTAGTTTTTTCGCTTCCAGTTGAATCTTTGACCTCACAGTGGCCGTTCATTTCTCCGTTTTCGACAACTCCCTCCTGCCTTTGATCTTCTAGAAAAATCACCGTTAAATCATTACTAATTAAGAGGTCTATGTACGTTTATCCAAGTAGCAGTATGGGAATACAAAAAGAAAGGAAGGTGGACATCAAGAAAGACTCGCTACAGCAACCTCGACCAATAAGTCTAAAAAGAAGAACTTGAACAAAACACAAAGAAACTGTGCACGATCCACTGACTTCCTTGGTACTCTGGTCTCTCTACTGCCAACAAAGGACAAAGGTGTCATTGATTTTTTTGACATCCTTGACTCAAAAAATTAATTCTTACGCCAGCCTCCTTGGCAAGGAGGAGCACGACTTGCAGACGAATGCGTTGCTATAATAGAAAACACATAGGATAACATTTGGTGTTTCTCTCCCTGGCTGACCATTAAGTTTTAGGTACAGTTAGTAAAAGTATATTCGCTCAAATGGACCAAAAGAAAAGCTATATCAATTCCGACCAACTTCTATCAAGTCCAATAGAGATTTCACTCATTCATTTAATTTCGTTTATTTATTATATTTTTAGTAATGGATTAATCGTAAGAGGTGGCCATTGGTGCCTTTGGACTGAGAAATAGGTCTGAGGAAACTGAGTTTAGGCGAGTCTGAACGCCAGGACGCCCTAGTGAGCTCGAGCAACAGAACATACGTGATTGTTCAACCCAAGTTGAACTCTTGGGTCAACTTGTGTAATTTTAAATGAAAATGAGTTTTTTTTTTTTCAACTGAAAATTCTACTATTATGTCTAATCCTTTGTAACATTCAAACACCATTCCAGTAGATAAGGAAATAATATTGATGCACTTTATTAGGAGTAGGTACTATTTGAGAAGCCAGTTCGACACACGTGCTCACATGAACCGTTTCAGAACGAACCAGAAAGGCAAATCTTCTCAATTCTTCTCTTCAGGCTTAGTCAGGCTCTTGGTACGGGGGGCCAAGGCCCTCCAGGACGATTACGGAGGGGCCTCCGACCCTACGGGGGAACGGGTGTGGTACGGTTGTAATTGTAAAGGAACGAGGGGTGAAGTTCGACAACGAGAAAGTAGCGAAAATGGCAAGTAGGAAAAAGATAGTGTGGACTTATCTACTTTATCTACTCCTCGACCTCCGAACCACCGGCAGAACCTCAAGCAGAGAAAACCTCTGACCAAACTCAAAAGGTGTGAACGGCTTAGCTAAACGAAATCGATCGTCACACAACAACTCATTCACTCACCACCAAAGTTCATATTTGGTTGAATAGAGAATCAAATTCGTACAATCACAAATCAAAGGCAGGTCCAAATAGACGAAAACCTCCCTTCAATTCAAATCTAAATATAGGATGGACAAAAATGGGTGACGTAATTTTTCAAATGGCATTCCATTGTGCGTAGGTACATAATACTGAGAAGAATCAACTACTTGGAGAAATGCGAGAGATGTAATTACGAGAATAAATAGGATAAAATTACGATAATTATAGGTCCGCCCAAGGGCGTTATCAATCAAGAAGATAAGAAACGGAATTATAATTTCCCAACAACTCCAAAGAATACTTAAAGATTCCGAACTTTAGGGGAAACCGATTACGGACAAATCAAAGTGCTCTTTTACCCAAGAATAACCAAAGTGCTCAAAGTTCGCCGAGAAAAAGTGCATTTCATGGCCTATCAACCGGTTACATCATGATTTTATCGACGGGTGTTCGAGCATGAGCCGAGGCGACAAACACCGATCTTGGATCGTAGATCAAATTACCGAAAACTCGGGACAAAAACAGGAAAAGTTAAGCACTTACTTGGGTCGTTTTGAGCATCGTTTTCGTGCGAAACCTCATTTGCCATCACTCGGTAATTCTTGAAGGAAAGTAGTTTTTCAGGTGAGGAAGTAAAAGAAAAAATCCCGCAGAAAGAAGGCGCTCTCTGGTGTCCTCGTCCCAATCCCAACCCCACAGGCTACCAGTCCGCACTCTGCTGTGATCGCACATGTGGGCCACTGGGCCCCAAGTTGAAGAAGAATAAAGCGAGTTCGATTGTAAATTTTACATTACGACTCTCAAGTTTTCATTCTAGAATTATTTCTAGGTTTAAAATGAATTGTTTTATAGGACTTCACATAAAAATCATTGCTTCTTATGCAGATTTATTCCTTTTCCTTGCATTACATGCTTAATTTAAACCATTTAAAATGGAAAAACTCCAAGAACTTCAAAGTCGTAGAAGAAGAAGGCTGTATAAAAAAACCGTAGCTGAAGTAGGAAAGTAAGATGGCGACGCAGATGTGAGAGGAAGTGGCAAGCGGGTTCCATGTGGCAAAGAAAATTAAGGTCAGGTTGTTAGTTCAATGAAATTCTGTGCAGGCTAGTGGCTCGTCAATTTGTAAGCTCCCCTTTCAGTACGGAACGATGGATTTAGACGATTTTTTCGCCAAAAAGGACCGTAAAAAGTCTAAAGGGAAGAAATTCGCGACCGCCGACGAGATCGCCAAGAAGCTGGAAGAGTCAGGACGACGAAGCGAAAAACTCAAGAAAGAAAATCCGAAACCTGAGGTCGACGAACAGGGGAACACAGTTGTTCAGGTATGTTTCATATTTTCTCATCTTCAAAATATTGATCGTTCAGAGATTTTATCATTACTAGAAATCACTCGATGGACGGGAGTGGCTTCATTGCAGCCTTTTCTAGCGGATGATGTTTATCAATTGTGTCCCTCCGTTCCCTTTAGCTCTAATTCTTGCACATTCATACTGATTTGTTCTCGTGAGGGTCTTTGTGATTGAGTAATTCATCTTGCTAATGTAACGTACAGTTTTTTGTAGTACTTGATACATCACTATCGGGTGACAGATGTTCGGGTGTTTCACAACGTGATGTTGGCTTTCTGGGGTCCCATTAATTTGATTAATTGAATAGATCTCTGATCACAGCTTGATGATTATGTGATTAGACGAGGGGAACGTTTTAATTTAACGACGAAATTCTGAAGACCTCACCTACTACCTTATTCCCTCAAATAATAATATTTATTGCTTTACTTAATGAACGGAGATTGTTGGGTGCGTATTAAATTGTTGAAAATTGTCTATGATATTATTTCCTTCGCATTTGTACTTGCTGAAATGTATAGTCCAACGTGAAATGTGGAAATGAGTTAATTTACCAAAAATTCAGGCCATAGGACCAAGGTAAGAGTTTTTGTAATTGTGGAATTCACTAAAATATTCATTACAAATTATATTTTTGATTTCCAGGATGAAGATGAATGGAGGGAATTCGAAGAGGAGAAGAAAGATTACAGTGGGCTGAAAATACAAAATTTAACTCTAACAGATTATGATAATTGGGAAGAAGGTGGATCTGGTGGTGAAGGTGAGCTCATTTTTCCACCTAAACGATATCTATTTCTTTTTTCAACTGCGTTGGTGATTATTAGAACTTTTTTTCATTTGACTGCCATAGGTACATATATGAGGTTGGGACGTTGATCGTCTTGCATATAGTTTATTTGTTAGGTCAGAAACACGAAATGATATTAGGTTTTATCATTTTCTGGTTGGGTGTTAGGATCAAATTCCTCGTTTATTACTTTATTATCATTGGTATTTGAGCCACAAGTTGAAATCGATAAATGAGGCGCCGTTAATAATCGATTGAAGTAAAGCTAGAATGCTTTTCTATTATTAATTATTAATTTTTAAATGGTTTTTTATCTTTCTAGATTCTAGTAAGCTCATGCCTGTCTTTGATTACGATATCAGTGGTAGTAACTGATGAGTTTTAAGAAGGCTAAACCATTCAAGCGAACGTATTTTTGTGATGTTTAAGATTTTTAGTCTGTAGAACTGACAATTTCTTTGGTGTAGCGTTCACATATCAGAACGTGTTAGTTCTGCCATGGTGTTCGTGGATCCTTTGGCTCTCTACTAGTAAGCATGATTTGCCCCCAGGAGATGAGGAAGGTGGGATGGAAGAGAACGAACAGGGAGAGATGGTGCCGAAGAAAAAAGCGGGCCCTTGGCGGGTGATTCAGAATCCTGCACCTAGCGAAGAGGAACAACAGCAGCCAGCGGCTGCGCAACCCCCGCCACCGCAGCAGCCAAGCACTTACCAACCTCCAGCTTTACGAAATTCGAGCAGAAATATGCCACCTTCAGTCAGTAAGTCAAGACAATTTTTTGCTTGGAGCTATGATGCCACCGCTAATAGGCTGTGCCCACATTGTATTTTTCTGATTAGAAAGTATAGAAAATATATTTTTAGAATGACCTTATTAGATTTATTACATGCTTTTCCTCCTCTTAATGATTTTTTCTTTTCTATATATAATACACCTTCTCTTCTTCAGATCAAAGGATGAGGCGCAAGGTAGCTCCAGATGTTAGAAGTGAAGAAGCTTTCCCTACTCTCAGTGCTGCCTCAGCGGCGGAGGCGACTGGAGCAACTGCTTGGTCAAAAACGTGAGTTACGTTCATCATCTGAAGAAAACAACTTAGTGTGAATGATAATGGTGATAGCGGGGGTTCTTCTTTGATGGGAAAGGCTCCCCTAGAGATTTTCTGGTACCTAAAATGGAATGTGGTGAATTTGAGCCCTCAACGAATTTTTTTGCTCAAATCACCATGATAGAGAGCGATGGTTCCGACCAAGCCGTTCTTTTTAGAATGGCAACAACAACACTTTGTTTGGCTCAAAATTGACTTGAAGGTCGCCTAAATCTAAACAACTCCGACAGTGTTTTTCATAATGTGCTGTCTATTGTTTCAACGAAAAATTGCGATTGTACCTTCACTTTACATTGAAGTATCTTCTACGAGCAATATTCTATTGTTTCAGTCGCAAAACTAACCAGGAGCTCGGTTTTGAAGAAGCCCGTAATTCGAAGTCGCACAGCGGTCGTCAATTCGCAGCACAATCGTCGGTAGCTCTAGGCAACAAATACGGTGCGCTGGATACAGACCAAAGTTGATGTCCAACGATTGATGGCCCACCCGATTCGGCTTCAGCGTGAGCCCCTTGCGTATCGTGTCTGTGCGTTTATTTATTTTGTCCCTTTTTCTCTTCCACTTTATCTCGCCTTCCTCATTTACTTTCTACCCCATTTCAAACCGTCGTCTGTTCATCTTCACCCCGAACGGACCGTGTTCGATTCACGACTGACCGTCTAGGCTGATCACTTTATTCATGTTTTGATTGATCACTAATTTCGAAGGAGTGTGTGGCAAGAAAATTGATTTAATTTACATAATTTAAAGCAAATGGGAAGCTCCATTTTTTTCTTTTTAATAAACGCATTAACTCGGCTAAATCATTGTTTCACCTACTTGATGAAAAAAATAATTTTATGATTACAATAATCCAAAAAATTGACTCATTTCCAGCTTGTCCCTCTGCTCAGAATAGGCTCATGATCGATCCCCTCCCGCACCATACTGATTTTTCTCGATGAAAATATTGTTTGTTTTTTTATTGTTGGTAGTTTTTGAAGGAAAAACACCTTACCTTTGTAATGACGTGAAATTATATTTGATACCATCTTCAGCAGTCTTCGACTGATCAAATTAGTGTTATTACGGCTGTAAAGTATTAAAATGACTTCAACAAGAAATATATGATAATTCAGGTGGTTAAATGTATTACTTTCTTTTGTTGCTCATTCCTTTTTCACCGTGCTTATCATTATCGTTTCTGGAGGATGTATCCTTGTTCCCGGTTTAGAGGTTTTTGTGAGTATGTAGAATTCGTTAGGTCAATCAAAATGAAACCACTTGTTCTGGCAGAATAATTACACTACCCGGCCGAGGTTGGGGTAGTTTACGTGTATAATGTGAAAAATGAATGAATAAATAAATTATTATATGATTGTAGAGTATTGTAGATCTTAATACGTTCAAACACTTCCCGGTGATTTGCACGAGAAAGCCTTTCGAGAGGTGCCCAGAACCCGTCAAGGTCGAAATTCACGTCAAGGGAAACCATCATTTGAAAAACAGGATCAATTGTTATACTTTCAAACTGGATTACCTACTCCCAGAAGCGAATTAATGAGAAACTGCCATGCCTAATGGATTATTCGTTCAAGCGACGAGAAAACGGTCTCTTGTTTGTCTCGAGACGTAATGCCCATTCGCAGTCGAATCAATTGTACCTGAACGATTTCCCGTACCGAAACAGCTTTGTCAACATTATTGACGAAGGCTGATGATCGATTTCAAGCTCATTCTGCAATCTCTCCTCTCTTTTTTACGCAAGTAAATACGTAAGAGTAAAGGTCGATGGAAGTAATTTCCAGACTACCTAAGGTAAAGACTAGGTGACCAGTTTGCAATATGTATTTTAACAAGGTCCGTTACAGCATAAATATCTTTGGCTTAACATGTTTGGCCGTTATGTTCATTTGACTCATCAATTCTCGATCATACTTATCTTTTTAAATTACCTTTACAAAGTTATGATTTTATTGAAAAAAGAAAAAACTTAGCTAGGTCTTAGAACTAGATTTAACAGGGGTGATATATTTCTTCAAAATATGAATTTACAGTAATTTACCAGAGGTGCAACTACACAGTTCAGGTATGGGATATATGGGCATACCAGATTAAAAAAATATATCTTAAAGCGAATACGTATAGCTCTAACCACGATTGGTAAATGTGTTGACACTGGTTCCCCAGTCGACTTCTGTGGCCGGAATTCGGTTAGAATAGTAAATTATCGGCATTATGCATGACAAGGGGTTTACACTAGCAATGTTTTCCTTGTTGGAATAAAAATGGTAAAAAATACAGATTCTCAAAAAAATTTCAGAATCCTATCATTGTACGTATTGTTGAATAATTGTTTAATTATGCAGATTTCCGTTTTTCAACCTTTCATTATAGTAGAGCCCGTCAATTAAAATGTTTGCCACGTATAAGCGTTGCCAACAGGCGATGATAAATTAACATTGTTTGGATAACCGGATTTTCATAATAAAATTTAAAAAAAAGTGGAATTTTAAAGCAGGAGATGGGAAATAACACCGGTATCTCCAAAACAAAACTAACATTTCATTGCTGCTGAAAGTGGAGGAATGGTCACTCTTCCCTATACAAACCTGACTTGACGACTGACGAAAAACTTCCTAACTTCACCTTTTTTCGATTCTCTTAGCATTGAGATCTTGCGTGTTATGTCGACAGCATGTATCTGTTTGGTGTAATTTGTGAGGAAGTACGTTCTGTATGGTATGTGGGAATGATCAGAGATGATTGAAATCTTGGCAGGGTCGCACTGACAAGGGTGTTAACGCATCGAAAATGGGTTCGCAATTCGACGGAATCAATCACATCTTAAAGTGATCTTTTCCGGACGGAATAATGCGAAGTCTGCCGTCAAAATGATCACCTACCAGATTATACACTAGTCATCAGTCGATTGTCACTTTCCTTCAAATCACGCTGAATTCCACTGCCAACGTTACCGATTCAGCAGTGATTTTTCACAGTTCAGCTCAGATGCACTTCAAGTGTCCCTTGTAACAATATTTTGTCACTCAGCAGCAGATGCAGTTGGCTTCGATGTTGTCCTTCCTCACGCAGGCTCTTACGGCTTCGACCATAATCTCCTTAAGATTTTCTTGGTTGATCGCTGAACATTCCATGTATTTGTGGGCTTTGATTTTTCTCTTGAGCCTCTTCCCGTCCGCTGGCGTCAAACAGTCGGGGATTTCTGATCGAAGGTCCGTTTTTGTTCCTAAAAATAATAAATTGTTGCAATGTAGCTTGGATGCTTTGCAAATTTTGAACTCATGTTTGTCAGCAAATATTCTTGAAATTTTCCCGTTTCCGTCTGTTAACAGTTCAAAGTGACAAAATCCTAAAAAATATTTCGGGATTGATTTCTGAAAACTTCCTACAGGGTGTCCCACATAAGGGCGAACATCCTCCCGGAGAGAACCGTAAAACTTTTTCTGACAAAATTTGCCATTTAGGATTTCTTGAGGCTCAAGACAGGATTTATAATTTTTTTCGTACCTTCGACCTCATCTCACTAAAATGGTTGTAGTGCATACACTCATTTCATAAGGGTTGTCCGTTAAATAAGTACCACGACTTTCTTTCACACAAAAAATAATTTCCGTGCAAATAAACTAATACATTTTGGAAAGTTTTGTCTTTCTTTTATTTTTATTTTTCTACATAATCGCCGTTGCGTTCTACGCACGTCTGCATTTGATGCACCCACTTCTTCAAACCAGAGTCATATAACTTTGCCGCCCCTCCGTGTACTAAACCAACAAACGCGTTTTCTACTTCTTCATCTATCTGGGATTGGGTTCCGCCAAGGTTTTTCTTCAACTCGGGGAAGAGATGGAAGTCACTTGCTGACCCATTTCCTATCCAAATCTTTCAATGAGGGCTGTTCGATTGGCGGTGTGCGGGCGGGCGTTGTCATGGTGAAAACGTACTCCTTTTGTTAGCATTTCTCTTCTCTTGTTCTGAATTGTACGTTTAAGATTTTTCATGGTCTCACAGTACTATTGAGCATTGATTGTTGTCCCGCGAGGCATGAACTCGCACAACAATACGGCCTTTTGATCCCAAAAACGCTAGATTATCCCGGCAGACAGGATTTGTTTGAACTTGCATAGAACGCAACGGCGATTATGAAGAAAGAAAGGAAGACTGAACCTCCAAAAACGACTTCTCTTTGCAAACAAACCCCTTTTTTTATATGAAAAAATTCGTGAAACTTATTTTACGGTTAAGGGACATTTCAATACGTAGGGATACCATTGGAAAGAGCGTCTCGCCGAATGATATCTGAGTTTTGAGCAGTTGAGACACTCATCATTCACTTATCATCAGACACTCACCATTCAATCCCGTGTGAACTTGTTTATTAGTGAGAAGCAAGTATTACCTCAATAGTAATTCATCACTCAAAACGCTCAATTTTATGAGGAAACACCACTTTTTTCTTATGGGGATACGCGATTTTCTCCCTTACGATACGGGGTAAATACAAATTTGAGAATACAGTAGGATATAGAGTAACTGCTTGGCCAACTTTTGATGTTGGTTGTAATATAACAGTAAAGGAAGTAGTTACAAGGAAGAGTAATGGTCGTTCAGGGGATTGAAGAAACTAGAAATTTCCGCAATTTAACTTCAAAGAAGTAATGTGATTTTCATTCATTTAGTATCAGATTTTGAATGCAAGGGGGATTAAATAACTCGAGTCAATGCGAAGGCTCTTAAAAAATGATATTTATATATCCATGACCATTTTTGTCACAGAATTCTCGCCCGGGAGGATGACGCTGAGGTGGGATTTCCTATACCGTATATACTGTGACCACTATTATCCAGACTAGCCATCAGCATGAACGTTCATTGTATACTCGTATGTACTAACCTATCAGTATGATCGGAACGTTTGGGCAGTGTTGTTTCAACTCGGGACGCCATTTGCTCGTGATGTTGTCGTAAGACGTTTTATTGTTCACGGAGAAACATAACAGGAAACAGTCAGTCTGCAACAAAACGGTATTTTTATAAAATTAAATCGAGGAACACTGCGTCAAAAGGTCTGAAAAATCGTCTTTACTTACGTGGGTGTACGACAACGGCCTAAGCCTTTCGTAGTCTTCTTGTCCCGCTGTGTCCCAGAGGGTGGTGTTGTACTCCTGTCCATCGACAGTTATAGTGTCGGGAAAATTGTCGAACCTGCAAAGCAAACGGAATAGTATTGTACTCCAAAAACAAGCCAAGAAATTAGGACAATTAGGTACCCAACAAAAGAAGAGTTTTGAAACACATTATTTTTGAAAAAAGCAAAGAAACAAAAAAACAAAACAAGGTTTATAATTCACTGTTTGGATAAGACAACGATGGTTGACATTTCATTTAACGGCTAGCTTTAATTAGATAGTGAGGCAATAAATAACGTTTAAAAGATAAAGCTTATCCTGTACATTGTCTTGTCTACTAGGTACTTGTACTAGGCTCCTAGGTACTTGGCTAAAATTTGAAAAACCTGCAAAAAGTGGTTTTCAAACGCTATTACCTTTTTGCAAATGGGCCACCGCCCGCACAGGCGTCAATTGTCACAATGTCGTACCTTGTGTATTAACAAATTACCGTCAAATTTCGCTCTTTTTAAAAAAAAAAAAAAAAAAAAAAAGCTAAAAAGATAAGTCATATATTTATGTCATCATTTGAATGATTCTCAAGGACTGTAGAGTTTTGTTCTCATTAAGACAACGAAGAATAATTACAACGTTGAAACTATACCACAATGGTTGATTATTGGTGGAGGTTGAGGACGCTCGAGGTTTCCAGAGGTGGGTAGGTAATACAACAAAAGAAGGATAACAAAAATATACTTATTTTCAAAATTAGTACCGCTCGGACCTCCTTCCGGTGGGCGGCAATACGTTCGGAACCAATTTCAATTCAGCGTCCTAAAAACAGCACTTTTTGCCTAGGTAGATGTACAGTTCCCTAAATTCCGCTAATTTAAAATTTTGCAAATTGCAAATTCTAACGCGCTTGTTAACTCAGTTTATCCTCAGCTTTGAGATTATCAAGACAGGGATCAATCTCAGGCATTATTAAGATAATTATAAGCCCAAATTGAAGAGGTTTGGGAATTTTGCGATATTAGGTCAAAAAACACAAAACACTCTTAAAAAGAAATAACTTGAAAATAAATCCTCTTCCTCAATCCCTGGGAGATTAACAACCCGAATAACTTGAGTCGTTTCCAGCAGTTTCCATCCATGGAGAAAAGAGAGTTGTTAAAGATTCGTTTAGTGCTTTTATTTAGAAATTTTTCTCAAAAAAAAAAACTTACACGGTGGGCACGTAGTTGGATGGAAAACTTTTCGTCGTGTATGTGATGAGTAGACAAGTTTTTCCTACCATACCATCCCCGACGGCTGTGATTTTCAAAGGCTTCGTCTTCGCTGTGCTGCCCATTTTCCGCTTCTCGACCTAAGCAGAAGAAAAAATATTTTTCTGTACTGAGATGACAACGGTCGACATCAGATGAGTAGGTGCTATAGTATCAAAGACGAGCAACAGCGTTTTCAGCTCAAAGTTTGCACAGATCTTAACATTATTACGTGAGTAGATAAGAGCGTGTAGATAACGTTCGTTATATCGTCAGTACCTCTGGGTACCGTGTGGCCGTCCTCGAATACCTGCGATAACATCAGCCAAATAACACGGATAATCAATCTCAGCTTAACATAATGCAGTAAAACCTGGGCTAATATGGTAAACAGTGGGTCAACTTCCGCGGACTATTGACATTCAACCCACAGGAGTGCCTCGGCAGAGTCTCTGTAAATAATTTCAAAATTTCAAGATTGAGGCCGTCTTCGGCTCTTTAAGAAGGACGGAAATTTTATATTTTGAATCTATGCACTTTGAATAGTTGAAGGACGAACGTTTGTGGAGAATGAGTGAATCAAAACCTTTGAATTCTACAATAATTTATTATTCCTAGTAATAATTTATTGATAAATCATTGTAAGCATTATTTTTCAAGTTTTAAGCGTTGTTTTTAGATCATGTAAGTTTATGTTAAGAATAAAATAATATTTTTCACGCAGGTTTTCTTCCATAATTCGATTTCTGACCTATATAAATTAATTTATTGCATGAAATTGAAAATAAAATGAAAAATGGTGTCCCATTTGTTCAGCTCTTTTTAACACTCAATTACGGCTCATTCCCGGTGTGCGGGCTGGCTAAAAGACAAACAAAACTAGGCTTCAGTTGAGTATGTAGGTGAAATTATTCATTATTTCTAACGGCATTGTGGGGCACGATTGGGAAGTTCAGCTTTCAATTTCCACAAATAGCCTTGACTTTATTAAAATACGAAGAGTGGAACATTGAAATTAAAGTAAATAAAGTTCTGGAGATCTCCTCTTTATCTTAACTATCTTCACTGTGACAGGAAGAGGCCAACAGGCTGGAAGTGACGAGGCCCGATAATCGCTACAAAGTCAAGGAAGCTGAGACTACAGATAATTGAGTTGACCGAGCCGAATAGGCTGGTTGGGTTTTTTGCTCCTCGTAGTATAAAGTACTTTGATATTGGTATATCGATGAGTCAAAGTCTCAAGTTATACCTAACGCACGCTTATCTAAAGATTGAGTTAACTTCAAAAGAGTCAGTGAAAACGCTGTCGAATGCGCACAACGAGATTACTCCACAGAGTCGAAGGAGAATTAGTTGACGGTGGCTAAAGAAGCGGTGCAGGCGATTGACAGAAAGACCGTTGCCCTTTTCCTCTACTTAATTGCATTCAGTTTCCTCCTACGTCAGGAAGCTCCCACTTGAGGTCTCTTAAGAGAATGTGAGGCCTCCTAATGAATATCGCCTTGAAGGGGGCCTATGACTATCACCTCCTCAGCCGGTAACTATTACTTTCCTCTCCATACTCCTTTACTAACAGTACTGAAATTATGTGAACCGTGACAAAAACAAAGTTTTAAAATTGGAAACAAGAGTCTCAAATATGTCAACTAGACTGAAGGGGGAAAAATGAAAAAGGGTATTATTTAGTCAAGAAGGATTGGTGGCTACACCTAAAAACTCTCTCTGCCTATTGAGCTCAGCGGGAAGCAAAACACTACAAATAAGGTCATAATGGTATATTATTCTAAGCGAATTTCATTCGTGTTGAAAAGCATGCTTTCAAGATGAGTCGCTGTCATAGATACCTACTTAATTTGAAAAGCTTATAACCTGTGTGAAAAATTATGGAAGATCTGCAATTCGGAAGGGTGCATTATTTTAATAAGAATAATGATTGGTAACGCTCAACATCCTCCCGACACGTTTTATTATTCCCAGATAGGTCCCACGAGTGAGGAATCGTGCCTTCGAGGTCACACTTGAGTACAAGTAAGTAAGGAATAATTGAGTCTATTGGTTTGGGTTCAATCTCAGTCAATTCAACGTACAAAACCTGTCGTAAAATTATTCATGATTTTTTGGGAATTGAACCAAAATGTAATGATTTTTACAATTTCACCATCTTTACTTAGAATAAACCTAGTTTTTACTGAAAACGTTAGGTCTGTAAAGACACTTATCTGATGATTTTCATCAAATAGTAGTTGCAGGAATTCATATTCGTTATATTATTTTTCATAGGATAAAAATGCTTCACTGAATGCTCTTCGTTCATGAGACCATAACCACAACGTTTTGGCAACAATAGCATACAGTGCTATCTCAAGACTCGGCTCCAGAATCGATTGCAAACATACGAATACTCTAGGAGTTCTCAATACTAGAAACGTTCAAGAACGGCTAAGTTCAGAAAAATAGGATCCGTCAAGAACGTCGCAATTGATTTGGCCCACGAACTGGACTGCCGGCCTTGAGATCAAGTCCGCGGTCGCATAGAAAGTGCTGCGAGTGAAAGCTCTGCATCACCCCAACTCCATGAGAACTCGCTTCGTTCCCAAAAAAAAAAAAAAAGAAAAAAAAAAAAGGAAAGTTAATCAAGCATTAGTACTTTTATGAAGACGACGGGACTCACCACTTCCGAAACAATGAATTTTGACTTGCCCAGCGGTTGTGCGCTGACAAAATCTGTTGTTAGTACACAAGGTTTATTACTAATTATGCAATACTTCCAACGGAAAAAGAAACGCGAAATTACCCCACTGTTTTTAATCTACCTTTTTTTCGTTTGTTGGCTGAACAAGATTCTTCACATTTCTTATATGCAACAGTAGTACGCCACGTTCAATTGCAAAAATACCATAGTCAAGTTCAGCAACGAAACTATTTTTTCGAGTCACCGAGAAGCCCATCATCTTCCTGGTATTAATGTAAATCCATAGTCATTTTCAGTTATGACACGACGTTGGTAGCTTTTTCTTCTCCTAACAAATTGTTTATCGTTAATCAGCTATTCAATTTCAATCCTACAGTATAGATTCCTTGGAATAAAAACGCTCGGACCAGGCAAATGCTGACTCATTCCAATCGATTCAGCGTCCAAAAATTAGTGGAAAATGATACCCCACACGCCTAGGTACCAGAAATCTCGAGAACACACATTCGAAATTGGTAAGCAAATATTCATATTGACCCATAACCTCTTCCGGTGGGCTCCAATCGTACCGGAACCCGTTCATTGTACTCAGCGTCCAAAATTTTAATCGAAAATGATACTGCAGACGCCTGGATCGCCGAAAATCCATTTTTTGAAAACACATATTGACTCTTATCCCCACCCGTCCCACAAAGTTTCGAGGAGCAACTAGAGCCGGAAACTGACCCAAATTTTGGATTTTTAGAAAATTGTCTACTACCAAAATCGGCGTGTACGGCGGACGGACATTTGCGACTTTTGATCTAGACACCTTGATTCGCACAAAAAAAATTTTGGGCCGAATCGGAGAGATTGACTTTTTGCATGAAAACATAGATTGATAATTCAAGGAGGTTTAAATGAGACAATCATATGAAATTCGCTCTTTGATAATACAAATTTAGTGAACTTGAATAAAAATATATTGGTTTGTTCGGTTGAGTTATAGAGAAGCGCTTTGAGGCTCTTGATCATTTTTTTCTCCAATATGATGATGTCACGGAATACCAAGGACAAAGCAAGTTCGTCAGAGGTGTAGTGGCCATCGAATCTCCCGTCGCGATTCACAGACCTCAAACATCATTCCAAATATATCGCTCATGTTCATGTTGTTTTCTTGATTCCAATGAACCCGCCTGTTCTTTCAATATTATGAAGAAAAAAAAAATCAATCAGGTTTCGCTCTATAACCAACAACTCGTTCCAAGTCGACCAAAATTTACACTTTCGACGGACGCGTCATACAAAGCCACATACAGTCCAGAACAAGTTTCAAGCTCACTTTTACTTCAATTTCTACCTCTGGAGTTCTCGTTTTGAAGATACTAGTTGATCATGATTGCATTTTTGAGTGGTTCATAGTGAATTATACAGAAACAGCAAACAACGTTGAGCAACCATTTGAAATTGGACGCTAAAGTGGCATTATGACAGTCCTTCCAGTCCATCTGCTTAAATAAATGAAAAGAAGCGAGACAAGACGATGAACTAGATAAAAATTTGCGTTTGGCCGCATAAAATGTTGGAACTTGAATAGGAAGAGCTACAATACGGTCGATTATCAGAACATCCTGTTTCCGCCGTTGCGTTTCTTTTAATAATGGAAGCGCCCGGCGAGCGGACCATACTGTTTAGCGCTAAACCACGCTATTTTTACGTGCTATGTGTACGTTCGTTTGCTTTATATTTTTCTTTGAAGAGAAATGTGTTTGAGGTGCACACAGTACCTAGCTGTCTTGCCCCAAATTAAAAAAAAAAAAAAAAAAAAAAAAAAAAATTGACGCCTGTCGACAAAAATGTTGAACATGGGGAAAATGGGGGAAACAGTGGGTGTGATGGGTATTAGACCCATTCCAATCGATTCAGGGTCTAAAGTTTAGTGGAAATGATACCCCACACGCCTAGGTACCAGAAATCTTGAAAACACATAATCAAAATGGGTAGGTAGATACCCTTTTCTGGTGGGGGCCGTTCGTTCCGGGACCCGTCTCATTGGATTCAGCATCCGAAATTTAGTGGAAAGTGATACCCCGCACGCCTAGATCGCGTAAAATCTCGGAAATCCATTTTTCGAAAACCACATTTTGACACCTACCCACCCAAATTTGGTAGAATCGGGATGAAAAGTTTGTAGACCAACTAGAGCTGGAAGCGGGTCCCTGACCAAAATTTCAGATTTTTAGATAATGTGCTACTATCAAGGTCGGCGTGAACGGCGGACGGCGTACAGCGTACGGCGTATTTGCCAATTTTGATCTAGATACCTTGAAACGCCCAGAAAAATTTTTTGGGTCGAATCGGAGAGACTTTTTGAATGAAAACATAGGTTGTTTATTCAAGGAATAACCAGCCAGAATGAGAGGTTCGATAAATACTTTTTAGGACCAATATCAGCCTGGAAAATACTCCGAACATGTCGAACCTTATGCTTGCCTATAAAACGAAGTTTTTTCGAATCTAAACCGAATTTTAATCTCGGGATTACAAAGTGTTACAAAACTGAGGGTGGACACCGTTGGAAAGCTGTGGGAATAGAAAAGTTATCCTTCCCAGCGTATTTTGAAACGTCCGTTTTCTAATCGTTAAAACTCATCCAAGTCCCGATAACGCTAAACGAGTTGCCTCGTTCGTAGATGTCGGCTATCGAGGCCCGTGACTCAGTGGGCCGTTTCTAGAAAAATGTTCGTGAAATTCCAGAGTCTTTTGTCAACTTGACGGTGATTCAAGCTTGTGTGGCACGAGTTTGAATACTTAGTCAATATTTAGATGCATTCTATTTTTGTGATCGGTCTTTGTAGTTGCAGTCTCCATAATAGATGAGACTTTCCGAAAATAATTCTTTCGCAGTGCTCTACGAATTTATAAGGTTCGCTAGAGGTCAGTCAATATAAATTGTCTAAATCCAATCTTCTTCGTGGACTGACCACCTCAACTAACCCTCTGATCATAGATCGTAATTATGCTGCTTGTATGTAACTAATTCCGCACTTTTTCAACAAAATACGTTAATATGGGGGCTTCGAGAAATTTTGTATTCTGTTCACATTGACGAACCAATTAGAGATAGTAGAACAAGACGTTATGGAAGGTGAGAAGGCACGTATCGTACAAATAGTACTTAAGTTCTGCATATCGAACTTTCTAATTCAAGTTGAACGAGAAACAGGGATAGCTAGCACGCTTCCGCTAATTTTTTCGGATACCTGTTTTTAGATAATTTGTATTTTTATTAAATACTGCTTTACCTATACCTCTGTGCTATTGTGTAGAGTACATGTTGAACCATCCATAAGAGCCTTTTTTCAACTGCTAGAAAAGTTTTGTCTCTGTAAAATCAAGTTCATCCCACTCTGTTCAATGCCTTGATAACATAAATGTCTCAAGTCCTATTCAGATTAATAGAAAATCCGAATTATTGGGAATCGGAGTCAAATCGTTCTTCTTCATATTGCCCCAGTGCTCAGAGAGGGTGCGAAAATTTCTCAGGATCTGGCGAATTGAGCAGTTACTCAATTCTGCTATCCGTTAGGCTCGTAAACTTTACCTCAAATAAATCGTAAGATTGAATTACCGATGACTCACAAGTTCTGATACAATTGTTGGCACTACCAACGAAAGGAATAAGCAGGACAAATTTCGAGACACAAGAACGTCCTTCAAAATTGAGCTGATTTTAATAGGTCGTTCAAACTGACCGGGAGAGTTAACTATCTCAAGGAAAGTAATTAGGATTACAACAGGTAGTTGACACTGACTCACTCTAAAAGTATTCAAACTCATTATGAATCGACTGCGCAACCGGAAATTAGCATCTGAAAACGGGTGTGATACGCACCATTTTGATTGACGATGGATGAGCGTGCCTCCGAGCCGGATGTGAGCGCGTGTAAAATGTGGTTCGGGAGGCTGTCAAAGGTTTTTGTGAAATCCGCGAACTGGGCCCATAACCGACAAGCTGGGCGAACGGAACGGAACTGAAGTAGTGAACGCCCTCTCCCGACCCCCTTGGGAAGCGTCAGCCTCCAGTAAGAAGTAAGATGTGGGCCTCTGAGAGAGGGGGCCCGTGATGTCATCCGATGCTACGTTGTCTCAATAACAACGAGCAAATGTTAACTGACGAGAGTATAGGAAGGACGTTTCACGGACTCCGTCTCGATTCTCACGCGGATCACCTTTCGAACAGAAGTAACTCATCCATTTTTAGACCACGAAAAACGCCTTTACGCCGACGCGATATATCCCAAAAACTCTTCACAAAAAATATTATGTACCATTCTTTGACTAGTCCAAGTCCGGAAGGAAGTTAGGAGGTTCAAACGCCCTTGGGGAATCAAAGGTTCCTGACTCATGAAGGACTTCCATCCCATTTGTTGTCAACAGATTCGATTTGATGTGCAGCATAGAATAATGATTACCCGGGGAAAAATTCCAAGAACATTCTGGCCCATTTAAAAGATTGATTCCTTTTCAGCTCAAAATTTTAATGTAAATAATCAGGCGTATGAATTTCCTTCGTCGCAGGAAAACATGACCAAGAGTCCTCAGCATCCCATTTTTGACACATTCTTACACACTGCCCATGCTTCTTACTAGACGAAAACTTGGATCATATTGACATTTCTTTACTTTACTTACTTCCTCAGAGGAGCAAAATAATCAGGTGTGATCTTCCTTCAACCCCATTCAACCCCTATCTACTCGTCGTTAGAGCCCATGAAATAGAATTTAAGAGGATAAGGTCTGTGAAAACAAGAAATCTCACGTAGATTACAAATATAATTGTTATTCGATTCCACCAACTGTTATACAAACTTTGATCTAAAACTTGACAGCCATGTACTTACATCTATCATTTCCAAATTTGATTAAATCATTTTTAAACCGAATTTAACATTTTCCGTGACAAATTCAACATTTTCAAAAATCACGATCTTGGTGAGTGATCACAGGTTACTCGAATTACTTAAGAATGATTAGTTTTTAATTTTTGGATGATAACTCTACCCTACGTTTGCCGATTGAAATATTGTTTCAAGCTATCTAGAATAACAAACCGAAATGTTCGTCCGCCAATAACAATAAGCTTTAGAAAAAAAAAAAAAAAAAGTTAAGGACTTTAAAACGCTTTTGCCAGTTCACTCAAATGGAGGCTGGGTGTGGGTGAAAACGGGTATTGAAAAGAGCTCTGGGTTTCATTTCCTACTTAATATCCGTACGCTGAATTGATAGAAATGGGTTTTGGAACGATTGTCACATATGGAGGCAGGGTGTAGGCGGAAATTAGTATTTTAAGAATGAGTAATTTAATTGAATTTTTTCATAAACGACTTACAAGGTATTTACTCTCCCACCCGAGCGAGATACACCCAGAATAAGGAACTATTGTGAAATCCTTTCTCAGTTTTTTTTTTACCAGTATAAGATGGGGGCAGATGCCCAACCTTTTCAATATAAATTGGATTCGTTTCTGGAAAAGTTGCTTTGTAAAATGTCGTATACGACTAAAATGTTGAACTTGCTTTGGAAAATGATGAAATTGATTGGTGAGGTGTTGAATTATATTTTGGAATCCACATGAACTTAATTAGCCAACATCTTTCATTATGCAGAATTTATAGATTTATCTCAAGACATTCTGGCTGATATCAGATACACCCCGCATTATGAACAGAATTAATTGCTTAGCCCGTATGCTGATAAACCGTATAAGTGTAATAAAATCCTTATACGTACTTACTATCTAGGAAGAATAAACCAATAGAGGAAATTGAGCCGAACCGAGGATGCTTTCATTGAATGTGACCACATGGCCGCAGTCTGCGACATCTCTAGCAAAAGTTGCTACACAGACTTGAAAGTTTCACAATATCGGCCCTGTTAATCAATTTTTTTGTTAGGAAAATTAATGGAAAAATGTACTGGAAGTTATGTAGTAAGGAACCTATCCCAAAAAAGTTATTCAGATACATGGAACGTTTTCACTGGAGTGACTTTCCCGAATCAATTACTTTCCCGTCCAGTAGTCACATTATATCAACTTTCAGCTCATACCGCCAGGAATAGCCATCAGCACGCTCAAACATTCAGATCCTCTCTTAATATCCGTTTCGTATTCTGTACATCACGAGTGGCTCATTCAAAAAGTGTTCTTCAAACGACGCTGCTTCCATTGGACAAAAGAGGAGCGTTAATCTGGTCGCTGCAGAATATCGCGGAATCGCTCGTCGTTTCGTTCAATTTGTCAGACTCTTGCGCCGACTCTTCACCAACTTGCGAATTTTCTATGCACGGACACGAGACGCTGAGGTGATCGCAAAACTCCACTTCGAGGGTTTTTGTCGTTTTAGAGGGGCTATTTTCGACGATAGACTCAATTTTAGTTTTTTGGTACGGGTTGAATTCCATAGCGTGGTTGGCGAAGCGGAGTCTTTTAGGCGACTCGAAACTTGCCGCTCGTGATAGTCCTTTGGGGATTTTTAACGAACTTCTGATGATTTTCCTGGATTCTCGGGTCCGTTCCTGTTGCACAAAGAAACGCAATGTTGTTAATAAGAACAAAATGTCTCCGTAGAAATAATAATAATTCTTTTCACTTCAAGTCACTACAAGAGCTGAGTACTTGTACTTGTTGTTGTTACCTAATTATTACGGACTTACCAAGGAGTAGCAATTTCGGGCCCTTTTCCCAAAAAAGTCTTAATTCAAATGACTTACCTCTCTACTTATCGTCCTTTGTGTCTTCAGCGTCTCGTCTTCTCCCAGCAGCCAGTACGTCATCGTTTCACCTTTCCCTTTCAAATCCACGAGCCCCCTCTCCTCGTACTGGTAGCCACCTAACTTGTCCAGAAGATTTTTACACGTCTCGCTGAAGTGAATCTTCTGAGCTAAATGTAACACAAAACAAAATGAAGTATTCAAGTTTACGAGCTTAAGGTCCGAGTAGATTGGATAAGAGTGATAAGAGATTAATATTTTAAAATACCTAAACCAGTAGATTCCATTCTTGAGGCGGTATTGACCGTATCCCCGAATAAACAATACCGAGGCATTTTCTTCCCAACCACCCCAGCACATACTGTGCCTGAAATTAAATTTAATACATACTTGAAACAGGTTAAGTAGGCATTTATAAATCGGGTAGACATCGGTCTACAGTAATCAATCACCGCGATTAAACGTGTAATATGTTGTCTCAAAACGTCACCTGAATGGATTCCTATCCTCAGCTGGAGGCGGTCTTGAGGCCGGTGTCGGATTTTGAACTTTTGAACAGCCTGGAGAAGATCCAGAGACAGGGAGGCAATTTCAGCAGCGTGTTGTATCCCATTTCTGACAGGAAGCCCACTCACGACCATGTAAGCGTCACCAATAGTTTCTACTTTGTAAACGTCATAGTTGACGATGATCGAGTCAAAACAGGTGTATAGATCATTCAAGAAATCCACAACCTACAAAACATTCCCAATTGTAAACAACTTCCGTTTGTTGAAAACTATTCATTCTCTAAACAGTAAGTTATCCCTGAAATTAAAACGTATATACCTGTAAAGGAGTACTTTCAGCAGACATGGCTGTAAATCCAACGATGTCGCTGAAGTAAATTGTCACGCAATCGAAATTTTCCGCTTCGACTTTGTGCCCTCTGCGAAGCTGCTCGGCCACACATCTTGGGAGCATCTCGAATAGCAAAGCCTCTGCAAGTTTTAAAAGATCCAAAACGGATTGAGGAAAAAATGCCGAGTGGTAAATTCAGCTATCTCAGAAACTCATTATAAAATGTGTCTTACCAGTCTTCTTCTTTTCTTCTACCAATTGATCCGTCCGCTCGTCTACTAAAGCTTCCAGATTGTTCGCGTACGATTCCATCATTGCAATCATGTTATCAAAAATATTTGGTTTCCTGTAAGCCATTGATTAGTCAATAGTTTACTGGTGATACCCATTTGAGCATGGTCTGTATACACCTAGTTATTATTCAATTGAACGTGTTAAGAATGATTTCTTACATTCCTTTCCTCATTGGCCGTAGCCTGGCTCTGATGGTTTTGATTTCCGGCCGTTCTTCGGGATTTTCACTCCAACAATCAACTAAACAGTCTCGGACATAGTCGAAACTGGTTTCTAGCTGATCCAATGGTGGTCTGAAAGCGAGGCGTTTTTATATTAGATTAAATTGGCTCAAAACAACGTTTTTTTTTCATAAAAAAAAAAAAAAAAAACAAATGAAGGTTTTGTGACAAATGAAGGAGTTGAAAATTATTCCACAATGATTCATTATTCTGGGTTGAACCCGCATTTGTGGGGAAGCCCTGAGGGAATACCAAATACAATCGAAAACCAATAACATAAGACATTATCTCCAAGGGTAAATATACTGCAGGTTAGCCTGCCGTCTGGACAATGTTTGTACTAGATTTGAATCCAATAATTTTATTAACAATGAAATGCCTCTTATAGCAATAATCGAGTAATGGGATTCATCGGATGGAAAGGGTGGGAAGTTGTTATTAGCTATGTATTTTGAGCTTTTAGCACGTATAATTTCCCACATGTTTCGATAAATTTAGAGGATTATAGACGAAATGTTTGAATCGCAGAATAATACAAGGTGTCCTCCTCCTAAAATCGTTCAAACAAAGGCGAACAACTTTTTTTTTTTAGTCTACATATTTTTTGGAGGAGGCATGGATCTCACCAATCATATTTGCGCATCCCGCGTAACTGCGCAACCACGTTGAGCGAGCATGCAAAGTGCGCTACTCCAAAATGGTTAAATAGTGGATGGTGGTGAACTCTGTGGCACATAAATTTCCATAGTTTTTTTGTTTTAACGCTGATTAACGACAGGCGCGGATTCAATAAGGAGGGGGGGGGGGTCACGGGGGCATAACCCCCCCCAAAACAGGTAGAATTTTGAAAATTTTTGAAATTTTGAGTAGAGTTTTGACATAAACAATCAAATTATGAATAAATATTGGAATAAAATGGACTTTATTGTTAGGAGATTGAAAAAGTGAGAAAATTTAGTTCATTTTGTTTGTTTGGTTATTTTTTTTTTTTTTTTAGCTTTTGATTTTACCCTGTGACCCCCCCCCCCCCCGAAAAAATTTCTAGATCCGCGACTGATTAACGAGATGCTATCAGTTTCTTGATTTGACTCAATTTTTGTGGAGTAACGACAGATTTCATTTATTTCGCGTTAAACTCGGCCCTCTGGGCCTCGCCAGGGGGCAAGCCCCCTGGACCCCCGTCTGCTTTCCGCTTAGAGCCTACGGCTAAAATCCGATAAACATGGACCCATGTTTTAGCCGTCTGCAATCGGAATGTCTATTACGAATGTCTATACGAGGTGACTGATGACTCACTACTACCTTACAAGGAAGTAGGTACGGTATTTTCTGATGACTCACTACTACCTTACAAGGAAGTAGGTACGGTATTTTCTGATGACTCACTACTACCTTACAAGGAAGTAGGTACGGTATTTTCTTCTTGTCTTATAAAACCCCGTGTGACAGGAGCGTCTGGGGGGAGTACCGAGCCGAGCGGCTTCGGCCATTTCCGGCCCTCCTCGGCTCAATATCACACACCATCGCAATTCTTCCCCTTTGGCGCTCGTTTCAAAAAAGCGTGCTCCCTCGTTCAACGTCAACAATTCTCTCTTTATCGGGGATTTTGGTAGAATAGGAACTTACTACCTACTAGCCTAAAAAAATTATTAGGAAAATGTGTTTCAGCAAACAAGCTAAAATTGGCTCACACAAATTTTGAACATATCTGTAACTCACCCAAAACACGTTTCCAGCAGTTCACATTAGTTTAAAAAAGATATGTAAGATATGTAACTATAAGGTCATTTGTAAAATTTGTATTATTGTTTATATCTGTAGTTTCACCTATTTTCAGGCTCTACCCTTATAAGGCCCAAGACTGGTATCATGATGGAAGTCTTTTTGTAATGCAGGGCACTGGCCTTGATTTTTTAGTATCTCTTTCGATTCCAGTTTTCCAACTGAAAAAATCAGCGTGGTTGTCAAAATGCAATTCCTTGTTGGATAAACGTACGCCATGAGCGCCAGATATGTGCTCAATGAGATCACCACGACAGGTCACTACGGAACTACACATATTACAATTCAATGAAACAGAAGTGTACTGTTTCTGGCATCCTCGACTGCTTTGCTGGTGACGATCCAGATTAAACTGTTTGTCGGTGACATGGTTGCAGTTCTTGCACTTAGGCATCACAGGAACGGAATAATAACGAATAACTAAATTAAATGGAATAGTAAACACGGAATAGTTAACGAATAAACTAAAACACTAGAAGCGAACGAGAATGAACGGAATAACGAACAACGAAATAATTACGAATAAACTAAAACACGGAACTAGTAAATGGAATAGTAAACACGGAATAGTAAACAAATAAACTAAAACACTCGAAGCGAACGTGAATGGTGACGTTGTGAAGAAACTATAAGTTCGTTCATCTATGTTGTGAAGATTCAAGATAAGGGAGAGTTGATACAGAGAGGTTGGGCCGAGGAGGGCCGGAAATGGCCGAGGTCGCTCGGCTCGGTACTCCCCCCAGACGCTCCTCCGTGTGACACTCCCGCGTCACCCTTCCGGCGTTCCCTTCCCGCGTCACCCTCTCGGCGAACGGTTTTTGGTAGTTAGGTCATGGCTAAAACATGAGTCCATGTTAAAAAATCATATTTTTAGCGCGTGTTTGCACATAAAATATCACAATATTGCTCATATATATTTTTCAATTTTTTAAAATAACACATTCACTTTTTTCTCTAATTAAAAAAACCTTAATGATATTATATGTGCAAATACGCGCTAAAAAGATGCTTTTTATCACGCAAAATAAACAAAATTTGGCCATTATCACGCAAAAATTGAGTCGAATCAAGAAAAATAGAGCATCTTATGAATCAGCGTTAAATGACAATTTATGTGCCATACTTAACACTTCACCATCATCCAGTATTTGACAATTTTGGGGTAGCACAACATACATACATATTAAAGTAAGCCCGATTCTGGGGAGACTACGTCCAACACCGGTTTTACGAGCGAGAACATCACTCAACTTCAATAATTTGAGTTTATATTATTATAATATTATACTATTAATAATTAGAGTTCGTACTCCAAATGATTGCAGTTGGAATTGAAGAATGTTCAAATTAGTTTATGGAAAAAGGGGTCGAATTTGATCGTGATGAAGGTAGCACATCGCAATAAACGAGGAAACGGGCGAGATGTTTGGATTTTTTTGTAATCGGTATTACCATTTTTGTTCGTACGAAAGAAAAAGTAAGTAACATGACGCTATATTTGGCTCACGTCAAGAAATTTTACTTTGCCAAATTATTCCTCCCCTTTTTGACGCAGTTATTTTGAATTGCTGCATAGTTAGCAAGCCGAGCTAGTGACTGTAGCGCGAATTATACGTTTCCAAGGGCTTTGGGAGCTCTTATTGAGCTAAGTGTTTATGGAATAAGAGAAAGATTTGGTCGCCACCAAAATTTGCCTCATTTGCCTTGAGTAAACAGTAATTGAGTGTGGGAAATGTGTATACAATAAAAATACGGGTTTAAATGCAGGTACCTACCTCAAAGGAGGTCCATTGGGCTGTGGAAAAATGATTCTATGGACTATTTGTCTTGGTTTCATTCCTATCGAACGACCAAAAGGCCCTTTCCTGCTGTGGAGCTCATAGAGGACGATGGCAAAGCTGTAGACGTCTCCTTTCTGAGAGCCAGGACCAGGAGTCTCAGTAGTGACTCGTAATAATTCGGGAGCCCGATAAAGCAGTCCTAAAGGTCCACGGAAAAAAAAAAAATTAGTTGGCCAATGACACTATTTTAGTGGTTGATGAGTCAACATTATAAATCATCCTCACAAGCAAAATATGAATCGTGCATGGGAATGTCGGATAATAGGAACGTTGGGCGACGGTGGGAAATCCAAGAAAGCTGGGGGAAAACACAAGGGAGAACGACTATTGCATTTTATTGTATCATGAAAACAGTATTTCTTGTATCACAGAAACAGCTTGAACGAGAAGATATGCGCCTACTGAATGTAACCGCGGCTCATATCGTGCAGCTGCGCGTTGCGGGTTTAGCCTACCACCGCTTCTTCCTTATTATATCACTACTAATGATTGGATACTATCCCTCAGTTGTAGATTTTGATACGCAAAACGTAAACTAAACTTCACGTGTTCGACAGCGAATTTTAGTTATTCTGGTGGACTGGGTTCGGTATGTAGAATATATTAGATCTATATATTATTCTCAGAGCAGGTCATTCGAAGGATATTCTACTCCATCTACAAACTGCACAAGAGATCATTCACTAGATTATTGAAGAGAATATTTCAAGGTACAATCCCTCTAACCAGTAGAAAGTCTGTTACGCACTCAAAAATTATCTGTTGTGCACTATTTTGATCCTAAACTGATCGCAAGTTAGTTGATGCAATTCATAATGTCGGAAAAACCGCAATGCCCACCTTCACATTTGCATTCGTATTGTTCATCGCATATATGTTTTAGAGACCAAGTTCTTTGTAAATCGTCAGCACCACTTTTGAATTCCTTCAGACCGAAATCCGCCAGCTTCACGACCCATCTTGAGTCGACGAGGCAGTTGGAGCTCTTAAGGTTTCCGTGAAATCTTAAGGATGAGTCATGGAGATAAATCAATCCCTGCAAAATAATCGTGGGGCTGAAATAAATAGAATCAAGAGCAGAACAATTCGAGTAAAAAGCCGATCGCAACTCACCCTCAGTATATCTCCCACAAGGGAAGCCACGAACATGTTATCCAGTTTAACGTCTTCATTGTCAAGGATATCCTAGCGTGAAATGAAAGAGAAAATTGAATTTATATAGGATAGCTCATTTTAGCTAGAACATTTAAAAAACCTTCAATGTCACCACACTAGGAACGAACCACAAAAAACAGTAAGAAGCAACTAAACAGATTTGTATATTCAAAAATAATTTGTTTTGTTGTCTGGAATACAACCCCGGAAGTAGGGATTACTCCTACTGCCATCGATTTTCCTCGTAGCTCAACACCTTGGGTTACATATACAATTTATTTATAATATAGACTATATACCTAATACTTTCTTGTTATATAAGGAAATTATTTGTGTTCACAAAGCCTTCTTCACATACTTTCAAGCTTCCTCTTGTACAGTAATCAGTGATGATGCAAATATTAGGTGGATCGACACAAGCTCCAACGAAGGCGTTCAAGTTGTCGTGTCTGAGATCTTTAATCTAGGAAGCAACAAAATGAAATGATGAAATAAATATTCATATACATTCACTTTGACAATAATCCACCATAAATGATTTTTGGTTTCACTAAATGGCAGAAATTACTGATCTTTAACATTTCCAACTATATATTAACGAGCGTGTTTGAAATCAATTGAGTAATCTTTATGAGTTTTCTGGATACTGATGGTAAGAGAGAAAGCGTCCGTATTCGCTAACTCAAAATAATTTTCAGCAATCGCCAAAACCAAACACCTAACCTTTAGCGGCAATTTTTTTTAATGACAATAAACTATGGAATTCGCAAAACTACAAACCATCTCAAATTTTTCAATGTCAGTGACAAGTAAAAGTACAGCAGAAACGAACAGGGAAATCGCGTGGATTATCATAACTCACCAGTTTCATTTCCTTCTTCATATTCCTAGTTATATCAATCGATTTTTTATTGACTTTTTTAATGGCAACCGCTCGACCCTTAAAAATGCCAATCGGAGTGTAGATAGTAGAATATCGGAAATCCCCATCAGGATTCGAAGTGAGAGAAACTTGACTCGTGCGAATGATGGGGTGCGGGATCTGAAATGAGACAAGGAAACTCAGACGTTCAAAGCAAGTAGGGCAAATCAGCAAGTCCACACTTCATAAATATTGCTATTACCCTGCTCAATTTAGTTTCTTGGAAGAGGTATTCGTTTGTTTGCACGTCTCTGAAGTCTATTTTCCATAGGAGACTGTCCAATTCCTGCTCATACCTCCAATTCCTGTAGATGACCAGCGATACAATGACGAACAACACAGCCAAAGATCCGGCAATACCTCCCATGATTTCCATCGTGTGTGCTGAAACAAGATCAATCACTAATCTGTTCTTAGCGAGAACTACTGATGAGCAAGTTGAATTTGCTCTGAACGAAAGCATCCTAAATTTTGCAGAAATTCTTTGATGGGTCGTGACATTGTGAAATCCTATTTACTTCTCAGGCTGAACATGGTACTATAGTGTCATCAATCGAATGCATATTAATCAATGAATCGAGTAATAAGGAACTATAAACAATTATAACGTAAGATGGTTCTGCTTTCCAGTCCCAAATGTTCAGGGACTTTTTCAGCTCCCTTATTGAAAAAATACATTATACAACTTGGAACTTGAGGAAGCTTTTTACGTTCCATTTCAGCAAATTCTAGTATTGTACCTACTAACACACTTCTCTCCTGTAAAGCCGCATACAGGTACTGCAATGGGAGGTTCGCCATTGACCCAGTCGATTTGAATCATCAGAGTCAGCTCCTGAACAATATAAAAATCAGTTTTGTAGAGAATCATTTCACGAGATTATCGAATATAATAATGTACTGTTATCGAGTCCGAGGTGAAATCGGTGGATTTGAACTCACAGGGAGACGATCAGACAAGTGTTTGTACGAGAAACCACCTGCTGGCAATAAGCCGTAGTTCCCAGGAACGTACTCCTGTCTTGACAACAACGTGTAGTTCCCTTCGGCATCCCCGTTGCTGTCCATATAACCCATGAATCTGCACGGGCAAAATCAAGGCATACATTAGCGAGGAATTAATATGGGTCTCAAGGGGTTGATCCCAGTTAATGAATAAGTCATTACCCCATCGCGCTGAGGTAGTAACGAGATTTGATCTTCTCTATGATAACAGTTCCATTGTAAACGTCACCACCTTCCTTAGAGGTTTCGAGAACAGCCATCGCGTACAACATGACGGCATCGTACAAGTAAGCAGCTTCAGCTCCAATCTGAAACACGTTCATCCTGTTAAACCCCAGTTGATTTACGAAGAGGCGGTTCAATAAACAAATAATATAATACCTTTTTGGCTCCTCCTAAATATCCGACGGGGTTCGGAAAGTTAAAAGGCGGCTTTTCCAAGTAATGATTGACCAAGGACGAAAAATACGACAAATTTGTAGGCGGTGAAGGAGCCACTCCCAAGTAAGAGCCAAAGGCTTTTAAGCAGCTAGGTTCGACCTCGTCTTGAAGAAGACCACGAAGGTATTTACTGGGATCAAATTCGTCGTACTGAGTTACGTCTACACCAACAACCCAATATTCACCTGCGCAAAGGTAAAAAAAGATGACGTGAACGATTCTTTTTACAAATCATATTAATAACCAGCGCAAGTAGTATAGCAGTAGTGGTTTGTGGTAGTACAGTATATATGGGTATTACGGCTAGTTGAAAACCCTTAAAATGGTCCAAAATGTTTCATCATTCAAGGAGTATCCTGCTCAACAGGACACGGTCATAATTCTTTGGGGTATCTAGAGTAGGTAATATGAACTAAAGAAAAAAGTAAACCTTTACGTTTTGCAAAATACACCATTTCACATGTTGCGTCCTCTCGTGCGTAGCAATCGGTTCGGGACGCATCTTAATCAACTTAAAACGAATCCCACACTCATATGCCCCCAAAAGTTTGATAACCCGTTTTGGAATTACCCATGAGTGTCTGAAGAGGGCCTGAACGAGGTTTAAGCTCAACTTTTCAGAATTTTGGCATGTTTCAGGCCTTCCGTCGGCGGACGGAAAATAACTCATTTTGAATTGTAAAACGTTAAAAATTAGCACAAGGGTGTATTAATAAGAGACCCATTTTTCAGAAATCAACAGCTTCTTTGGGAGTAGTAACAGTAAACAGAAATTAGCATCTTGAAGAGTTGAGCATTTTCATTCATTCATTGTCTTCCCACTTGGGATTCCCCATACTCAATAATAATATTTTAAGATCTTTTCCTAATGTTTTTATAGCAAAGTGGTGGAACTGACTAGATATATATCTAGACTATGTGCTCTGGAAATAATTTGAGTCGCAAATACATACTTTTAGTTTTTTCTAAGGGTGAATTTCACGCTAATTCACTCTACCACCAGACTTAAGTACACTACATAACGACTAGGTCGCACCGATGGAATAAACGCTGAAACCGAAATACAGTTTACTAAAGCTGCATGGCTTTCAGAAAGCACAGGAAAAGAAAACGGATCTCAAAAGAAAACATTTTCCGGTTATTTTCCAGTTCACTCCCCTATCCCCCATTCAGGTAATGACCACCCCTAAAGTGATGAAGAAGCCTGCGGCGAATAATCTAAGCACGGGAGACTTCTTTGATAAACTTTTAATCCGTTGCTTTTCCACGAGATTTGCTTAACTAGGTCCTTTACGAGAGCTTATGGTAGATCGTTGTTAGAGATATTACCTTTATCGAGGAGCTTCATTTCCTCCAAAGCTACCAGAAGTCCGAGATGTTCGTAATGTTGACCCAAGATCACGTAAACTGAAAAGAGAACTCTCGTAGAATGTTCATTGTCGGATTTCGTTCTTGTTCAGTCAGCAAAACCCTTCATGTACGCGTAATTAAAATATCTGTGTGTTAGTAAGGTGATCAACCTTTATTTTCATGGTAGCTACATCTCATAAGCATTATATATAGGGTGTTTAGCTCAGACATTTTCTAGTTCCATCCAAAATTTGAGTAATTTTGGAATGGCGGAATATAGTTATGTAATATATATAATCTAATACGTGTAATGTATGCGAGGAATTTCTCCAAACAAAAGTTTCATGAATTAGCAGACTTGATCATTGTGTGCTGAATTTATGTCATAAAATCCATTATTTTAATATTTTACGCCCCACAACGCGATTGTTTTTTATGACTTAAAAATTATGTAAATAAAGGAAACTCAATTAATTATCCATGGTCACACGTAGATTTAGTCGTGCTCATTCTAAAGATACCTAGAATGGCATCCTTATTCTGCATCAGTCTTGGTTCTGGTCAAATATCATATATTATCACTTTTTGGCATCAAAATGTTGAGGAAGGAAATAAGTATTTCATCGCAAAATTTTATCAGAGGCTTTCAATTGAGACTTCCAATTACAGGTATAGAATTCATTCCGACGATATATCCAGGAAAACAGATCAGATTTCTTCGATCAGAGTTTGAAAAATACCCTGGGGTAAGGCAGTATATTGGGGGAAAACAAATGCTGTACCATAACGGGTGATCGCTGATTGTATTTTTAATTGCTAAATTTGTTTTATAACTCCTCCTCGATTTTTAAAATAAATCTGCATTCATTTTACTAAACGAATCTAGATTCCATCATAGTCTGAATAAGTTTAGCGTTGGATGGTATTGAACGCTTCAGATATGTATTTGACAACAACGGCTCAAGTCCTTCATTCAAAACCATTGTCTCCATCGCATCAATGCCGCGTCCAGTGTGCTCATCGCTGACTGGAACCCATATTGATGTTTGAGATCTACGTAATTTAGAGAAAATAATTCAATTATTTGAATTTCCTATAATCCTTACACTGGCGCGACGAAGGATTTTTTAACAAATTGGTTGGTATACTCCCTCCTTAAGGTGCTGTTAATCATGTATTACCTACCAGAACTAAATGGTCTGTTATAGTATTTTTTTTGGAAAGACTTAAATTTCATTATCGACAATATAATAATAATAATAACAATAAAATATATTTTAGTTTACAAAAACCATGTAATTGATGTTGATCAATATTCTGGCTAAAAACATGAGCTACCGTTATGTTTTGAACACACGAACATGTAATCAAAGTAGGACGTACTCCTGGTATGACGATATGTTTGCTTCACCATGGGTATAAACGGGTTTTCCATATAACCGTGATGATAGGGATTCGTCCATGTCTTTGTTGCCAAAATAGTAATACCACTGCCGTTGAAAATCGATACGATTGAATCGGCAACTGTCGCCAAATCGCTCGAATTTTGATAAAAGAAAGTCACCTGGAAATATAAGAACAAAGTATAGGCTCTTTCGGAATAAACCCATTAATATTAAAAATTCGTACATTTATCTGTATATACCTGGGTCCAATTGAATGCTAGAAGAACTGCGGCGACTGATTTCGAAATCTGGTTGTCTGGTGGTCTTGTTCGAGCGAATGTTGGAAAATTCGCTTTGTCTGAAGTTTCATAGTTGGTGCAAAACTAGAATGCAAAACTTTGTTTGTACATTCGTTCCAAAGGCAGTTCGATAGAAAATATAGTTCTTTGGTTCGCCGGGCTGCATCCAGTGTTCGAGCGTGAATGTTTTCGACGTCTCTATTGCTTCTAGCTTACGTTCCTAATTGGATATGCGAGGGAAATCTCGTGTGCTCCGACGCGAGGGTATTTCAACGACGTTTGACGAATGCGAGTCTCGAGCCTTGGTCGACTCGATTGGATCGTCGGAACAATCTCTTAATCGTATTCCAAGGATGTGATACACTACATTCTGATCAACACCACCCAATATGTGCTAACCGTTCAATCGATTGCGAGTGATGACGGAAACCAAGTACAAACGAGGACCCTTTGTCAACACAGGCGGAAATCCGGCTTCTTTCAAAGGTGTCTGACGCAGCAAAGGAAATGCCGTGAGAGGAAATTTCCTTCGAGAGCTTCCGACGAAAATAGGTGATTAAGGGACAAATAATGGAAAGTGAATTGAAAGGTCTTGGTAGTTACCGCCTTCTCCGAAGGTCGCAATTATTTCAGAGCATGTCTCATGTAATCTAAGCATCCTTAAATGCGCATATTGCAGCAAAGAGTCTCCCTCTCCTAAGCAAAGGAGAGATAATTTGGTGGAAAGGTTTACAGGAGGAACGAAGGTTTGTGAACTACAATCGGACCAAAACCCATCTCAATCGATTGAGCGTCCAAAAGTAAAATTAAAAATAAAATCCCCACAACCCTAGGTCCCCTCAAACCTCATACCCGAATTTTAATTATAATCATCGTTCTCTGAGATTAGACTAAACAATTGCGAGGACCAACTAGAGCCTAAAAATATCTAAAATATCAGATTTTTATAAAAGTTCTTAATGTAAAAAATCTGCAAATTCTTACACACGGGTTGGTTATTCCTCGAATGGGGGAAACAGTGGGTGTGGCGGGTCTCAGACCCATTCCAATCGATTCAGGGTCCAAAATTTAGTGGAATATGATACCCCACACGCCCAGGTACCAGAAATCCTGACACATACCAAATGGGTGAATACATACCCATTTTGACCCATAACTTCTTTCGGTGGGTGCCAATCGTTCTGGGACACACATCATTGAATTCAGCGTCCAAAATTTAGTGAAAAATGATACCCCACACGCCTAGGTAGCAGAAATCCCGAAAACACATAATCAAATTGGGTAATAAATACCCAATTTGACCCATTACTTCTTCCAGTGGGTGCCAATTGTTCTGGGACCCATTTTATTGGATTCAGCGTCCAAAATTTAGTGGAAAATGACACCCCACTCGCCTAAATCACCCAAAATCTCGAAAATCCATTTTTCAAAAAACACATTTTGACCCCTACCCCCTCCAAATTTGGTCCGATCGGGCTGAAAAGTTTCGAGGACCCATCTCGGCTGGGAACAGACCCCTGACCCAAATTTCAGATTTTTAGAACATTTTCTACTACCAAAAACGGCGTGGACAATGGACGGCGTACGGCGGACGGCGTACGGCGGACGGCGGACGGCGGACGGCGGACGGCGGACGGCGGACGGACATTGACCTTTTTTGATCAGGACATCATGAAACGTCCAGAAAAAAATTTTGAGCCAAATCGGAGAGGTTGACCATTATCATGAAAACATAGGTTGATTATTCAAGGAATAACCAACCAAAAAAGGGGCGTCGGTCGCTTGGTCAATCATTTCAGTTCATAAACCTAAAGCTCTTGAAACACGGAATGCTATATTTTTGGGCAATTCGGAGAGATCAGCCTCAGGCATGAAAACATAGGGTTATTATACAGAGAATAATAAACTCAAATCCGCGACTTCATTTCTACCAACCACGCCACGACCCAGGCCACCCAGCGATCAGTCGGTGTATTTACTCTCGTCTAATTTGATTTATCGCGAAGAGTATCCATTTCTTTTCCAATCAATGTTTCCTCCTCGTTTGGCCCAAGATGCCTTATACCCAGCCAGCGTCGTCTCGAGAGAAAGTAATAAGGTGACATGGGGCGGGTCAAACACAAATGTAGAATTATACCTAATGAAAGACACCTGACAACCCTCTCCATTTTGAAGTCGGTCAAAAATATATATTTTGGTACGGTTCTTAATGGAATGAGCAAAGGCAACATACTACTGAAAGAGTCGGAAGTCTCAGGGGATGAAACTCATGAAATATTTGTACGGACCTCGCAGCCGACAGTCACGGAGAGATCTCAAAGATTTGCTTTCTGAACGAGTTACATTACTTACAGTACGAAATGTTCCCATCTGGACCTAAGGGGGTAAATCATGCACGAGGATACGCCATCATCAATTTTTTTTTTTTTTTTTTAGGTAATCATACTCTAGCTTATGAGGGAATACAGTAGTTAATTACATAACGATGAAATATACCAGTGCTAATCAACGATCAGGTTAATGAGGGTACGCAGTAGAGTTGTGGACTTTTGACCTCGAAAAACGCCTCCACAACCATGGAAATTCTCCCCTTCCAATTTTCAGATCGATTAGATACCTAATTAATACGACCTACGAAACGATGTCGAACACTTCATTTACGTAACGGAGGGCGGACCATCCCACTCGTGTTTACACTCAACAATACCTACTCCCTAAAATACTTCGAGGAAAGTAATAAGAAGCTCATAACGTTCTTTAAATAACTCCTTGGGACTTCTGTAAATAGACAAATGAAAGATTTGGAGGAAAATGGAATGAAATGAGGTGAGGCAGTCAAGAGAGAGGGTACACTCAAGAATCAATTTAAAGCACTTCTTCGCTCAAAGTGGGAGAAAAAATGTACCAACATGTTCAAGAATTTTTTTGGAGAAATCGTTCCTCTCAAAAGATCAAAGGATATCTTACTAATGATAAATTTTTGTCACGGGATCCTTCATACGTACGTAGGAGATCATAGGAAGGTTGAATGCGGCAGCTATTTTAGCCTCATGAATACAAGTTTCTTGAGGACCGATGTAGGCGGAGATGTTTTGCTTCAATAACGTTGCTGTTTGTCGAATGGAATGGATCTCGTCTCCAAAAGTCTCAGCCACGACGAAACTGTAATTTAAACGCGCGTTGGCGTAATTTGTAATTCAAACGGGGTTCCAAACATTCGGTTCCACGGGTTATCTTTAAATTAATGTACAAAGATCACACAGACTACAAAATACACCAAAGGAATGGGATTCGTATGCGGTTTTCGATAACAGGTTTCGCTCAGAAGCACTTATCCGTTAACGCAGGAAAACAGTTAATCAAACGTATGTTTTTAAACCTGCCGTCGGATAAATTTTCGAAGTACGATTTCTGTTATATCACGCAAAATCATTCGTTCGTCCATGCTGGATTAAGCATCTCATAATCAAATCTACCGCATAAATAATCCTTGATAAATAAAATTCAGCCAAATAACCCTTTAACTTGGCGCAACTTTCTTAATTACAACGATTGAAATAATTTGGCACTTGATAATTAATAAAAAAGATGCGAAGAAATAAAGACGAGATTCCTTAATAAATTGCGGTCGAAAAATATTGCTTTTCCATTAGCAAGAATGAAAAGAAAAGTACTGAAGAAAAAAAATACGAGTAATAATGGGTTGCCCACGGAGACCTCTGCCTGCGAAACTTTATAATATTTTACTTTTCTCTATTCTCCCTGTGCACTAACGACCTCGTTTATTTATTGATCAACTTGCAGCGAGTTCATTCGTACGTGGCATCAAATTGGTTTCATCCAATTTAGAGAATCTTATGGAAAATGCCTAGATGACTCTTTTAAAGGATATGAGCCTGTCACGAGGAAACCTCTTTTCGTTCAACAAGCCCTTCACCTTACCTCAGATGGTAATTCGTGTTGTTCAGCACTCCACGATTCATTTCTTCCACAGCGAGTGAGATCGCTCCTGATATAGTCAGTCCTGGTCGAGAGTACTCTCTATCCCCCGGGAGTCTTTGGGATCCGGTCAAGTACCTAATGATTACATAAAAGGTTGATGTTGGGAATTGCTCGCTATAAGGTAAAAAGGTCGCTATTGAGGTCGCTCTGAAGAAAACGGCATTTAGGGCACGTACAGATCTACTTACCCGAGAAGTAACTCTTCACAGGAGCAGGAAGACAGGAAGAGAGCGATGATTAGTCTTACGGCAGCTGACATTCTTTATATCTTCTACATCACGTGTTCTGAAACAGTTGACGGAGTGGAAATGCCGTGAGTCCCAAGGTAAAAGAATAAATCAGTGACGAAGGCAGAAAAAGACACATCAAAGCTTTTCATTCCGACAGGGGAAAAAAGGCCCACAAATTGGCATTTTTCAAAGTTTTCTGCCCACGTGCTCGTTTCGTTTCGCATTCATTATTTGAGATCATTCGTGGAGATCAGCCTTTAATTAACAGCATCGAACGCAGTCTCTGAAGTAATCTGTGCCTTACGCAGTATTAATATTAAAAATGTATAAAAGAATTACGGCTATAAGCGGGAGCTTACCGCTACAGGCGCGAAAAAAGTTTCCGCTCAGTGCTTTCAGATTTGTTCTATTTCACGCACTGTTCTAGCCCCGTATTTAACTTTCTGTGATTGAACGTATTCTCAAGGCTAATTGAATAGTGGAAAATCCCTTTACTATCAAGCTTAATTGATGATTATTAGAGCTTCAATGAAAAAAGTTGAATGAACCGTCTAACCAAAGCTGACCAATGTTTTTTGAGTTAAGGAAACCAAGACTACGATGTTCTTGTGGTGGGGAATACTATCCATTTTTATTATCCGTCATAATATCATAACGTTTTCCACTTATGGATGGTATGTGTAATAAATCTAAACATTCCAATAGATATTAACGTCTAGATAGAATTTAAACTGCTGCATTCAGCAGTGGGTTTCAGAAGGACATCGTACAAAGTTTGTTATGCCAGTGATCAACTATTTGCGAAAATGCAATCAGATTCGAACACGAGGTCTAACAAACCTAAAAGTTCGACGTAATTTACGATTATCTTTGTTCAGGACAAACTGAGCAATTCGTTCCGTACCCTGGCAACATCTGCCAATTTCAGAAAAGACGAGACAGGTGAGATCTGTTTCAGATGTGATATATTTTATATGCTCGTATGTATACGCAGAGCAGTTATTCATTCCTCCACTTCGGACGATGAGGTCGATCACACCTCTCGTGACATCGGTAAAGTTTTCCTCGAACAAACATTCCTCGATCTCTCCGATCTAAAAGCACTTAGAGAGATGGCCGCGGGACTATTTTCTGCAAACAGTTTCGTGTGTTCGTACATCATTTCTTTCCTTTTTCCGTTCTATCTTTTTTCGTTTCTTTCTCTGCCTCCTCGCCCCCTATCACCCACCCCCTGTCGTCACCATTACAGCGGCGCTATCAAGAGCTCTTCCACTCAACATATCTTCATCGCTGCTTCCTCCCTTCTTTTCGCGTGAGTTGGTCCCCATCAACCTTCCATTCTCAACATACTTGCTTAGTCAACATACAAGTTGACGAATTTATCTTTTCGAACCTTTCCGAAGGAACTGAAACATTTTGGACCCAGGAATGTTGCAAAAGTTTCTTCGCTGAAGGAAACTTTGTTAATGCCGTTCTCTTTGGTCTTACATCCGACCATAGCTGTGTGGAACTGCTTTTTCATGGAAAAATAAAAATGTCTCCTTATGAAACCCTGAAAACACCGAGGATGTAAAGGTTACACTAAAGTACCTCAAGAAATAAAACAAGGCAACACAGATACCTCAATACCACAGCGAATTCTCACCTTACAACGCTATATAATTGAAATCGCTCTGAATTCCAGAAAGCGATTGAAGGTAGTTCATAAAAAATGGATTGCGAAAAATCGCAGGGGTGGAAGCAATCGAGTGAATGTGCAACGAACTCATACATTTCTTTCAAAGAATAGGCGGGTTTACGTACTGTCTAAGCCTTTCTCAGAGTTCCCTTAGGAGATTGGGAGGAGGAGAGGGGAGATATAACGTGAGTATACACATAGTTTCAAAGGCGCTCTTTCCAGTGTACAGAGAGATGTTGGACGGAACCTCGGCGTTAGAAATGGTAAATCGAAAAGTCATTCCAATATCAATATCCGCTCGGGAAAACTCTTATAGCCTCTGGCCCAGATGAAACCTCCGCGGGTACGGTCGGTTCGAAACGGAAAAAGGGGGATAAAAAGCGAGCAGGGGAAAAAGTTTTCCTAATGTGGGTTCATTGTTCACTGCCAAGCTCAGGCTCCCACAGGTTTTGTTGCGGATCTTCTCCCAGTCTTTCAAATAACTTTTGCGGAACGATTTCATCTGTCCTTACACTAAATGGGAGAGGGGGAGGTCGACAGGCTCCGACGAGGGTGAGCATGATGAGCCCTGAGGAAAGGACGGCCCCCAGCTTGACAAGACATCAAGAGTCAGGAGAGGAAAGACCCATTTGCGCCATCAGATTCGTTTCTCCAAGCTCGCCCCCAACGAAAGTTCCTTTAGTTCGTCCTTCCTGATGAAGGACCGAGCCAGAGAGAATTTCGCTTGGGAGAAAAAAAACTATTCTAACTAGAGAAAGTATGTGTGCGTTTATGAGTGTACTGAGGGTCTCGTAGAAACTCCACTTTCCTCTGATTAAAAGTTTTCTACTTTAATTTATCTCGACTATCTACGAACTCCAAGATAATTTTCAAGGATTTTTACAGGTTAGAGGGCTGCACTGGAGGTCCTTAAACGTTAAATGGGTTGGGGAAAGGGTCGAGTACCTAAGATAACTGGCGAGAAGGTGGTGGGAGGTTTGAGAATACAACTTGGTCCTACCATATGGTACAGCTATATCCTTAAAAAGTATTTTTTCTCCGAATTACTCGTTCCACACTCATTTTCACATGGTCGCAAAGAGCAAACCGTATAAACTCTTTCACTTGGAAAAATATTACTCGTTGGAGAGAGGACGCAGAACGGAAAGATATGAGAAAATTGAGAAGATAAGGACTGTAAAGGATAAACGGAAGGGGGGACTGACTTTCAAAATGCGCGAGCGCACCTCTTACAAGCCTCTAGGGTTTTTAGCCGGACTCGGTCCAGATTCCATACCCTCGCACCACCAACCCGTATCCATTATTTTTACCGAAAATAAAACCCCTCAGAACTCACTAACGAAGGAGATTACCAACCCTTTTCTCTTGTGTGGAGAGTTCTACTCTTCGTCATTACTTGTTGCTGTAAGAATCACGTCTTGTTACATCGTCGAGATTTGGATCAAAATGTTTCCCCACGCATGAATATTAACAAGGCCGATTCTGAGCTGGTGAGAAATTCCCCCTTCGTCGTCATTATTTCATAGAGCTAATCTGCAATCTGAGAACATTTTATTTGCGCAATTTAATTCAAAGTGCGGCATCCTTCACCAAGAGCTCTTCAACGTGACAGTCTCAACGGCATCGTCAACCAAATCTCAAGTCACTTTATTCGGGCCATGTCCTCGATCAAAGAACTCACAAGGCGAGGATTTCTAATGTTCCACCCCTTTTTCCACTTGGGAAGTGAAGCAAAGTTGAGTTGATAGCAGTCGAGGAAAGAAGGAGTTTACAACTCAGCCAGGACTCTCACATTTAGGTTGATCAATAAGCTGCTGAGAGCGAAACGTTGTTTGAACATCGGGTGGCATTTTTGCTGGATACGTTCACTTACGGGTCCTTTCAACGTAAATAAAATAAACTGCGTAAGCGGTTTATTATTTATGTTCTAGATTGAGGTCGTTCATCTCTTGGCCATTGGCTAGAAAAAAGACCATTTGTGGAAGGCAATACCGGGAGATAGTTGCGCACGAAGAACGCTCAATCGAATGGCTCTAAACGTTTATCCTAGTCATCCGAAGTCCAGGAACTGAATTCTAAGTCGCGATTGCAGAATATCAATACCGCACGAACTGCCTTTCAATCAGAAACAAAAATTTCTCACAGTGACCATCGCAGCGTAACGATGTTATTCCCTCGCATGTCAAATGGCTGTCGGAATGTTCCTCTTCAATAAATGTTTTTTTCCTGTGACTCCAGAGTGAAGCGTAAACGAACACAGAAAATAAAAATCCACTCTCGCTTCTCGAATCCGACACAAAATCTCCAAATCTACATACATTCACCGAAACGATAATGTTGGCTGAAATTATTGTTCTCGCCCTCTTTGCACTTTTTTTCTTTGTCTTCTGCAACTTTCCTGACATATCTTCATGATGACAGCGCCGGTAAGAGACCTCTTTAACAACTGACACAGAACAAAAAGAAAAAAGAATTTTTTCTACGCTATGGTTTAGCTTCCTTAGATCCGCAATCGCGAAATTTGCAGCTCCATTAAGCTGAAATGGATGATGTGCACTCGAAAACTAGTATCGTCTATGATCGTCAGTGTTGCGGACAAAGAAGATGACGCCCAACTTATCGCAAAGGTTTCTACCCTAAATTCTACCCTGAAGAAACCTAAAAAGACTAATGCTGAAATGATGAATGATTAAAGTGACTATGACGTGGACAAGGATCGGCTGTTGTTATTTTCCTTCACAAGGAATGGAGGGCAAATCCCCTATTGCTTGTCGCTATCTACCCTTTCTTATTGGTTAGAAGTGACACTAGGTTGCAGTCCTTTTCTTTTCGTTTTGTTGGCAACTTTGTTTCTACTGTCGGCATAGCTGTAACTTCCATTTCTCCTACGCGGTTCGTATTTTCCGAATCATAATCACACCCGAAATATTCCAAAGTTCCTTCACGTTCACCCTCCCCAATTGTACTGGATAACTTGGTGAGTGATTAACTGATCATTTTAGTCAAATGCCTTGCATTTCTGCTCATCAATAAGAATACCCAACTTTGCGGTATCGTTTTGTGGTTAAACTTCGTAACTTACCGCTTCGCCGTATTCTGGCTAAAACCTCGAAAGGTGACGAATCAATGAGACAACCAAACGTCCTGAATGTTTATTATTTACAACAATTGTACAACAGTAATAAGCATTACTGGAGCCCGGGGCCAACCTGTCAGCAAACCGAAAAATATCGGAAACAGTCCTTGTAAAAGGAATCCCAAGTAGTTTCAAAGGGGTATCTCCCCCAAACCTTTTCGGTTTTCTCAACACTGATTATTAAAAAAAAAAAATCCAAACTACTCTCAATCTTGGAAAAACCCTGTCGGTCTGGAATGGGCTCCTACCCTGTCTCGTAAAGAGAAACACGGTGATCAGAATTTAAATTTAGTCTTTTGGCATTTGTTCATGATTTTTTACGACTATTTTTATTCCCTCAGATATTGGGATTACAACCAGCGATTGTATTTCAGAGAAGTAAGGTTTTTTTCCGGAGGTAGGCGAGGAAAATATCTATTATATGTCAAGAGTGACCACACCTACTGCGGGTCAGGCGATTTTTACCCACTTAAAACTTCACCACTTTTATCGCGTTGCTGTTCAACCCGGGTCAATTTGGCACATTACTTCCGGCTGAGGTCTGATTTCTGCCCTTTAGCAGGTTGGGGAGGGGGGAGGGGAGTACTTTATCTCGATAGAATCCAACCTAAAAACAACCACGTTCTGTAAGAAAACATTTTTTTTCTTTCTCACTGAAGGCCAACATGATGAGCTAGCTGACGTCATAATGGACTAATGAGTCAACTACGAATTCCCTCACCAATTAGAGCCTGCGATCCCCATTCGGAGTGAACACGAACTATATAATTGAGGCTGTTAAATGATTCAATATACAGAACATTTCCCACCTGGGACAGCTAATAGCGAAGCCTAACTCAATTGAAGGCGACAATAATGATGCTTGTTAGCGCTCACCATTTTGTATGGCTTTGAACTTAATCCACCGAAAGGACGACGTAGGTAGTCAACTGTAAGAATCCATCGGCCGCTACCCAACGAGGGACCACGTTCAAACAATGAACGACACGGGTGTTCAGTGAACCACATCAAGCCGGGGGAAATATTGCTTCAAAATGCAACTCGTGGCATACCCTTCGAGATTATTACTTCATATGCGTGAAAACAAAGCTTCAGGTGGTAGGTATCATTCAGAAATTAAAAAAAAAGATAATCTGTGTCAAAGAGCAGTGCAGGATTTTTGTTTGTGAAGAAAAAGCGCACACGTTTGTCTTTCTCTCGAGTAAGTACCTGAATACCAGCACATCTTACACGCTGTAGTTCAATCATGGGAGTTTTCGCTCGATTTGCAATATATGGGACTGTACAAGGGGAAGCTTGAACCTCAAAATGATTGTATTAAGCGTGGAATGTGGAAACTAAGTGGGGCAATGATCCGGGGTTCAGTGCTGTCTCTCGTCGATTTATTCCGGTGACAAAATTGAAGACAGGGATGGATTAAGGGTTTGAATATTCAACAGCGAGCTTCCTTTGCTTCCTAATCTTGAAGTAATATTGCCAACTTTCTCAGCGAAGATTAGGCTTTGAATGTTTCTGGAACGGATTCGAATAATGTTGAAATTTAAACTCGCTCGCATTCGTCAACTGCCTGTCTTAAATAGCCCAAGAAAAAGATATAACTAATTAAATGCGTGTGAAAAATCTACTACTGCGAGAGCCACTACTTTCGAGCTTATTTTTTCAAGCACTCTGCTAATACGGTTGAGCTAATAAGGGCATTCTGATGCAGTCAGCAGAACCAGCAAGAACGAAAAGCTGTTCATACAAATGAGCCCCAAGCAACCCGTTTTACGCTATTCATCAAAAGGGTTAAAATGATTTGCTTCCTTCTGTAGGCGATATTGCTGCATTTGTCTCACAAGACGCCAATTAGGGTTCTTTGAAGTGAAAGCGCGTTAATCTACACACGATAAAACGTAAAAACTGATCATTTCGCAGGGAGATCTGTTTATTTGTTTAATACAGACGCAAGGGTATATTATCCTAATATAATGATAAATCGGAAAGCTGAGAAGATAGCTAGCTCGCTTTAAAACGGTTTTGACAAAAACTGGTCAGTTGTTTCACGAAGGTAGGGAGAACTAGTTTGACTGTTTCCTCCCATTTCATTCACCTTTCTAGCTTTTTCTCGTTACATTGATAATCCTGGGGTCGCGAATCGCGAAGACGTCATTCATGTGCGGTTTCACGATCCCGGTTTACTTAGATCCCCTTTTACTCTCCCCAGTAGTAAGACCTTAGGTCAATCTTCAAGAGCCACGCTTGGGCTATTATAGTACGATGGATTAAGGAACTTCTAGCCCTTAACTACAAAGATAGACTGTCTTCATGAGCTAGACACTGATTATCTCGTCTGGGTGGCTAGAAGCTCCACCCATTTCATTCTACGAAAGCAGCCGGGTTTTCCCTTTTGCAAGAAGCGTGAACTAGAGGAGGCAAATCTCTAAAATAGGAATATGCGACTAGGCAAGAGCCGTGCCTACTAGAGATATGCCTGAGAATGATCCAATTGAAGCTTATAGCTTCAACACGAGAGAGTTTTATAACTCCGGGGAGCACCTTCCATTCTTATCTCGCGGAGAAGGCTTTGAAAGGTGCCCTTGGGGGCTTCGATATGCGCGATAAGGTCCCTTCGATCATTATTATTATCATCATTATTTTGTTTCGACTGAATACATATTTTTTTTGTCATTTTTATTTGAAGAACCGTCGAACTGGTGATCAAAATGAGCTCAGAAGGGGACGCAGGGAACGTGGGAGGTCCCCGCTTGGACGAGACAAAAGCCGAAATGTTCAGCAGCGACTCTCAACGAATGGCCGTCAGTCAGCTGCCTGAACCCCTCAAAAAACGGCTACGGGCACTGAAACAGCTACAGGCCGAAACCGCCCTTCTCGAGGCCAAATTCTTTCGAGATGTAAGTAATTTACATTAGTCTTGATCGGCTTGGGTAAAACTAAGGAAGCGTTACTATTTCTAAAATATGCCACATCAAAGACTTCTGCAAATTCGTTTCGTTGCAAGAGGGAGCGATAATCAATGGCTCTTTCGAATTTTTGCCACTGGAAGCGTCCTGATAACATGATTGTCGAATTCTGTGAAATCTGAAAAAGAAACCCTGGAAAACTTATTATGTATCTCCAACTCCTAATAGAAAAAAAAAATGATAATAATAAATAGAACAACGCTGAACCTCCTGGAGAAACTAATTTATCCTGACGAGAAAAGCGAAGACAATGGATTAGTTAGCTGGGAAATACCCTGCTTGCTGCAGGGTATAGGCACGTTGAGCTTAACAATGTGACAGCAGGTGCTGGGTAGGTACTGAAATGAACGACTCCTGCGCTTGAAGCGCTCTCAAATGACACTGACAAAGTTGGTTGTTAATTAGATCAGTAGAACTTCCTTAATCAACCGCTTCCCTCTTTAATAAAAAGTAAAGCTATAAGAGCTGGATTGTTCAAGAAGCTTTGCTGTAGGAGTCTGAAACAAGCCGTCGAAACGTAGATAATTTGCCTTTTCAAAGATTCAAAAGCAGAGAAGGAGTTTGATGAGAGCGGATGGAATGGGGTCGCTACTTTCACGGGGAACGGCATTTACTGACGTTGATTGCGCATTCCTTCAGTCGCGATAGACAACGCCTCGCTCATTCATTTAGCTGAAGCTATTATGACTTCGATGATGAGGGACAATGGATTTGCTTACCAGATTTCATTGTTCAAGGCCACGGACATAATATCATTTGATTTTTCACAAACCAAACTAGTCGATACCAGTTATAAATTCCCTAATGAAATCTGGTTCTTGTGGAGTTCATGTTTTTCAAACCAATATTAATAAGCTGATGCTAGATGTAGCAAAATCTGCCTATGTTGTCTAGATTCACTCAGATTCTACGTGGAAGTTGAACCTATTGAGATTAACGAGAAAAGTTGTAGTGTGCTCATGATAATTCGGTTAGCGTAAGATCAGAGGATTTCTGTTATCCCTATTCTAACCTCTCTCTCTCTCTCATCTAGGTTCACGCAATGGAGTGCCACTATCACAATGAGTATTCCAAACTGAACAATAAACGGAACGAGATTGTCCAAGGGGATTACGAGCCTTCTGAAGAGGAGTTGTACCCTGGCGATCCCTTCCCAGTCATCCAAGGAGAGCTAGCTGTAAAGCTCACCAAAGAGTTGAAACTCGAAAGTTCAGGGATTCCGGACTTTTGGCTGACCATTTTCAAAAATGTGAACATGCTCAATGACACCGTATATCCGAACGACCTGCCAATTTTGGAGCACTTGCTGGACGTCAGATGTGCGTTGAATGAAGAACCAATGGGATTCGAACTGGAATTTCATTTCAGTATTAATGAGTACTTTAAGAACCGCGTCCTCGTCAAAGAATACTTCATGAAGTGTACGCCTGACGACGATGATCCCTTTTCGTTTGAAGGGCCGGAGATCTACAAGTCAAGGGGGTGTACGATAGATTGGTGAGTATCGAATTGAATTGGAAACCTGAGCTTCCTCTAATCAGTTTTGATAAGTGGCTACTGAAAGTGGTAGGTCCTTGGGTGAACGAATAAAGTGTAGTGCTGGTTGACAGAGGTTGAATTCTTCACCGTTGAACCTCATGCACATGATTGAGTCAAGTGCAAGTAGACACTACTGAATCTACCGTGGGTTGTGTTGTAACCGGATAAAGGTTGAAGTACCAATAATCCTACCTACCTACCTCTTTGAAGTTCCCATACGGCGGATCGGGGGCTTGCGTTGAAACACGTTTCGATTCGTTAATCTCTAAATAACGATCCTGTGTTTTAATGCCTGAGGTATAACTCCAATGTTCAACAATTTTGGCAATTTCGGTCACCGTCATTTTGCAGGCTCTAATTGGTTCTCAATAATGTTTTGCCCGAAAAAAAAAGTAGGTAAAAGTAGAGATAACTTGAAACTTGATTTTCGAGGCGTCAAAGGTGATTGCTTACTAGTAAATTTAGTCGGTACATCGATTAGGATGAATTTCGGACTGATAGCCACACATTTTCTAGGTCCACCGACAGTAATAAATCATTAGGTTTTTCGTTCGCATTGTTTTTCGGTCTCTACGACTTTAATCATGATGTAGGGCGTACACATCCCTCAGGGTACTGCAAAACGGTGTTTTAAAATTACCTCTAGTTGATTGGCAGAGAGAATTTATATCATTCTGTTTCCAACAAGGTTCAACGGAAAAAATGTCACCGTGAAAACAGTCAAGAAAAGACAAAAGCACAAATCTCGGGGTCAAACGCGAACGGTCACGAAGCAGGTTCAAGCAGACTCGTTTTTCAATTTCTTCAGTCCCCCTGAAATACCAGACGACCCGAATGCGGAACTGGATGAAGAGACTCAGGTATGCTTTTGATTCAACCTACCCTAAATCCTCTCATCCCTCCTCCATCCCCCCCAACAAGTTTGGCATTCCCAACCGCCTCTTTACGGTTTGAGTGGTGCTCACGAGATTCTTTCAATCGTACCATGCAATCAAATGTGCTGTTTTTCTTCGAACTCTAGAATAAAGTTGGTAACATTCTGAATACCAGCACCATGCTGAGTTCAATAATTATTGTTCACCTCGAAAATGAATGACTTCTGAAGCAGTTCCATGTAGGCACATCGACGGGCCGACTAACCCCTCCTGTGACTGAAAACTGGATTGGCCAATTTCAATATGGCATGATAACAATTAACATTCCCATTGTGCTCGTTCGTATCTTAATTCCTACGGTCAATTCAGAAATCACCCTGCTTTTTGGAGAAAGATGATCCGGCGGCTTGTGATGTTTGGCCAACGCCAATATTTGAAGTATGGGGTCGATCAGAGCTGGCAGATTGTAATAATTCCTTCACAAAATGGGATTTGTTATGACAGCGTCTGCTACGATAAATTGCCGTGAAACAACCAACCTGTCATCCTCTAAGGAAGCACCAGGGTTGTCGTGCGGGTCGAGCAGCGAACAAGATTAAAAATTAATACATGTAGATACATTTTATTCGAATTGTCTGTTGTTTCTTTTTTCAGAGTTTATTATCGGCTGACTTTGAACTAGGTCACTACATTAGGGAAAGGATCGTCCCTCATGCTGTCCTTTACTACACGGGTGAACTGCTCGACGACGAATATGACGATGATACGACGTCGGAATCGTCTGAAGGTGACGCCTCTCCAGGGTCGGAAGAGTCCCAAAGCTCGGGAACCAAATCTCAGGAGACGGAGGAAGGCGAGCAGGAGGAGGGGACGTAAGTCTTTGAATTGGATGCCCGGTTCATTTACATGAGAAACCTATTTTTTGGCCCATTATAGTTTCGTGAATGAATTTCTTCGGCGACCTAGTTTTGACAAACTATTTTGTGACTTTATCTTTTATTCAGATGATGCAGTTTCAAATATTCTGTCCACAGACAGAATTCATGAACGAAAAGGACCGCGTTTGAAGATTAATCTGAGGTTTAAGATTGCGCACATTATTTCGTTGTCCATATTCACTGTTTGAAGTCGAGAAACCAGGTCCTGGTAGGTATTGTGAATAAATCATCCAAAATTGTCCAACCGTTTGTCTCTTCAATAAATTGTGTTCTTCCATTTTTGAAGTTTGTATAATAGTAGTAGTTAGTCGTTGACAATACCGTCTTGAACTAATTCAGGTCCTACTGAGCAAAGATTTAATTTCTGTGATGAGATGGAAAAATCAATTTAGCCTGGACCTAATATGCCTAGGAATGCTTATTGTATAGTAAAATTAGGATGAAGCCAACCAGTAAGATACTTGGTATGTTATGAAATGGAAAGAGCATAAAAGCTTAGAGGATTAGAAAATCATCTTTACATTCTTTATCAGCCCTTCTGTATTAAACCAAACTGTCAAGATGCCGAGGCTTCTCTTCATAATCAGCTTTGTGATCATGTAGGAGATTTAGATCTTGCTAAGAGGATTGGGCTTTCCTTTGTAACCAAACTGTAAAGTTACTGAGATGATCGTAGTCAGGTCATGTGTGGTAGACGCCTCACGTTGCACAAAGGAGTTTCGGATATTCTTAGGGTGGTGTCCGTAAGCGTTCTTTGGAACATATATGCCGATCACATGGGAAAAATGCTGCGAATTACTCCACCATGGGGAAAATGTAGCTGACTCCAAGCAATAGCAGTACTATTATGTATCAAACAATTTAAAAGAAAAAAAAGTCTACTTATCTCCCCGACTTCAAAATACTTCTCTCCGTACTGCCTCTTTAGGCTATCGGAACCGATAATAAAACCACCATCATTCGTTTTTATTCTCGTGGCCAGCGTGCAAACTTTTATTGTAATTTGGCTCGTCTCGTTCATATTCCTGTAGAAATATCCCTATTGATAAAAAAAAACCCTACACCTACATATTAAGGCTATTTCGGTTTTTGCATCAAGGGATTTTGAGATAGTGTCATCATTTTTTGCATGATGTCGACAAAAGATCGATCTCAACAGGTATGATAAGGGTCATTTTGTACTAAGTCTCATCAAAACAAGGAGTGCGAAAATTGAGGAGCACCCATTGGACCCGAACTTACAATTTGCCGTCCATTCTTCCTGGGCAGTGCCCGGATTATTGTTATTATTATTAATTATAGCCCTCTTAACGATTACAGTACGACTGAAAATATGAAAAACCAATACCAAGTTGAGGAGTCCTCGACCTGGTAAACTTCTCGTCATCGCATTTCATGTAATGTAACAACAACATTGAAAATAAAATGGATTGCGAGGATTGATTCTGGGAACCGATTTCCTCATACTTGGGTGCATCTAGGCACATATTTCATCAACCTGGCGTTTGTGTGAGGCAGCAACCCTTCAATCATCAGAAAACTGATAACCGAGTTTTACTTTCTTATTGATCGGGAACAGATTTAGCGCGTTGTGAGACATCAATCATCCCGTAGTTAATTTAGTACCATCCCGTCTCGATTCGGCTTTCCCAGCAGTTTCTTAGGAAACGGAGAGAAAATTGGTTCGGGAAAACTGAAAACCAAGGCACACAATTATTGAAAAAAAGGATGAAGCTCTCGCTTTTATTCCTACCTTAATCTTGCTCACCAATCCTGGCTCAGCAATCTGACGACCTTATTAAGGTTTTCATCTACCCACTGTTGACGGCTCGGTTACCCTCGTTTCCCTTCTTGACACTTCAATGACAGGATTCTGTGTCCTTGAAGAGGCAAGCTCGAAGGAGGTAGAAGCACCATTGATACAACTGAATGTAGTGAGTTGGGTGTGGTGGAGGGACTCTTGACGGGCCCGAGAGCGTACTATACTCATATTGACAGAAAATATAACTAATTGTGTACGGAAGTATTGTAGGGACAAGACATACCTCACCATATTGCAAAAACTTGAAAAGGCGAATAAGGTGAGGCCATGAAAACGGACGTCCCAGACAAGTGGCTTTTCCAAATTCGCTTCTGGTCCGTTGAACTCATTCAAAGTATCTAGAAGAAGCCCCGCTATATATTTAGTGGCTCGGTTCCAAATTACCTCCAATGTGAAGATTGTCATACCGAAAATAACATTCGGGTGCCTCCACGGAAGAGCTCGACAGGTTATCTTAAAATTAATAATGTTAATATGTGGACTAGTTGACAAAAATCGTTTTAAGTCCCCGCCATGAACACAATACTACGTCTTCCATCTTTCATTAAAAAGTTCTTCATCTGACGAATTTCACAGCTCTGAGAACTTGTCAATAATTGATTGGCCATGTAGAAGTCGGAGCTTGTTTCGTATGACATCTTTTCATCGGATTTCATCGGACGTTCTCCTCTAAACCTTCGTAACAAAAAAAGGCTTCCGACACTTCAGCAGGATCACTTCGACGAGAAACTGATACAGAAATAGCGAGCAGGATCCTGGAAAAAGGATTCAACGAGGAGACCATTGGCAAACTCGTACGTGATCAGGAAATTCATCGTTTTATTCCATGTGATGCCCGTTTGCGAAAGAAACGCGTTCACTGGAAACTAGAAAACAAGTCGGATCAAAGCAAGAGATGCAACATGTAATGATTGGAATTCTAAAATTAGTCATCTACCTTTCCACCATCCTACATCAAAGGATTCGAAGGCGTGGGAGGGTGAGAAGTTTAAATAAGTTCGTTAGAGCCCTCGGTACAAGTGATATCACCGTGGTCGGCCTGCTCCTGTCAAAAAGACAATAGCCGCTGATACTGAGGGGAACAAAACGCTGTGGACCAGTCTCGCCGACTGTTGTGCGTCGTTATTACGTAAACACAGAGTTGTGATCTAGTTTTTTCCCTAAATCGACAGTAACATCTAGCCGAGTTTTTGCCAGGCTCACGGTACAGATTTACATACGGAATCTTAACGATTACCACTAGCCAAGTAAAATACTGGATTTTAAATGGAAGGAAAATCATTGAGTGGCCTCAAAAGTTGATAAATAAGATCGACATGATGAGTATTTCACTTCCAATCTTGTATAAAATACAATATTAAATTATTTCCTGGGATATTCACTTCCGCTTGAGTTTATTCGAATATCATCGATCTCGCCTAAGCGCAGCTCACTAGGGGAATTAGGGATTTGTCGCCCGATTTCAACAGGGATTTGCTCGTCGCTCAAAACAATATTCCACATGCCATCGCTTTATTCATGTAACACAAGCCCAGCGTAGATCAAATAACATCTCGGTCACACTACCCTTGGCGATAGGCTGAATGTCAAATTCAACCTCGCATCAAGTAACATTTAATTGAATCGGTTTTGAATTTATGGCGGCTGCTCATATGATCATGATACCGTTAGCATATCCACAATCCACGCCGATGTACTCAGTACATTAAAAAAAAAAAAACGCTACAAGTTATATCACGGACCACGCTCGTTCGGGTAAGCGTACTATCATCAAAGTCACCAGAGTAAATAATTAGATCAAAAAAGATCCATTGATTCAAGGCCCAAACATAAGTAAACGATTCATCTAGGTTCGCTATAATCCATTAAAAAGGGCATTTCCAAAATACTCTTTTTACCCGTATTGTGCCTTCGTTTGAGGCGGTAACCATGTCCAAAATAGAGTTTGTACACCAAATTGCACATTTGTTACAGCGTTTCCAAGGCCATTATATAGCCCGGACGACGGAAAGACGCTTCGGATTTTGAATCTGCACACTTGAAAACGAAACGATGGAAAATTAGGGAGAAATGTATTCGCTCCAGAGTAGTTCACAAAAGGGTGTATCATTCTGATAAGAATAATAAACCGAAGTAGTAAGTTCCTGTTTATTTAAGATCAATTTTATTGTAGCCCTCTTAAAACATCGTTCGAAACCATTCGCGCAACAATGTTCCCTAATACGTAAATGTATAAGAAAGTTTCCTCTCAGGAGATTTATTTTCCTCGAATAAAGACCCAAAAATATCTCGCAGGGGTTGAAGTATCCAGATACTGAGCAGGTGGCCGTATTCTTTCCCATTCGGGTCCTCGCTTATAGGAAGGTACACTACTGTAACTCTCCGAATATGTATTAAGGCATCGTTCTTTTCGATTTTTAGGCTATGGGTGAGATGAATAAAATTGGCGTTGATTGTATTTTCTATATCACGGTGAAATTCGTTACAGATAAGGGTGTACGCGTGAAAGTACCCTGAAAAAGGCAGCTTTAATATCAATGTCCAAATTCAGGAAATTCATTCCTCATACAAGATAATTCATTCGGCCATTGTATGAATCGACTTCATCGTGTAGAAATAATTTGTTCCTCCGCATTCACTGATGCAAAAACGCCTCGGTGTATTTCGGTGGCCCTAGTAGTGTGGCTGACGAGAAAAAAACGGCTCTTGAGAAATATCCCCTCATTTGAATGCGGCGTTTGAGCAGCTACTTCATCCTAGGACATCTTCCCACCGCGACAATATCCAGTTCGCTTGTTTTGGGAAAGAGAAATGGTTCGAGACCGCGTTCTGCCTTAGAAGGGAAAAAATGTTAAACTTTGCACGGCGTGGTTAGCTTGAAACTAAACACCGTTCAAGTTGGCGTCTTATTTACAATAGCATATTTCTACAATCAACTCGCGTAATTTTCTATCAGGACTACAGGACTAAGTACAACCCGAATTTCCCCTAGGACTCCTTGCTGTTAGCTGTGTTTTGTTAGGGGTCAAATCAATAGTTCCCTCGGGGTAAATAAATGCGTTATTCATTCATCAATAATCTGTTAAAATGAAAAACAGGTCCTTAAATTGAAACCTGAGGGCATCAAAAGAAAAATTTGAAACGATAAATAGTTCAAGTATGATGAGAAATATATAGCAAGTGTTTCATCCCTATCTTTGGGAAAAGCGTCTAGCAAGTCAAAGTTGAATGTTGGAAAATTAACCAACTTGGATATGAATCAGTCCTTGTTCTATGTACAACCCTCAACTGACTAGATTGTATGTGACGTGAGTTCTCTATTATACTTGTTTCTAGTGTGTTGTACTGTATAGGAACGCCACCCAATATACTCGCCCAATAATTCTTTCCAACCGAGAAAAGATAAATGCAGTACAGAGATCTAACTGAAGATAAATTCTTCGAAAGAGGAATAGTTGACCGTTTCACAGGGTACGCTGTCCGCATAAAGAGCACGACCGGAGTCCAAGGCCCTATTAACTAGAACTGCCGGGTTAATGGAAGGGCCGAGGAGTAGGACTTTGGGCTTGTCCACAATTATTGTTAGGAATTAGGTCGGTCGCCAGACCTTCCGGCGCTTTCAGACAGTGACTTCAGATCTCAGCTACGATTATCTTCTTATTGCTGTCGCGGAAACTCGAGCAACAGTCAGAACACAACTTGGGCATGGAGGAAATCTGATTCGATCTGGGATCGCCTTTGTGTGGATTCGAAAAAGGATCCACCATCAAGGGCCTGCTTGATAAGGAGTTCAGGTAGAAGGCTAAACTCGTCGCCATTAAAGATTCACTCTCAGATTTGGTTGGAGCTTATAATAATGAACTTCCTTATAATAATGAATGGATATAAAAATAAATAAGATATAAATGAATGTTGCCGTTAGTGTGCTTCCTTCTGTTTGTCCACAAGCCTATCAAGTCCTGAATACACACCTAATGAAAGTGTTGAGAAACAAAAACCGCCGCCCGGAGTATTGTTTGAACGATCAACGGTATTGCTTTTTCATGTCTCTTCATATTATTCTAACAGAATGAACGTTCAATAGAAATGAAACATCCTAAGCAATCTGTGATCCTGTCCAGCCTGACTATCTACCTAATATATGAAAACAATAAATACAGGTTACGTTGGATCCAACGGCTAGATCATCTGACGCGAGTTTGACTAATTCCAACACCACTGTGTATTCTATGGCCGAAAAAATGGTTCTGAGGTTTTCCCCACCAGGTAGCGCGTTCCAGTGTTGCGGGATGGTATAACCACTTCTCCGTAACTCCTGAGAGCGTTCGCAGGCCATTTTCACCCGAGAAACAGGCCATATGCCGTAAGAACGGCTCAAAACGCAAAAATGATAACGAAAACGCTGGAAATTCTCTTACACGGGTTGGTTATTTCTCGGACTAGGAGCATCAACATCAACGATTGACTATTACTACTTTTTTCTCGAAATTTAGGTTCATGTAATATAATTTGTTTTCAAAACGTACCAACAAAGCGCGAAAAGAACGTCCTACAATCTGTGCAGGTGGTCTGTCATTCTGTCGGCTAGCATCATCGTCACCTCTTGAATCGACTAATATATATCATTAGTTATATTTGTCAGTTTGGCCCCACACGCTTAGGTACAGAAATCTTGACCCATAACCTCTTCCGATGGGCACCAATCGTTTCGGGACCCGTCTCATTGCATTCAGCGTCCAAAATTTAGTGGAAAATGATACCCAACACGCCTAGGGAGCTGAGAAGAGGCACATAACGGACACTGAAAGCTTTGAGAAATAAAATAGAGGAGGCTACGCCCGCACGACCTTACGGTCTTGAGGTAGGGATAGCTCTACTAGATTTTACATTATTCTTTACTCTTCGTCTGTATCCTGGGTCTTTTCGGCAGGAACGATTTCACGGACCATTGAATTGACGAGAGTCATCGTTCTTACAATCAAAGCTGCGGATGATCATGAATTTCACGATATTCAGCTCACTATTTTGTTGGTGATAACCTGGTCAGGCAATACGGATGGAGGATGTAGATCTCGCATTGTGAGGATGATCAACATGCAGAAAGCAAAAGAAATGAATAAATTCTGGAGGAAATAAAAAAATTCTAGGTAAATTCATGGCAAAAGCCTTGACTGGATAGCCTCAGACGGCTTTTTTCCTACTTTGCCCAAAAATTAAAATTAATTCTCCTATTCTCGAGTAAGTTTATTTATAAAATTCAATAACCCATCTGGGTTCCGATAGAATTCCACCCCTCCCCTACCACTGGTAGCTTAAGTGGTATATTTGAAGTTTGTGGTCTGCAGGCTACCCATCTCAGAAACAAGGCTCTCTCCGGAAAAGCTAGTCTGACTTCCGGACGGAAGATACGAGAAGGTGGAACCAACTTGATAGCGAACAACTTTTAATGGGAGGCGATCCCGTTTCAAACTATCAGCGATAAAGCATCTGGGCGGAAATAACTTTTTTTTATTAATCGATTCCTTGTTCTTCTGTCAACCCCCTTCTTTCGAGCACTTTGATAATTTTTTCATGTCAGCACTAACGGTTGAGTGTCTCGGGGTCATTTTTGCTCCAAGTTGTACAAGTGCTCCGAAAGAACTAATAAGATTACTTTGCTACGTGGTCAAACTTTTGATTTTTATAATCAAAAAGAGAGGAGAGTTTCTTGAGAGGAAGAAATTTTCTCCGTGAAGAGACCAACGGTTATAATGAGAGGTAGAAATTCTCTTCCTCTGGTATAGTACCCTTACCTACGCAGATGGAAATGTTCTGATTCGAACGGTTGTGTTTTGTTGTGGAACGGACGAAGAGGAGTTTTTAATGGATGAGTACTGGTTTCCACAAAGACATTTTTCCTCCTTCAACGCGTTTAAAACGTTTGCCATCGGGAAACTTAAACGAAGGGCTCAGTGTTCACGATGATGAATTCTTTTTGAGGTAATGAACGTGAAAATACAACAAAATTGCCCATAAAAGTCTGTAATTTGTAGCTGTTTTATTATCCACTGCAGAGAGTAGGCAACGTGAGTGAAAATGGAGCATGTACGAGCATCATGGGAAATCTGGTGGGTCCGATGAGACTCGAAAGATCGAGGATATCCGGACGTCAACATCGCTTTGTCGGGGAGCAAGTTTGGATCAGTGCCAAGAATCTCACGGACGAACAGTTTGGGGTCCCCCACCACCTGGTTTTTCGATTTTCCCGCATTGTGGTTCTCGTTCAACAGATTTTACGGCACCCGCAATCATTGGAACTGATTGAGAATGCGATTGGCTATTCTTTGATTCTTCACTACTAACCGACCGATACAGTTTAGCTTTTGATAGAGAACTGTTATATGTGCAGTCTAACGTTGCACTATCATCAACACTCAAGGGCTTGTTGTTTATCGATGAAGTAAATATCGAGGAAATCAGACGAAATTTAAGAGGTGATATAGTAAAAACACAGTATCAACACCAATTACCTACTGAGCCGATACCACAGGTAACATGCAACGAAAAATGACTCATACAGTTTTTTCAAGATCATTTTAATTTTCATCTTTCAATTTTTTCCAATTCTCAACGCTGTAAATTGACCATGATGGCCAATGTTCAATTTTTACAACAAGACCGGAAAGAGTAGGAAATTCCTTTGCTAACATAAAATTGCCCAAAATGATGGAAAAACGGCCAACAATTTTGAAATCACTTGAAGCTAGTAGAAAGTTTTCCGATGTGTGGAATATTAGCTCGAGTCCAAATGTTTCCTTAAAATTTAATGGAGATTACGTGAGCCATGAGAATGTGTTTTTAACTTCACAAAAAGCGGATTTGCGTTGTATAAATGAGATCTAAATCGTAATTTTCGCGATCGTAGTTTACACGATTTTGTATCACACTGGGAGAGTGAATCTTGGTTACTTTTGTCTCTCATCAAGGCATTTGCAATGAGTCGCATACACGATGAATCTGGCATGGGCATGAGAAAAGGATAATATTGAGAGGGATCGTGATAACTTTCAAGTCAACTACCAGTGACACTCTGGTACCTCTGGTATGAAAACTCAGATTATCTCTCCATTTGACAAATTTACAAAAGAAAAACACTATTAACGCTGACTGAGGTAGTGAATATTTCTCATGAAAGCTCCGCGATAAAAGGTCATTCCGTGTTTATGCTCAGCGTAATTTAAATGGGCAAAGGATACTTTACCTTGTTAGTCCGGCCTTCATTACTGTGAAGGCTTCATGCTGAAAACTCTAATGGGGTCGTACACCGTAAATTATAAACGTGATACCCCCCCGTCCATTTCTAATTACCGCCCTGGCGCGGCTATCTTCAAATTGACCACGCGGACAGTTGTAACAGCGGAAAATCCTCCTGGCTAGATGTCATATAATAAACATTATTAACAAACGAAAGGGATTCTGCCAAATTAAGTTACGAAGTACCGAACAAAATTTTAACGCCAACAAAATCAAAACTCGTATGGTGATCTTGCTTTGAACAGACTTACCACGTTGTACCGATAACATGCTCCCATCTTGGAGCAGTTCTAAATCACTGAAGCCCACTTTTTCTGCAATTCGTTCAAAACTGGACATGGAAATAACAGGTTCCCCAGTCTTCTGCCGTGACTCGAGAGTTGGCACGTATCAGGATTGATGAGTGTCCAAGGGAGCTTCCAACTTCCCACCATCTCAGTCACTTTTTTTGGTAGGCACCCCCAAGATCAACACAGATTAATCACAAGCCCGTCCGAGCGATTTATAACGGATTTTTTACCCCTTGGAAAGGTTTGTCCTCATAAAGTTTGTTTACGTGTCCTCTCGCTTGGTAAACAAGGGCCACGCCTTAAGCGGGGGTGCTTTCATGTCTCCCATTCTCATCGACTTCCACTGATTAGTTTAATCACCCTTTGGACCAAAGGCGATGAACCTGATCTTCTCGGTGCTATATCACAGAGAAGCTCGTACAATGGATTTACCATATCGTGTGTCCACGACTGGTCGGACTCTTTCGTCAAAGGTTGAAATCCCCAACCCACACACGAATGAAAGGAGTAACTGTCGATTGCCACTGCGCTCCCGTCAATGGCTCAGTAAACATTATAAATTTCATCCTTGGCTCTGATCAACATAACATTGCAGGAAATATTTAAAGCCAAGGGCAATCTTTCTCATGACAAATTTATTTTTCAGTTGGTAGAAAAAAAATGTATGATTGTTTATCATTTTGGACCCCCCATTTTTTACAGTGAAGCGATCGGTTGGAACCCAAACGCAATCGATTCAGCACCTAAAACAATACCCTCAGAGGAAAATGGTACCACACGAGCTCACGACTGGGGCCCCAACCATCTCGAAATCATATTTTCAAAATACAAATTTTCACCAAACCCTGCCTTCGAGGGGCGATCAAACTGAAAATTAGTCAGCGACAATTAGGAGTTGAAGACGCACAAAATTATTTCGTTCATCAACCGCCTCCTCCTTTCGGGAGCATTCCAAAACGTTCCCACTTCTTCCCACCAAATAATCATTTCTGAGTGTACGATTATCAGACTCATCCTAATTAGGAGATCTTACTTAGAGTCTAATCACTCGAGCTGATAGATTGTCCTCGAAGAACCCTAACATTCGGTGACGTTGAAGCTTTTTACAGAGAAACGGACGACATCGTGTTGATGAATGATCCTCCATGCAAATAATTTCTTTGTTTTCTAAGCTCAAATGTTCGTACGAGGAAGAATTTAATTGTCATTTCGGCCCTCTCGAAAACGAGGAAATTAATCATTTAGGATACACGTATCCTCTGGAGTTCATTCTCGAGGGGTTAATACTCCTTCACTGAACGAGGTTTTGTCGTAATAAGTGACGAGCAAGTGGCAAGTGAAAAGGAAATCACCAATGGAGGTGGTATATATTAATTTGGCACCAGAGCTAGCAATATACTCGTACCTTCTGTTTGTATCTTTCTAGCACAACATACTCTCTATTTTCCTTGTTCCAGTCTGTGTTCTTGAATTTTCCAACACAACCCCCGAGCAATCTAGAGTGTCTCAAAGAAATATATAGATACGCTAGAGATAAAAATGATGACGAAAATATAAGAAAGACCATTAGATCCTGCTGCGGTGCTCTTCTCATAAAAATGTTCACACCATTGATTGCATTTCAAAACTCTTCTGAGTACGGAAAAGCATGAAGAAAATTGATAGTAAATTAATTCTATGAACGTCTCCGTTCCGCTCGTTACCAACAAAGCGTGTATTTAATTCGTATAAATCAATTTTCAGGCAGAGAGAGGAGCAGAATATTTGCGGTTCAGTTCACCGAAAAGAAAAAAGTGTAAAGAGTGAGTTGAGTTTTCCTCTTAATAAAAACGGTCGATCCCATTTGATGAAACACTCGGATGTAATCTGTTCGAATGCGACACCTTTTGACATCTTCGATACCTCCAAACTTACCGGAAAGTTTAGGAAATGGCAGCAATCGTAGAAAAGGGGATTAGTTTTCAAATAAGAGGGGAAGAGGACGGGAGGCAAACAGCAACGAAAAGTGGGCGTGGTCATTTTGATCTTCACCACTTACTTCCTTCTTTTTTTATAACTCAAATAATAATTAATATAAAACACTAACAACGAGGCAACCGGACGAACGAACAACCTAAAGGCGAAGCAAGTGCTCTCACATCTAACAGAATTTACTCTGAGTGGAAATCACAACATAACATTCGTCCCGTACTATTTTATTTGACTGTTCGCGTCTGAAAATATGCGTAAATCTGTGGTGGCGTTAACTTGGTGTAACAATTTTTATACGACGGGGGCGTAAAGTCAACCGATAAATCGGCTTATTTCTGTAGGAGTATTTTCATCCTCGTTTTTTTCACGAGCTCCTTCGGGTACGTCATAAAATAAAAATGGAGAATGTCGTCGGGAAGATCGAACATCCGTAGTTCCTTTTGCCTCGGACCAAATAAGTCTCAACAGGCCAGGTTTATACGGTTAATTCGCCTGAACCGTTCGCATGGGCCAGTGCTGAAAAAAAGTAAAGTTAGGCGAACTTATTGCAGACAGTAGACTACTCATCCACCGTTATATCGACTTTCCCAGTTCCTCCAATGTTACTTTCAGCCCGACTGCCGCACAAAGGAAAGTACAGCTTGAAATGTGTATTTGGGGACCCAAGCGCGCGGGATATCATATTCCACTAAGTTTTGGGCGCTGAATCGAATAAGATGGGTTCCTTCACCAACCCTACCGGAACAGCTCAAGCCCACGCACACACAACCACCGATCCCGCTAGTTTGTCGAGCGTTCAATATTGGGTTCGGTCTAGTTACAAAAGTTACCATCCGCTCGCATGAAAAACTCGTTCTCTGTTTCAGTGATTTGATCATTGGCCATAAAAGTTGTGTTCCGGGGCCTCGGGATGTTGACCAATAACACAGGTTTATGGAGAAAAAGTCGCATTGAGGACAAACTCGGAAAAACAATCGATCTCAATGTGTTTGGTGTGCTGAATCTAAATCCGACCTCGTTTTCCATAGGTCACGTCCGAACTTGAGCCAAATATTAGCCATTTTTCGTTTTTTCGGCCTTTTTCAGTTTAAGTAATCACAGATGCGAGTATTTCTACAGTCTTGAGTAACTCCCTTCGTACTGGAAATCTATTGCCAATTCCAAACATATTGGGGAACTGGGCCATTGGCGATGAGCGACGGATTTGTATGCTCATATTGTGGAATTCTCGCCCAATTCTATAATTTCTAAATACCCTCAAATTCATCAGGAACTTATCAATTACGAGAATGAACGCTTCCTCTTCTTTTATATCCATGGTCAAAGCAATCCAACTGTAACTAACTTCATGAGAGTCCGATTTGGGACCATCAAATATCCCTTGTTTCTTCTGTATATCAACAATATCAATATCAACAACATCAATCTCAACTCTCACAGTCCAATGCTTCCAAAAATTGCTTCATGAGCTCTGACTTAATAAAAGCGGATGCAAAATAATCATGTAAAAGCAACAACTGTTGTTATATAGGCAATTGCCACACGTTTGAAAAAGGTTATTTTGAGATGATTGAGGAAATCAGGTAAAAAAGCTGTTAAGAGGTAAAAACGGAATGCCGATGGTTTGAAAGTAGTCAATAGTTATAGCAATGTACCAACCTATATCGTTGAGAACACTAAGATGGATGAGGGATGAGATAAAAAGTAAACCGAAGAGAGGATACAGGCGGAAAATATGCTAACGGGAGAACAAACTGTGGTTATCGGAGCTTGTCAGAGGATGGTCGCGCATATACTTTACCTACACGTTACCAACTGACCTGAAACTTGTTCGAAGATCGGGCGAGGAAATACATTTTCCCTCGGAGAGTTATCAGCCACAACCGCAGAAAACCCGATTTCACGAAAAACAATAACGGTACTCCCTTGACTGCTTACACGTTTGTGTATAAGAGACGTGGGAAAAGGTCGATATCGGTGAAAATATTCCGGTAACTGCCTACATCTGACCCGTGATGGATTGAACAGAATGAAAACCAGCGGAAAACACAACACCATTCATACAGCGAGACTGGATATTCTGTTTGCCTGACACATCATAGCGTGTATTGATTTTGTGCTACTATGTGAAATGATCTATGCACGAACAAGATAGCTGAGAAGAATATTCATGCAACCGCCATACATAAGGTGGATTTATTACAAAAGTCCATCGCGATTGATCTCGTTGAGAGATTCTTTGCACGACTTCTGAAGATCGGAAATGGTAACGTGTTCGAGAGGTTGATTTATTCGACGGAGTTTCTTCGTAGTGTACCTATAAATAATCCTTGGAAATACTCTTTGAATTTACTCGAACCCTAAATCAACACTTTATTTATCGCCGCACCGGCCCTAAGAGCAGAAGAAAACGGTAGGAAAAACGGAGGTTTCCTTCCAAAACTTGGACCGGAGTGGAAATCAGTTTCCACCCAACCCGCTTTTTCTTAGATGAATACATAAGATTTTACCTCAAGAATGTTTTCCCGAAAAGATTTGTGACTGTTTCACTCGTGTTTGAGGAAAACACTCCCTTCAGGCAAGTGCGCTAGGGGAAGTTGAGTTCACCCAACTCTTCAGACAACTCCTCATCAAGTTGAGATCAACATCGAAAAGTTTTGCCCTTGGGTTTATTATTACTGTGTAGATCACGATTATGTTGAAATTTTCTCAGACACGGATGTGCAGTGACAGGAGGGAGACACTTAACCCAGAGTAGATAGATTGCATCAGTATCATATCTTCAAAAGGAGGATCTTGGGACAGTGTTCAACACGTTCAGTGGGGATGACGTATACGTTGCGACATGGGACCGTTGAAAGCCATCCTGTTCAGCTAGTTGCTCTATTGAACCTGATCAACCTTTTTAAACAAATTTTAGTTAATTGATTCATTCATTTATATCGGAGAAGATTGGTGGACCGCCAAGTGTTGAGAGGGTGCGAGCTTAAAGTGGATATACATTATAACAGGGATTCACCCATCACGTCCTAAAGAGAAAAATTTAAAGATACTTTTTTTCAGTTACGAAGAACGATACCTACATAATGAATGGGCCACTAAGGGGTAGATAACTCACCCCCCGTGAGGATAATGCCAGAACATTTCTCTCCTACAACGTGCACTTAAATCCACCTCACTAACTTCGGTTAAGCTCATATAATGAGACGAAGACTACCAATTACCCTTTTTCGGCATTAAGTGCAAGAGTGGAGAGAAATTTTATGTCGCTGCTATAAGATAATCACAAATAGAGCTTCCACCTTGATACCTCAAACACCGATGAGAACGTAAATTTTATAGGTAAATGACAAAAATTAATACAAAGATAAAAAATTATAAGGGTTTAGGATCACGGCGTGGATGGCAATTGATGAGATCAGGATCAAACATAACTCACAGGCGGGTCAATGTACGAGGGACGACATCAGAAAAGGTACATATTGTAAAGAAACATTTGTCGTAATTTTTCTACACTGCTGTCACTCGTCATTCATTATTTTGTTCATCCAAATATTGTAGCGATCCGCCCTATCTTTTCGAAGTAAGTTGATGGTAACCACGGAACACCAGAAGTTTGTTGTTCAGTACTGTACAGATGTAATGTTATTATTTCCTATTTTTCACTCGCTCTCGAAAACCAATTTTCTTGTCCCACTAATAACTTGAATCAAAATCGTCGAATCAATTTTTCGCTTTCATCACTTTATCTCTCACAAAGGTACTAGAATCCCGCTCCTAGCTTGGCCATCCCCTTACATCCACGGTATCATTCCCATTGGTCTCAATAGGCTGCAGACCAAATTCAACACCCCATTCAAGCTGGATGGTTGATTTAAATCGACCACTAGTTATGAATGTGATGACACTTGTAAAATCAACAGCCACTGTACGTTTTATAAAAACGTTTATGAAAAGAAGTAAAGATAGTGTGCATTTCGCATCTCAGTTTCACTAGCCGCAGGTCACCCACTCTCATAGTACACTAACATATGCGACCCCATCCTCACAGGTGCATATCAATGGGTCGTGAAAGCAGGAAATCGCCACCAGAGCACGAGAAACCGAGCTGGTTCTTGATGTACGGTCTCGTAGGTACCTAGTTAGCAAGTCTAGTAGGTCGTCGGGTTGGGGTGCACTCGGGCTTTTCCCTTGTCTCCCTCGCCATTGATACCCCTTTTAAGATTCCTTCCACACTTTCCCAGGTTTCGTGCCTAAAATGTGTGGCTGAGCTGTTCGTTCAACGCTGACTTTGAACGCACACAGGGAAGGGACCTCCGTAAAGGCCCTCACGTAAAATATCATTAAGTCCCCTGCCCCTGCGAACACTAGAGTTTGCTCGGGTTGCCTTCAAATTATCCGACTTTTCTCCCACTTTTTCCTTGTTTCTCGAAGAATTTCGAACACACGTCCTTTCCTAGAACATCGAGGATTATACGATAACATATATTAACTCTGGAATATCGTGGAACGTGTATTGAGCATAAATTTGTTTAATCCATCAAACGCAACCTACGCAGTTCTGAAGTAAGTGTTGTTACCTACATCCAATCAAGACTTCCCGGGAATGTTGATTTTCTCCTATAAACGCTTAACGTTGCATATATTACACTCAAAATAATTGCTTCAACATAAGCGTATTCCCAGTGTTATGCTTTACAAACATTACTGAACCCTTATAGAAACACAATCGTGATGTTCAGGATTTGACGGGCCGTTTTTTCAGAACATCACTCATCAAGATCCTCAAAATAAGATGAAAGGATGCATTGCGATTTGAAAACTTGAGGACAACCTCCTCATGGGCAACCTTCATGAGTCTCAGTTCGCCTCCTGAAGCGGCTAACTTGTAATAAAGACAAGCGCCAAATTTTGCCTCATTTTGCCCTCGAAACGGAATAAACAATTTTTCTAGAATTTTTATTGTTCGCAGGGTAGCATATTGGAGATGAATGAAACGAAATAGGTATAAAGAAAATGGGTTTTTGGATAATAAAATTAATTTTCAGCAGTTTTGAAAATCCTTTTTCCGTTCTAGACTGAAGAAAAAAGTAAAACAAATGCCTAAAATGTATAAAGGTGAAATGTTCAAAAGAATAGCTAAATTGGTAAACGTCTAGTTGTCGTTCAGTATTTCTTCCGATAAAATGGGGAAAATGTTAAGGATCATGGAGATTACGGTCCAAAGGGATAGGTGAGTCTACTTTACCTTCGATTCAGATTTCAACGAATAAACTCATGTAGGAGGCACCGCGGTGATGTAATCTGCAAAGGGGTCAATTGAATATACAGCGCACTACCTCGCTCTCTGGTGGGAAAAACGATGATTGTACCATTTGCATCTACGGTTTACAATATTCATGAAGTAACACGATACAAAAAACTATTTCCTGAATGGAATGGAAATCCTAGATTCTCTGTGTTGACTGCATGTTGAAAAAAGCCTTCCGTGCTTTTCCAGAATTGTTCTACCGCTTTCTTCCTAATTTTTAATTGGAAAGTAGAAGAATTTTTTCTTTCCAACGGTTGGGAAAACACCATAAAGTGGGAAAGCAACAAGAAAGACATTGGCTTCATCACTAAGAGGACAAGAGCTATTTTCTCAGACCCTGGATATTTATTTCTCCCCTCCCGTTTAGCTCTTAAAAGCTGCCCCGTTGAGCCATTATGTTTACTGAAGCGCTTTTTCGGTGTTCTGAAGGCTCTTTCTTTTATTGCTAGTCTCCTCCCCCGCGGAGTAAATGATCAAAACACTCCGCCTCCTTTCGCGATCGCTGGGTTTAGTTTATTCCCATCCACGGCGATTTTCCCGGGTCACCCTATTAAATTCTCAACTTTTACTGATGAGTCCGGATAAATCGAAGAAGCTCTTCAGAAATAAATTTTATTTACCGCAGCCATGTGGATGCCAAACAACGTCAAAATACCAAAATCACGTAATTGCGTAGATATGCATTACGTATGTGAACGAGAGATCCTTTTTGACCAAAAACACGCCAAGGACTAAAGACGTGTGGCTACACGGCTCCTAAGCACACAGACAAGTTAAACCACTTTCTGGACAACTCAGTAAGAAGATTAGTACTGAATTAATGCTAGGAACTCACCCATTAATGTGATTACTCGACCTTTCATAACCAAAACCATGAAAGTAAAATACTGGTTCTAACGCATCTTCGTGTTTTGATGAATGTTCTCGCTCCATTAATATGAAAGGCCCCATTCACCCTTTCAGTACAGTTTGTGTGATTTACCATTTCAGCCACTTTCATGGGACGAGGACGAATTCTACTTTGACAGGCACCCAATCTACACCTCTATTATTCTTTATCGTACTTTCGGTTTATCTTTCAAGAGACAAATTTGCTCGGGTATCTGGTGGGTGCGCTATACACCCATTTCCATGGTTTATAAAAGTTTATTCAGCAGGTATCAATTATCTCCAAATGAAAAGAGGATCTGAGAGATAAAACAGAATTAAGGAAATTTCGACGTTATTAGGAAACCCTCGCTTATAAAGTTGGTAATGAGCAAAAAAATACTAAATTATAATATGGACTTAGAAAAGAGTTGTCGTACTATTATTTCCAGCAATCGGTTCACGACCCATCTTCATCGATTTATCGTCAGAAATTTAGTTGGATGTCATATCCCACACGACCAAATTTCCATAAAATCTTGAAACCCCATTTTCCAAAGAAACACTTCTTCACCAATATCCTGTCATTGTGACGTACGGGTTGAATATAACATCGGGTCAACAGTCTGAATGTAAAATTGTGCTAAATTTCTGAATAATCGAATTAATTGTAAAGGCTTCGTCACGACAATCGTCGGAGAACGGACTTCAAAACGTAAAATCAAAACTGTTGAAAATATAACATATGAACGTTTAGAGACTTTTTCGAAGAGAATACACAATAGCTATGCGTTGTACATTCTAACCCGAATAGGGGCTACTCTAATTTCTGCAATACAAGTTCCTTCCATGTACATCTGGGCTAGGCTGAAAGAGGAGTCCTTATTACCTCTCAGGCAATAGAATTATTCGAACGAGTCAAAGCGGAGAGGTTCAGAGGACCTTTCATCGAGTTTCCCCAACTCCAGTTCGGGTTCTAACGGAATTTCCCTATCATTGGGTCTGGCCTTCATTTTCGTATAGTGAGAATTCATCACTCCATTTTCCGTCTCAAAGCCATGGACCACTTTCGTTGGACTGCTAATAGGAAGATAATTAGGCCTTTGAAAACTGATTTCGGCTGAATAGGTCAAGGGCTGCGATCCAGAGACGCGAGGGTACACTAGATTCGATTTCATCAAATTCATTGCAGTCAGACAAGAAAAAAAAGCTGCAAATTCTTCCACAATGGTTTATTCATTGGAGCAAGAGTACGGGGAAAACAATAAGTGTGGAGTGTCCCGGGCGTATTCCAATCGATTCAGCGTCCAAAATGTAGTGGAAAATGATACCCCACAAGCCTAGGTGCTTTTGACCCATACTCAACTCCGGTGGGTGCAAATCGGTCGGGACTTATCTCAATGGATTTGGCGTCTAAAATTTGGCGGACAGTGATACCCGCAATGATCTATTACCAAAAAGCCGCAAAAATGGAAAACCCATTACCAACCCAAGCTTGGGCTTATCGGGCTGAAAATTTGACTGACTGATGACCAACTAGAGCCGGAACGTCCCTAACCAACTTTTCAAATTTTTAGTGAATGTTCTACTGCCAAAAATGGGCTCGGTGAACGGGCTAATCAACATTTTAGACAAATAATAATGTTATTTGGTTTTTACATCTCTTGAATTATTATTTTTTTAGACGAATCGAAGAGTTAGGCTTGATATTCCGATAATAATAAACCATAACGCTATAAAACATTGAGAAATTCTATACCCAGCTTGTGACTTGCTTGACGCGTCACGAATCACGTTAACACAAATTTCGCAGAACAGTAGGTTTTCGTTGTATCTATAAACCGCCCCATTACAGGTAGGCAAAGGAATCAGCTTGAGGGGAATCATTCCTGGTGATCTATTGTTCCAATTGATCGGCTACTGAGATCTACTCTAACGGTCAAAATTAAACCGCAGCCCTTCGAATCTCGAACACAACTCATTTCATCTGATGGGACGACGCACAATCCTGCCTTGAGAGTGATAAAGCGTTGAATACAACTGATGAATGCCAGAATCGTCACCTGCTGGGCGAATATTAGACGCCTTGACGGCCTCGTTCTTCATCATGGTGATCGATAGATAATGCGACAGAATTTCCTCGGCTCTCTGGTCCAGGACTTAGACAATGATTCAGTAGAGAGAACCAACCAGCCTTTGCTGCCATTGTCAAAGAGAGAAAAGAAGAGATGGTTTTCCAGGTGATGATTTACGACCGCGTAGGCCTGTTTTTCATTTGTTGGAATTCTCAATGATTCAGATCAGAGCTACGGTGGCACCATTACCTTGAATATCCTACTTCATTATTTTTCAAAATATGTACCTACTTTATTGAAAAAAATTGGTCACATTATTTCTCAAAATAAGAAGAAAACGTTCACTCCCTAGCAAGCGTACGATGTTTTCATTTCAAAATATCGTCATTCCTACCCCCTCCCTTTCACCTATCATTAAAAGAATCAATCAATCTCCCCTCTGCATCTGTCGAAAGCAGGCACACTTTTTCAGATCTCTGATTATATCAAACGGCGCCACGGAAGGAATTTGTTCGAGGTGACCAAAAATCAACTTCTTATTCAACGTAGCCGAAAAGAATGAATTGAATATTTTGAGAATGAAACGAAATTATCTGTCGAAATTCGAAATTCTTCTGCGTGAAGACGGGAATTTTTACATATTCTTGGAGACCTCAAAGAATGATGCGCTTTATCACTCGAGCGAAACATTTCTGGAATAATTACCCGTCTGGGCATAATATGCAGCGTTTTTTACAAGATATTCTAGAAATATATATTCTGGATGTTACCTTGGGTTAAATTACTTTTGTTTTCTTTCAATTTTCAATTTGTTCTCCAAAGCTTTTTGAATTTCCCATTTTGGCAGTTACAGAACATTCAATACCCTGTACCTAATTTCGGACATTTGAAAGGAGGGGTTTGGTAAATGTTTATTATAAGTTCCTGGAAAAACGACATTACTCCCGAATTCATTAGATAAAATTCGAGAATCATTTTGATTAGAGTTCCGCCTGAAGACTGATCTTCCCTTTGAATTTGGTGTTAGCCTCCTTTGTAAAACTGGAACTAATCAATGTGTCTGAACCAAGCTGAACAGATTCGGTTAGTATTTCTGGTCCAATCAGAAACTTTCAGATGAAGGGCTCACTTGATTCAACACGCCCAATATTACCGAGTAATCAAACTGTCCAAAAGCGAAGATACGACAACTCAATTGACTTTGGCGGACAGCGGAAAATGGCGCAAGCATCATATCATAACTGTGACACTGACAGAACGACGAGGTGGGAAATAGGGTTTATCGTGTATTCAACTACAGCATCGAGGATCGAGCTAAGGTTGAAACCCGCAGGGAGCATGTTTGTAGCCCCGCATCCCGTCCGGATGACAAGCACCAGCCTCCAGCTTGAGAGGAAAAGCATTGAGCGATATACAAACAGTCTCGACCGATTTCTAAATATAAGATACTGCTCAATCACCTAGATAGCTGCCTGTTGGAGAATTGGCCTAGGATCTCATTTTCGATGTGCTATGATTGGTCTAGTAGAAAAATTTGTTCAACTAACGAGTCGTTATTTCAGTAAGTACCTACCTACTTTGTTACATTCATCCGAATACATAACCAGAGCTAAATGTACCACGAAACAAATGAAGGGGAAAAAGGTTTAGCATTAGGATTGCAGACTAGTAAATGCCAGTACGAGCTTTTACGTCAAGGAATTTAATAAAAAATGTGTAAATAAATACAAAACTGTAGAGCCAGCACATGGGGGCTTTGACATCTGGTGTTAGCATCTTATCCATGCCTTGCACAGGTGCTCGTTCCATTATAATGTTTTTGCATTTAACCCCTCTCTACCTTCAGTTGCCCTCGATCCCTACTGACGAACTACGAGGACCACATTTTTAATAACTGCCTTTGTTCACGGCTATTATCCAGCTTTTGCCAACTTCAATTAGTTCATCAGAACCAAGAGACAGAAAATACCAACTTTAGAAGGATCCCATATCCTAAATCAAATATCCATGATTCATATAATAAATAACCCAAGAATTTCCATTTGCCCGACGCCTTTTTTCAGTTTTGTTATTCGCCTGAGGGCCTTCGCTAAGATCCGTCCGAAAATCGCTGGTTCTCTATTCAACCAACTGATCAGGGGTGAAACACAACTTTCCAAACCATTTACCAAGTTTCAAAGCATCGGGTCCATTATCTTTGGGATTCAACGAAAATTATTCAGAGCCTAAGGCTACCATGTTCCAGAATTTCAAAGTTTAACGGACACAATGAAGAGTCAGAAACGTTCTACGACCGTATCCCGCGGCGAAACGTCCAAATACAATATTATTGTTACAACAATGTAATTTTAACACTAAAATTTTGCTCGTCGTGTGAATAATAACGGCATGCGACAATTGAATTGTTTGGCATACTTTTTTCTTGACTCCTGTCGTTCAAATGATCAGAAAGCCACAACAAAATAGCGGTGGCGATCAAGATTGAAAATTGCTACTGGAAATAGCTACCTAACCGACTTCATCGATGTACCTACTTCACCAGGTTTTGTGCAGTGCGCCTGCATCAGTCAAGAAAATCAGTAATTCTATCGATCTCCGACGAGATAGAAGATCTTGGACGAGGATAGTAAAAAAATAATGCAATTTACTGCAATAATATCGAATTTGGGACTGCGTGCCAAATAAAGAGAGGGTTGGGTCAAATTTGAATTCAGTTTGCTAATAGATATAGGTAGTTGAAGAGATTAGAAAAAAACGGCTTGATCGTGCAACAGTTAGAAAACAGATCCTGATGGAAAAAGTTGTTTCTCTCGTCGTTGTCCCTCAAAATACCTTCACATAATGGGATATTTTTGATCCCCTTCATTTTGATACTAAAACTGATCGTGGTTTGTTATAATGAAGGCCCTGGTGCAATTAGTACGAATCAACCAAAAAGCGTAGATCATAATTACTCGTTTATAGGATTAGGCAAATTCTGTGAGTCCAATGACCGAGAACCTACTGGAGCACCATATAAATTCTGATACTCTCAAAATAAGGACCTACGTACCTTCTTTTTTCATCGCAAGAATTCTCGTACGAAGTTGTCGCTTCTCACATCCTTTGGCTACCGCGAGAGGCTGGTGAGCCGGTGAGAGTCTGTCGGGAGACTGTGGACGCTGAAGAGGAACCAGAGTGGGTGAGAAGGCGGGATGTAACTCGGCGCATGTGAGACCATTCAAGAGGCGTCCTTAATTCCACAGGAGGTGGGTGATGTCCTTTGAAATCTATTCATGCAGGTGCGAGATAAAATTTGATCTTTTGAATATTTTAAATATAACCAAATCTACCGTATTTTCTTCAAGAAAGGCAAACCGCAGCCTTCCTGCTATGTTATTCCTCCCAAACAAAACTAGTTCCATCTCGCTAAACAGTTTTCCTCAAGTCCTTATTTTCATCCACCATTGTAAATCTTAAACATACATGTACCCAATAAACTAACCGTAAGTTACGAGTATTTCATAAGCAAACATATCAAGCACATACCTCTTCAACGTCGGATTCGGAACTTGACGTATCAATTCACTTCAGAATGCTCATGATCAACATTTGTACGGTCGATTGATGACAATTTCAACAAAAAAATAGGACGATGTCTTCGCAAAAGCTTGACAATACTATAAAAAAGAGATGGAGATTAGTTGGATACATGCGCGTATCTTTCACTCTCGCTACTAGAAAAACACCGAAAATTCAATCAATCTGCGATTGGCTAGTCAGGATGACTTCAATACTTCAAAAATACGGAGAGTATTCACAACGCGCAATTTTATAAAAACTCGTTTAATTTGTAGAAAATGTTTTAGGTAACTTTAGTTGAAGATAAGATATTACGTCGTTTGTAAAAAATCGACTTTCATGGAAATAGTTTTTAAAATTTTAGGGCCCCAACCAGACTATTTAACAACTAAAGGACCATTCCGTATCGATTGATTTTGAAAAATGCGGAGTTATTCACCTGGAATTCACACACACACGCACTCTCTCTCCCACCCTTCCCTTCTATCAGAGAAGGTACAGAATACAGGCAATTTCTCAACAAAAAAAAAGTTCTATACGAAAATTTTTATTTTTTTCTAAATTATCTTTTATCCATAACTCTTAGATAAGGTACCCTACCTAATCATCTTCTTCAGTCCAAAATTACAGAATGTTCGAGAAAACAATTGGTAATACATTTTAAAATTACGCTGTTTACTTATAGACTAAATTAAATTAACAAAACAAATCGTAAATCAAACTAAACCAATTTACCTACTCAGTTTTTAAGCGAAATCAAATAACTACCGAGGAACGGTTCACAGTTCATTAACTAAAAACTGGATAATAGTATTTTTCTAGTTCCTACTCGAAGTGCTGCAATAGGGCTAAGAGGGCGAAAGACCGTTCTTTACTGCAAATTACTTCTAAAACGTTCAGTGAACGTTTAGTAGGCAGTAATTTAAAATAAAAGCTAAATAATTAGAATGGGGAGGATGGGATTTTTCAGATTTTCCACAAAGTTTCAAAATATTTTTTGGGACAACCCAAGACGATCACAGTATTTCGAATATAAAACGCTCCGGTTACCAGTTCAAACGTGTGATTTTTTCGATCGATTGAGAGTGTACCATTTCTTTTTGCCTCCATCTGAGTGGGATTTCTTCTTCGGGGATGTGGCAGATTTGTCCTCGGGCGCCATGGCTAGAAGACGAAATAAAAACTATATTCGACATCTGCCTAAAGTTATAAGGGCAAGGAGAACCTCACGACTGTCGAACCACAGCCTCTACATCCAAGAAATTGTTGAAAATCTCACAAACAAGAGCCCATTTACAACTCCACAACTCGCGATTGTAACGATCACCATGATAATACAGACTCATTTCAACATTGTTTCAAGAAATTCAAAACTAAACTAGTATTTTAGGAGTCAATTGATATGATTATTGGCATGGTTAACGTTTCTTGACCACTGATTGATTTGATTCTTGCATGCTTTCATTTACCAATTTTTGCCAGATTTTTACAAGTCTCTGTTTCATTTTAACTCCTTATCAGTGGGAGTTCCTTCATGGTTGTTTTATGTTCCTTTTTATGTCGAACTACCAATTCTATCAGATCTACCAGCAATGATGTCAGTTCGTCTTTTAAGGCCCAGAAGATAAAAACATATTTTGCAAAAGCATGGCGGTAGGTGTTTCCCAAAACCCCATCAGAAGCTCGGACGTTGGAGTCCCTCGTTCCTCAAAGGAAGGGATTACTTCTCAGGACTACCACTTGCAAAATATCACCACTAGCAGTTAATGGGCTATACAATAACTAACTAATATTTTCAAGCAATTGCTCAAATTTTGAGAGTACTACTTTCTGTAGGCCATTTTGCGTGTTGCGTTGGTCATGAAAAAGTTTTCGAAAAGCGCTTTGATTACGGCTGGCATTGGGGGTTGTTACCTTTAGTGAAGATATTGAGACGAGCAGTGATGCTACGATCTTCTTCGGCTTCACGAATTCGATCCATTTCCAAGCACTGGACGATGGCGTCTCTTCGTTCAACGACTTCGATCAACCTGCAAATACGAGTGGCGGGTCACCGAGGACGGACTTATGTTGGTATCGAGGACACAAGAAGTTTGACCACCAAGAGGTTTTTGTGAGAGACTCATGGAAAATACCTCAAAATAAGCTGCTCTTCCATTTCTTTATCCGAATCAGTCTTGTTAGCTTCAGGTTGGCTCATCAGATCGCGGATTTCCTTTTCCAACGACACCTGCTCTTCCTCAAGATGTTGCTGCCTTCTCCTAAAACAAAAGTAATAACAGCTCTTACCGAATCCTTGACGTTTCAGAATAGGGACCATCGAAGATGAAGGAGGTTATACTCACATGTACATCAACTCCGCCTGCTTCCTGAACAGTTCGTTCTTCTCATTCACCAACTCAAACAGCTGTAGAACGAGTTCTTCAACGTACGGCGTGATACTGGCACCTGGAAAACACAGCCAACGAGTTGAATATTGGACTAGATGCATTACACAGAGAAAGAAAAAACGTGTTTGAGCAACGTCGAATATCACTTTACTCACCACTGTCGAATTTGTCTCGGATCCGGGCTTCAAGAGCGACGCCTTGTCGTTCAAGTCCTTGCTGCTTGATCTCGATGTCGTTGAGTTCTTGTTTAATCTTCAGAAGTGGCAAGTCTTTTTTGACAACTCGATCTGCGTTGAGAGGCAGAGGCGGGGCAGGAGCTTTGGATTTTCTTCGCCACTGACCGTGAGCGCTTTTGTGCAGACTGTAATTACTTCCGGAGGAGCTGCTCCCTGCAAACAAATGAATACAAATAAATAAAATACAATTGTTCAGTTAAGACTCAGTCCAGCATTATCCTTGACAATAAGTTTTTCTGGGCCAATCACAAAAGACTCAATTAAAATAATAAAGACGATACAAGCTCAAACTTTTGCAACGTCTGGCCTGATAATTTAAAATCGAGCATCTTAATAGATTTTTTTTTCTTTTTAATAGGAGACAAGATTGAATGCATGAAAAAGTATCTCAAATCATAAATAATTTATCACAAATTAATGGAGAGGGATATTACACATAGCATCTTGAGAGAACCTGTATAAACTGGGGGCAAACACTAGTGAGCTCTTCCATCTTTATGATGCAGTATTTGGAAGTGAGTTGAGGAAAATTCGCCGTGTTTGTGTTTTTAACTGCGTTGCTTTCCCTCAAAATAGTATCAGATACGTCAAAACTTGGGACGAAAAAATTATGTTTATACTTACACTCGCCGGAGATCTTTCTAGTCATGTTGGCGTCGTCCTTGTTTTTCTTATTGGTGGACAGACGATCTTCCACGTCGGAGTCCGTGTAACCAACGGTATTCGTGCTGCCTTGCAAGATGGAAATCGTAGGCTCTAGAGGGAGAGGGGGCGTCGTCTTTTTGAGGAATTTGTCATCAGAATGTTCAGGAAGACTTTTCCTTTTGTCCTGGGAATTTTTCATATTCTCTTCCACGAGGAATCTCTCGTGGAGTTCCTTCTCGTCCTGGATGGAGTTTCTGAGCAAAGAGTTACTTTTATTGTCGATGAGTGAGTCACGAGGTGACTTGGTCTTGACTGGCGAAGAGGAAGGAGGCGCTATAGTGTCGGTGGCAGCATCCGCAAGGCAAATTATAGGATCGCTTTCGCTAACGTCACTGAGCACTACTGAAGGCACTGGTACGGATTGGTGGGGACGTGAAGGTTCTGGCACTTTCTTGGGAGAGGATTGAGTGACGTCACTGAAGCTGTCGTCCATCTGCGGCTGAGAGTCGTTAGTTGAGGGAATTGTGTCGTAGCTTGTTTCCAGCTGGGTGTGTTCCACCCATTCACTGATTCTGTCAACGACGGCTGATATTTGCACGGGGACGTCGGTGGACGCGTATGTGGAGTCAGCCAAACTGATGGAGTCGCTGGCTAAGGAGAGACGAGATGACGCCATGCCAGGGGGAAGAGGCGCCCTTCTAGTTTTCCTTGACCGCGTGCTCTAAACAAAAAATGAATGAATACAATATTATTATTTAAATGGAAACCCTAGTGATGATTCCTTTTGAGCAAGAGAACCGGGTTGAATATACAGTGAGCCGAAACCTCTTTCAACTTTCCTACTGACCAATTGAACGAATTTCTTCATTGATCGTTGAGATTCTTACTTTGATTGTGAGGGTTGGAGATGATGGCGTCGTTTGTATTGGCGGCGGAGGAGCTGGTCTTTTCTTTCGAGAGCTCGTTGAAAGCGTTGAGGCGATGGAACGTTGACTGGCTCTCAACGCACTTCGAGGGAATGGCATCGGTTCTGGGGATGGCGCAGACTTCCTGCAGAGGGGAAATAGAATATTTATGAGTTGTACAAAGTTGTTGAATTAAGCCTGATCATAGCATGGGTAAAAAACTGACGCATGGGTAACCAACCTGGGTAATGGCACTGGGACCGGAACGTCTTCTTCTTCGTCCGAGTCTTCAAAGGGATTCAAAGAGTGCGCCCTTTGGACGGGTGACAGGTCCGACGAAATTCGATCACTTCGAGGACTGGTCGTCGGCGTCAGTTTTGCAGCTCTCTGTGGCGTCGTCACGGGAGTAGAGTGAGCTACATCGAATTCCTCATCAGAGTCCGAGCCGAACGGGTTCGTTCCAGCAACAGACGGCTCTTCAGGTTCATCTTCGTCCTCAAATGGGTTCAAAGCTTCAGGATACTCCTCAGGAGGAATCGAAGATTTGGATTCTTTGGGTGGCGGTCTTGGGCTCTTTTGTCGCCTCTTCGGAGGCCGTGGAGGCGTCACGAATTCATTAACAGCTTCTACGATACTTGAGGTTTGTTGTTCTTCTGACTCACCGAAATTACTAGTTATACTTTCATCCAACAGCTGATCATCAGTTGTCAAAATTACTGAATTTTCAGGTTCACTAGCTTGACCGCCAGATGCACCTAGTTCAGTCGGGACTTTTTCTGCTTCGAAATAGGGTTTCACTGAGCTTGAAGCTATCTCTTGGGGATCTTTTTCATCAGTGACTGATGGCCTATCTGATCCTTGTGTCATGGAGTCATCATTATTACTACGAGTAGGAATGACATTACTGTGAGATTTCGCAAGCGGTGCATCGTGAGTAGTTTCACAATCATCAAAACGTGATTTCGACTCCTCTTTTACTTCATCTAATTGCAAACTAGAGTAGGTTGTCCTATCATCTAAATTACATCTACTGGGGCTAGGCGAAGTGTGGTATTCGACCCCGGGGTTAGGTCCTAGGCTACTTTGTATTGGTGAGCCACCTGTCTTATCGCCTAAGGGGCTATGTACAGTCGAGGGCATGACTTCTTCATTTGGAGACATAGGAATATCGGCGGGAGGGAGATCGGTCTGGAGGGTTTCGTAGCGGTTGAGCTTTGCGTCGTCCGTGTCGAAAAACATCCGTCGCATGGCAACAATGGAATGACGGGTCGTCGCGGAGAGTTCGGGCGTCGGAGGAGACCGCGTAACGACCACTTCCTGTGCGACAGGGTTCTCGGCGGGTTGTGGTAACGTTTGCCCGATCGTCACTTCGTCTGGGCAGGTTTCGCAGCAGAATTGGCCGTCGACGGTCTCGTAGTAGTCGACCAGAGTGAGTTGTGCCGAACAGCGGGCACAGCGGAAGCACGTCCGGTGGTACAATTGACCCTGGACCCGCAGCCGCTGTGCCAGATAGACCGGGTTGTTGCAGACCACGCAAAGCTCCCGCCACGGTGGTGCGCCCTCCTGCAACAACAAGCAATAGTGAGGACTCGAGAGCACAAAACACCCAACGAGGGGCTCTACAACAGGCACCAACAAGCATCCAACACCAGCAGGAAGGCTCAACATCTCAAAGCAGCAATATATCTTGCTCATTATGTTGAAATAAAAGCTAGAGTAGGGGCGTCACGCACACCACAACACAGCAAAATTTGCGCTTACCTACCAACTTTTTGAAAAAACATCTGCCTCAGTTTTAAGTGTTATTAGAAAATATAAAAATCACGAAACTCATCTTTAAATGTATTTGTTTCTTGAAAACGTCTCCTTTCACGTATTTTTAACGTCTTTTGTGATTCAAAAGAAATTGTATACCTTTTTTTGCTATTCTATTGAAACGGTAATGGCTTTGGTGCAACTAAGGCCCAAATGTAGCTTATGGGGAAAACATTAGATTTATGGGTCTTTTTTCGGGACTCCGTAGATCGGACGGTGGAAGGAAGATTCTATTCGGAATCTTCACGGAAGTGTCGGAATACAAAGGTTCAACGTTCTAATATGAATTCAAAATAATAATAATAATAAGGGTGTGGATAGCGTATGGTTAAAATATTGATGTGTCGGGAAACACATATATTGTGTTCTCACAAAAACACCGGTTATGAGAAGGTACAGTCATTATGACTCAACGATTCCGGAGTAATTCAATTCACTACTGCCTGTCTTGCAACAGAGGCATTGTGGCAGCGAACAGAGGAGCCACGTTTTGAATATCGACCGAGGCTTATCTAGGAAGATTGTGCAACACACTGCTCTCGTACCGTGACAAAACAAGACGAGAAGGGTCAAATACGTCACGTCACGGACGATGGACTTCAGGGCACAAGACACCTGCCATTAGGGTAATGGCAGAGCCGACGATCACAAACGTACTACCCACCTTGCGAGAGCACAAGTTGAAGAGCATGGCAGGAAGCTCAGGGGGGTCAGGAAGGAAGCGATTGAGTCGACACTGACAGGAAACGCGGTCCGAGTCGATCAGGAAAAAGGTCGCGTTTTGAATGAAAATTCCCACTCATCTGCGACGTCAATGACAAACTGAGACCCGAGTCGATTCTGGGCTGGGGGATGGGGCAGTTTATTGCCAAAACCTATTTCTAAGCGGTTGGGAGCTGTGCCAAAATCTCGAAGAGTCACCCGTTTCCTCCAGGTGCACTCATCTGTCGAATCCTCCAAATTCAACTGCACTCTGCGAGCTGAGTCATGAATAATTCAAATACACATCACATCAATTGATAGAATACCCGCCAAGGCTACTCTGACACCTAAGGAAAGAAACGTCAGAAAACATCGAAAACTCCCTTGGAACTCAAATTATTTCCCATCTATGAGAAATTTTTTTCTACGAATAGCATTTTTTATCATTTGGTTAACAATAAGAATCATTCCGTCTGTCAACAGTTGATATTTAATCTTCATTCGCTACTAAGCATTAATTTGCTGTTATAATGAACAAAAGGGTATGGATATTTATTGCATTGACAAAATACAGTATTCAAATCTAAGTTTTGAAGAAATAAAATAACCTGTAGTAGTAAAGACATATGAATAGGTCTGTTTCGATTTTATCAATATCAATGAATATCGATACTTCCGTTTCAATATTTTAAATCGATATTGGGCATGCGACATTATCATGAATAACGGCTTTGATATTGTATTTTTAAATATGAAATAAAATCATTGTTTTGACAGAGAAAACAGGTACAAAATTATGGTGAAAATCATGGTGCAGAATTTTGTCCATGCGCGTATATTTAATTAAGTGTGTATTTTTCAACCCAATTTTACTCCAAGAGATGAAAAGTTGAAATTAAATAGAATTTAAAGATTCGATAATCGATATTTTACTCATATTGATCAGTATCGTCCGTCCCTACTACCTCTAGACGAACGCGTAAAATCGAACTTACTCATTTTTATTTATACCTATTTATTATATTTTACTACTTATATAGTTTGTTTGTGGAAGGCAATAAAGACAATAGTTGGGATAATAAACGGCAAGGTTCAAAATCTCGTCTCAAAAATATAGCCCAAAATCCGAAAGGATAGTACAAGTTTGTCCACATCAGTCCACCAAATGTTTACGTTGGTCGGATACTATATTGACCTCACTTATTTTGTTACCAAATCTGAGACCACTGCTAAAAGTTGAGTAATTTATATGATTTTTAACCAATATTTTGCATTTTGAGTTCTACCACCATTTTCCTTTTTGAAACGAACGCTTTGGAAACTGATTTAATCAATTAATGCAAACTTTTTTCGATGCACCTAAATGTAGCATTCGAAATTCTATAGGAAGCGAAATCGTTTGATTCGTATTTGGATTTTACGATTGAAAGAGAGAGCATTGAACATTTAAAATGGTCTAAAATGGACGATTACAAGGATTTTTGTAGGTGCGAGTATTTTGTTTTGTTAGGTCGACGGAGCGGAAATATCAACACCCATTTCTCCAGTTGGTATTGAGGACAGTAAGCATGAGGAGAGAACAATCACTAGATTAACACAATGTAAATAACTGTGTTTTGATGTGCTCATTCTGATAAGAAGCGGCTCCAGTCAAGACATATAGGTAGTGGAATGCAAGAACCATTTTGGTGCCTGATGAGAATCTGAAAGTTTATCATCAGTAACTTTGCAGCCAGTTAAACCACAAATATGACAAATTCAAGTATATTTAAAACGGAACTCATATTTTGGAGGAAGATTGATAAAAATTGTCTCACCTCATTAGGGTTCGCGTCCGCTCTGGTACTGACCGGCATTTCAGAAACTCAACCAGAATTTCCTCACACTCGTGAGGCAATACATCCGAATAAAATATGACCAAATCACCACCCGATCACCGCATTATCGGAAGGCGTTGGCCGAACTATCGAAGGTTACGGCTCAACTGAGGGGAATGCGAGATAAAAATCCGACAGATATCGCCACTCCGGTCGACCAATTAACCGCGGAGATGTTCTGAGAGAAGAGAAAAGGCTGGCGGAAATAATGTGAGCAGCAGGCGCGAAAGTGAGGAACTGAGGTGGCCAACAGGTGAGTGGGAGGGGGCCATGTTCAAATTTAGACCCGCGACTTTCGAATGTTTAGCTACGAGAGTTGATTCGCTCATGGATAACACGTGGGAGGAGTCTCTAAGAGGCGGATGACTCAAGACGCCGAAGAAATTAACCCACGCAGAAATTAATATTTTAAGTATGAGAATCAATGTATTCGTGCCGGTCTGAGTGGTTTCTGACAATTTAATCTATTCCCGTGATTTCACCACTTGCTCAATCGATAATCGAGTTACGAAAAACGCCGTGTCCTGCCACCTTTGCTTTCGCGTCATCAGGGCCGGAAAACACGAGAGCATTGCACATACACATTAATAGATCAGAAGCCGAACATGAAAAAAACATGACATTTATTTGAGACTACTCCGAAAAAATAATTAAAAAACAAGGACAGACCCATCTCACAACCACAGAAATAACTTTTTTTTCATAACATAAAATAAGGTTATTAACGAGATTTTTAGAGATCATTGACAATGGTTCGCTCCTGTTTTTGTTTCTATTTTAATTCTAGATTCGGCGGTGGCACTCGGAATTTTCCTGCGACCACATTCTCAAGATCAACCAACAAGCACTCACCTAAAAACCTCAAAATTAATGAAAATCAACATTTTGTCTTGAAGAGCCTAAATTCCACAAAAATGGCCAAACTTGTGTATGCCTGAACCATTTTTTGGCTCAACCCGAACCAACGGGCTAGCGAATGAATGAAAAAAGGATTAAAACAGCCGAATAAGGAAGGAAGTTGAAACAGTTCAACACAGTCTTCCTTTATCGAGTTTTTCCACCATTTCGTTGCTGTAATATTAAGTGATCTTGATCTTCGAGTAAAATGGCTATGTGCCCCATTGAAGTGCTTTTCCAGTTAAAAGGAAAGCTTCGTACTGATTCAAATTCCTCGATAATTTAGAGTAAAAACAGAATTCTACAGAAAAAAAAAAACACAGAACAGCATATGTTCGTTTTGATGGACCGTGATTCACCCGAACCAACTCAGCATTTAAAATGACACATAGCATGCTCAGGTAATGATCATGCTCCCCTTGGAAATTGTTTCCAAAAACATATTCGCAATTATGAAACATGAAGAAAATTTAAAATTGGAATGCACATCTTAATATCGAAATAGAAAGAAGACTGAGCGGATGTTCTTACCTTCAGAACAACCCAAAATTGAAATAAAGAAATGTGGTTGCACCATACATTTTTTAATGTTAAAATTAATTTTAGTGGCGATGTAGTTAGATACGACTGATATATAAAAATTTACAACCCCGGAAAAACATTGAATCATTGCCGAGCAACGAAAAAAAAGTCGAAATCGCGCGCATTATCACTTTTGAAGCTTTTGCGCTATTTATGATTCTAAAAACACGTTGTTGTGACCGAATTCAGAGAAATAGGGAACGATTACAACCCTTATTTGACTTTCAAGAATGAGTCGGTAGACAATATTAAGTTTAAGAGTGAAAAATGAAAATGTTACAGTATGTACGTCAACGGTTTTAAACTGTCTACAGTATGGTTGAAGTTATCACTAGTCAGTTAATTGGGGAGTGGATCGAAGAAAACATCCTCTCCTTTCACCGAGATTTAGCTAATGAACGTATTCATTTCATTAGGGCTTCGCAGTAGACCAACCTCATCAGTTCATCGTTAGCCTCAACATCAAAATTGGAAGGTGCCGAATCGAATAAGAAAATTTGAAATGTAAAAACCATTACTTAGGCATATAATAAACAAGAGAGTATGAAGCGAAATTTGCTGCATAGTTGAAAAAAGGCACCATATTTCAAACTTTGTATTTTAAAGCCACAAATGCGTTTTCTTGATTTATTCAATTTTTCAATTAATTTATTAATTTATCTTTTTTCGTTGTTAATTATTGTTGGTCCGACGGCCTAGATCGACCTCTGAATAATTTTCTCCCGTAGAAGATGTCGAACTCTGGTGAAAGGGGTGGATTTTTTGTTCGACTGAAGCGATTCTCATCAGAATCAGGTTAGCAATCATATTAGCAGATTTTCGACTGTTGATAGCTACGCCAGCACCATGCATGCCAATGACTACGAACGTGAGATTAGACGCACAATGAACAAAGACAAAAAACAACAAATAAGCTTGGAACGGTCAAATGCAATCAAACAAGCCGGTAGTGAATGCAATGAGAGAAAAACAGGGTGAGAAATAAAATGAAAAAACAAAAAAAAATTACCTTCTAGCAGAAAATTTCTGGTTTGTATTGGCCCATAAGGTCGAGAGACTCTTCCTATTGGACAGAACAATGTGGGGTTAGTGCACAAGCTCCAAGCTTCCATCGGACTGTGGGGCACCGCCTCTTCGCTGACATAATTGTATAGAAAGAACGTGGGGATCACTTTTGATCAACAATGAACACTGGACCAGATTCCCATTACAACATCCAGTCATAGAGGGGAACTCGCCTTCGTATCGTCAAGTGACTTGAAGCCTAAAGGAAATGTAGGCCGAAGGCATATGTTTTTATGAATATTGAATGACGTAATGTGTACTGTTCTAGCACAAGAAAAAATTAAGGTAAAAAAGGGTTTTCCCTCTCGTGATACAACGAATCGATGTAAATATTAATAATAAATTAAATAGAAGAATGCCTCAACTAAAGAGGGGATAAATTTGACGGCTGACAATCTGCGCGGAAACCATGAAAACGCTTATGGAAGGGAGGAAATTGAAGGTAACTTGGGGCTCTATGGCAGCTATTTATTGGGTCTCCTATCTAACGCTCATATCATTAGTGATTATTCCAAACCCGAAAGACTGTTCTTGATTGGAGCAGGGATTTCAGCTGCTGGTGGACGGATATTCCACTTAACCCTTATTATCAGCATTTTGTGAACGATCCCATTTTCTAGCTGTTGCGAGAATGGCGACAGATGGCACCCTGATGACGTTGCTGAGTTTCGACCGCTTTAAATATTCTACTATGCACAACATATGCGACAAACCTCGGTCACACAGAAAGCCATTCGTTCCCACACCCCTATGACCTAAAAGCGATTAGAAAAATCTAATGAAATTATTGAATATCTTATCCTATCCCACAAAAACCAGTTAGGTTATCTAAAAAGGATCAGCGGAGGGTACAACTTAATTCAAGTCACGTCAAAGTATAAACAGGGGAACGGGAATCTCGTCGTCAAAATGAAGTCGCAAAGAGGCGGAAATTGAGCCCTGGTGTAAAAAATGACAAAGTGGTGAGTGGGTATCACAAAATGACATCAACAAACGAGAAAAATACAAAAATCGACGGTCGAATTGAGGAATAACACGTACATTGTTGAGCTCCTAAATTTGTAACATCCAAGGAAACAATGTCTTGAGAATTTAATGGCGTCAAATTTTACCTGCATAATAGAATGTATAAATGTATGATATCAGAGAACCCCTGCCAACTTAATTAGGAGCGCAATCTCATAACAAAACCTACAGTCTGATTCGAAATCCCAATACACCCCCTTGAATAATACTTTGTTCTTCTATATCAATATCCTGCACAGCTTGAGTCGTCTCATTTTTTATTGATTCTATCTTTCAACAACTACAATGATTTGTGAAGGGGCAATATCCCAACTAATTGAGCTCCTGGTTGACGGTGCAGCATTATGCTTCTATGATCAATAGACGAATAATCCACTTTCTGATCACTTTCTGAAAACGCTATATGATAGAACTATTTGAAATAGATCAATTTTGGAACGAATAGCATCGTCATTCGATATGAATCACACGTATTTACATCTATTTCAAAGTTAACAAACTAAAACACACAAAACATGAAACCGTGATACACACTACCACACTCAACACAAATGACAAATGAATGGAAAGGAAATTGTACGGAAGAACATGAAGCCAAAAAATGACGTGGATCGTCATGCATTAAAAACAAAGGGACAACAAAAGAAGAGGATATGAAGTAGACAAATCTGTAAGATGGAACAGTAGTCGGTAGTCGCGTCACTTTTATGTATGCTGCAGATACTCTATCGTATAGGTGGAGAATTCGAAGACAGGAGAAGGATTCAAAAAGAAGGTATAATACGTTGGCCCAAAGCGCCCAAACTATAACAGAAACGAAGTTTTTGTCGTTTATCCATCAAGTTCACTACATTCGGATCCTACTTACATGTTACCTTTCATGAGTATCTATACTAGTATTGTTACTATCTCAAAAAAAAAAGTACTTCTTTCAAAAGCATCCAGTTTTCATCATACGGTGGCATGATAATTCCAGAGAATCTTAACTTTCTGAGTGGTGTAAAAATTCTAGGACGAGCGACGGGGGCACAACGCTGCAGAGGTGATGGACTAGAAACACTATAAAAGTGGCAGTTTTTGCTAAAAATTGAAAAATTGTATCACCTATTGAATTGAATCTAGATTTTTTTTTTTTTTTTTTTAATACGTTGGATTAACATCAGCTAGTGCGTTTTGTGATTAAGCCGTTGGACGTTACTGGAGGTATAGCCCAAACAACGAAACCAATCCAAAAAATTAAGAGATTTTTTGGCTACCAAAAGTTGTGCAATGCGAAATTTTCTACGCACGCTCTGAATTCATGTTATTAGGTCCCAAACAGACCGATCAAAAAATAGAATAGTTTCCGCTACATTATCGCAAGGTTATTTTTTCAATGGTGCTAACTATAACTTCCACGACCAGACACAGGTAAATTCACGAGGCGAAACGCAAGTTACATGCATTGGTTCGAATCGAAATACTGTCGCGCCAAAGTACAAACATGAGATAGATAAGATACATCTGAGCGGATGTGAAACAAATCTGAATGAGCTATGAAATATACATTTTAGTAACAAAACTCTGAAGGCTAAGAATCAAAATGCGATCAATATAACGATCAAATTGTAAATGAAGTAATGAATACATTGATGAAGCGGCGTTCTTAGAAGCGCCAAACCTCTGAACGCAAACTTTTCAGTAACAGATTGACTGTAGTTACGTCAGTGTCCCATAAACCGGAAACGGAATATCCCGCTGGAAATTATTCTACAGAAATAGCTGCAACTACGAGGGGGGGAAATTATGTAGATGATGCCAAGCGCTACTAAGATGAAATAGAAAATGAAGACTACCATGCCTTCAAAGACCCGGTGAAAATAGAGAAAATAAACTACTGCATGCTGTTGAGCGCTACTGAGAGGAAAGACTAGATACGAGGGATGCGTGATTCCTATCTTTGATAACTTTGTTACTTGTGTACATTAATACGGATTGTAACTTTTTGTTCTCTAATGATGCAACCGTTCCCGAACTTTTCAAAGCCATAGGGAAGTTGAAGTAACGTCTGAACTCAGGGTGCACAAAGTAAGTGAGTACCTACTTCAAATTTTTATTTTTCAGGTCAAGCAGCATGATTTTTAGATTTTAAAAATTGCTCAACTTGAAGTTTAATAGTGATAAGACACATAGTGATGAGACTAAAGAACATTTTGATCTCAATTCTACAAATTAATTCATGATACAACGGAAATCTGGAAATGATTTAAGTGAAAATTCAAGGAACGAAACAGCCATACGTGCAAATACTGAATCGAATTCGTCAACCCGTACCTTTTACTCAACAAGACATATTGTTTACTGGTGATAAAATAATCGAGAATTTCTAGGGCACCAGAAACCATCGAATGAACATCGACCGGCTTGGTCAGATGAAGACAACTGGCCAAACGGGTGGACTACAGGCTCTTGAAGAAGCAGAACTAGAATGACAGGAGTCACAAAATGCCCACGGACACCCAGGAGAACTGTAGGGGTTGTCGCTACATCAAACAGGAGGCAACTAGGTAACTTTCTCGGTCTCAACGGTCGCAGATGGATTTTTTAAAAAGTGGAGAGAAAAGCCTATTGAAGCCTGGAATCAACATTAAAAAAAACTATTCAGGGAAAACCAGAAGACGCGTGAAACAAGACAGCAGTGGCATTGTAGGCCAGACAGCTTTCTACATAAAGCATTCGTGGGTTTAAATCTGTGGCACCCTATTTGGGCTTTATACAAAAATACATCAAGATACATTCATCTTGTGTCTGCCACCCCCCCCCCCCCCCCCCCCCCACCATTTAATAGACGATCTTCTCCGCCATGCTTCAGCGTCGAAAAGGTTTACTGGTGATAAATTATGACCCGAATTTAAAGGAAAATCGGCATGAATTAGTGACAGATAGCGGAGTAATCTAACTGCGAAAATTGTCAAAGTTGTCATCGTTAACCGTTCTGCTAACCGACCAAAAATTATTGCCTCTTTTACTCCACTGTTTGTCCACTAGAACCAGTTCAGGATTTCTTAGAATCAATGCAGTAGGATTATTTCTCGAGATACGAGACTAGGAGAATGTAGAACGATTGAGATTCATAAATAATTTCTAAAAAAAATACTAATTTGACTTCTGGCCACCTGGTAAGTTTACTAAAAGTTTACTAAGAGTCTGTTCCGACCACGTTCCTCAACAAACTGCCTGGCTAGATTGTTGAATCAATTTACACGAATACTTTCTCGGGTAGTCTTTGGGAGAGTCACCAATATATAAGTTGAATGAAATGAATTTCAATAAAAAGGGAAATAAGGACTAGGAAGACAGTGCACCTCGGATTCAGAAGTGGTTGGGAGTGTACACCAAACACCCCAACATTCATCACAAGCTATCAAACTTCTAACCCGAGATCTACGCATTCACAGAACCTGAAAGCTCTTCAGAACACACAAAGGGATCTCACCATATTGGGCGTTGAAGAGGAGTCCATGAGCGAAGATATTGAGGAGTCCGAGTCCACAGTCTTCTTACCCGGAGAATCATCTGCAATGACGAGACATTGTCGGGTGAAAGTAAAACGTATAAACGGCGCCTAAGCAATTTTGTAGTCTCAAGGTAAAATCCGATTTGACATTCGGCGAGAAAACAACGTTATTGATGATCAACACAACGAGTTTGTGCTCTACGGTTCTCTCGAGTACCGCTAGAACACGTAATCTTAAAAGTGCTTACTGTGGTTGGAGAAAACTTGGTAGAATTGTGAAAGGTAAGTGAGGATCGAAAGACGGTCGGGGACTTCGTACTCGGCCATGTCTTCCGCGTCCAGAAGGGCTGGGATGCCCAAGTGACTCTCCGCAACTTTGAAGGCCAGGTCGTTATTTCCGATCACATCAGACTTGCTGAGACTCTCGAAATCTCTGAAAGTTGGTCAAAACATGAATTAATTAGGTGAAAAGTCGATGAAAGCCATCATGAATGGGTAGTTCATGCAAAAATAATCTGAATAAGATTATCCGCGAGCTTCTAACGAAGAAAGTTACCATAAATATGATAAAGAGATCCCAAGCATCGGATTAATACTCAAATATTCATCTAAGACTTAGAGAACCCTATAAATTTCAGGTTTTTTATTACGCCAAAAGAAGAATACAATATATAAATTACACGGTATTGCTTCGTAATCCTTATTGGAATAATACGCTTTTGCGTTCATATGGTCGCTTCTAGGGTCCGTTGGTACGGTCTGATCTCCATACAAACCTCATTTTAAGAATCTAGAACATCGCAGAGCTGCGTCGACAGAACCAAAATGCGGTGATATCGAATACCACCAACTTTCACACGACTATAAGCGTGAAAAGGTCGTAGCGGAAGTGTTTTCCTATTGGCAATCAAATCAGTCGTTAAGAACGATAGACACTGCCAAGCCTTATTGGACATGTTATTTTGAGTCTGTTTTTCCTCCACAATGTGAAATATTCGTCTTTAGACGCTTTTAGTGATTTGAAACGTCATTAATTTTATCGACTTCCTCCCGTTTATTATGCGGGCTCTCATAAAAATGGTTAAAAGCTTTAAAAACGTGAGCAATTATTCATTTTATGATTTTTGTATTTCTCAGTCACCACCTGCCCTTCATATTTGTACTTAAGTGCAACTTTCTATTGGCTTCCGCACATGGTTTTCAGTTTATTTGGCTCATTTTGGGGAAAATAAAAATAAAAACTTTAATATGACTAGGGAATGGATAATAACGGTTCTGGAAATCATAAATTGGGTCTCAAAAAGATTTTACTTGCCTTGTGATAGGAAAATAATGAAACGTATTTATGAAATTGCAAAATGGTAATTAATAATAAAAACAAGGTGTTGCTTTTATCGCTCTCATAACGTTCTACCATTATTGGACGCTTCCCCTAATTTGGCTTACTTTCATAAAATCGCGTCAAGCGCGAAAAAAACGCATCAAAAGAGTAATTTTGTCTCCTTTGCACCTCTAGTGCCGTTTGGCGAAAAACCGTTAGGCATGAAGAACCTCAAGGAAAGCCGTCCATGTGTTGGCCCAGGGGCCAGGAGTGCCACGCTACAAGGTTGATTAAACCTCGACCGCTACCGCCCTACAATTCCTCGACGTGACTTATTGTTTCGAAAGTTTTCAGACAGTTGGCAGAGAGTGAGAGGAGATGTATAGCAGTGAGAGTGGAAAAAAAACCTCAACAGGAGAAATGAACAGCAGACGGAAACGGAACCTAACCAACGCTGTTATCACAGTCATCACGTGCATTTCCAAACAGAGAAAATAGGCTGTTTTCTGAAACGATCTCGTTCGTCTTTGGTATCATTTACACGTTCTTCCATTGTGTCCCGGTCGTTACTAAGATCCGATGGGAATTTCAATGCGGCCACGTTTGTATTGTACGAGCCCGGCTTACTTTCTTGCTGAGGACAGGAATATGCCTTAGCTGCTCTCATGAATTCCGAGTAGAATATGGAAATCGTACCAACATTATTATTGTAGTCCTCGCATGGAAACGGAGGTTTTATGTTCTCAAAATGAGGATGGATCCCCTTTTCGATGATGTTCAAGTAAATATCAACGTAAGCGCACAAGCATTCTCACCTCACGGCACCCATACAGACTATTAAACCGAACGGTACTCATTTATGTACGGTCCAAACAAGGTAAAAACTGAAGTCTGCACGATCCGCGTTCAGTATCCGTCGTGAAATCAATTATACTACTTAAAAGCTTAAATGGAAGAATCTGTAAAGACTAGTCAACATGAGTTCTTGAAATACTAAAAACTGCTGAGTCATAAGTGCAAACTACTCAGTAATTTTACTCCTTTGCTCAAATGAAATGGGAAAATAGAAATCCCTTATGAAGGAGGATGAAGAGGACGATCATGAAGAGGAGGATGAAGAGGACGTTCAGAGTGGGGAATAATGACTTTTACCCTATTTAATCATACGAATAAATTCAAGATTTCTTTATTAGAATTGTTTGAGTATAAAGTTGCCCAAAAACTTCCCATTTCGTACTTCAACCTGCCACACGGGTCTCTCGCCCATTTTAATATGGATGAAAAAGGGTTTTCGAGATTTGAGGGAACTCACCTCTCGCCAAATTTTGGACGTTGATGTAGCAAACGGTCTACGTTTACTGAGAGTAATAAACCTACCAGCGTAGAATAATTTAGAGCGTTTTAATCTGTGAATTTTTCCTATCGTGCCAATGAGATTTTGGAGGGAGTCTTGAATGGAAATGCAATGCTCTTGTCCCAACCTGGACCTGGGTATATTCGCCGTGACCTAATTGAATGGGTACCGAACTGATTCTGCCTCGAGAGAGGCACATTGACGAATGAAAAGTGTTGTGTGGATGAGAATCCATGGGAATGTTCTTCTAAGATCAGATTTCACTTCCTACGATTCTCGAACTCAGAATATTATATTAATTACCATTCATGATGAAGGAACAATTATTTATGAGGCGCCAATTCCTAATTTGTCGTGATCTACTTGCGCCGATGCGGTTTCCCCATTTATGGCCTAGGGAGGGATCGGGTTCTTGGGTTGAGGATGTCATTGGCAGTGAGGACAAGTGACAGATCTAATACGCTGTCGTCAAGTTGTTTTTCGAAAAACTCCCTTTTGTGGGCAACTGGCGAGGTCACCTGCCTTCTTTCCTTAAAAGGTCTCCCCGGATTAGCCCATACAAGGCAGGCCAACCCTGGACGAATGGGTGCTTCCTATACCCAATACACTACTTAGCGAATTGTCTCCTTTTGGAACTGTTAAATGGTTAGCTTCAAAAGGGAATTACGCGGCAGCGCAGATAAGAGTCGATCACTTGGCGCAGAATCCACAGATATCAAGGTTGGCCGCCGTAGAGCTCGACTAAACCATTTTGTTTAACCTCGAACACACTCTTTACTCTACACAAATGCGACATTAGGACACGCATATTCAAATTCGTCTAGTAGGTAACAGAAAATATAATATAAATGGAAACAATGAAAAAAGGAATGCTTCTGTAGGGGTTTTGTCTCTATAAATAGTATATCATTCGTGTAAAGTGACCATATTTTGTCTTTATTTTCCCTTTTCTGGATCATAATACAGGGGAATTATGGTTTGATATTTCAAGGATTATATTAAAAAAGACGAGAAACAGGAAAAGACGAACCTTGTATACATATACTTGTCGTCATTCACACCAGAGAGTTTGCTTCTCGATGAGATAAGCAACTGCTGAAGGCCCTATCAATTATCGTCAATTCATCCCAGATACATCCAGCTCGCTATTCGCCTCGTTTAAATCCACCTACCAGACGTTGAACTCCTCTCAAGAGCCTAATCGTTCTAAATATCCACTTGCAAGCGGCTCCTTGACGTTGTGGTGACGATCATTTCTAATTGGCCTTTTCCTCCGCGCAGCTCTTGTCTCGAAAACAAGTGACCCAAGATGCGGTCCATGCCCACTAAAACGCCCATTTGAGAGGCCTATTTGTGAGGCTGTGGCTGACCCTCGTGTTACCTCACGTTTCAGCACTAAACAACAGGTCACGCCAAGAGTTCAATTGCCCATTTCACGAAGGGCGGATTTTTCGCGTAATTCATTCACTTTCGGGCTCGTTCTGACCATGAATAGCAATGAGAGTTTTGTAGGCCACGCCGAGAACTCTATGAACTGTATTTGATTAGTCTGTTAACCTCCGGTGTCTCATTAATGATACCACAAATAGGGACATTCATCTCTGTCGGTTTTATCATATCTACCAGGTTATTAAAAATGATGAGGAATAAAATGAATTTGTTCTTAGTTTCTAACTTGACACTACTAGAGCTTTGAATACGATTGCTGACAGCAGAGTTTTGAGAGAATCATGAATACTTCCAGCAGAATCCTTGCGTACAACAAGATGCGATTGTAGAGGAGACATCCTGGCGCTGAATGTTTCTACAGCCCGATGCAACGGAAACACTCCAAGGCCTACGTTGATACACCGGTACATATACTACAGGTCAGGACCTGACCTGAAGAGAACTTTGAAAAGTTAGCAAATTCATTATGCATAGTGGTCATACCTATATGGCATGGATATGGCACAACTCTATTGTTGCAGCTCAATAATTACATTAGGGAACTTGAATAATAATTTTTGTTTTTAACATAGGCGCAACAACTCGTGTTGTTCCTCTGCTGCACATATAAATGAGTTTCTCGTGAAGACCATGCGGCATTATCCACACATTGTGAAGTCAAGCTTACACAAAGTATCCCACAGATTGTTGAACAGTTTCATCGAGGTATAAGAGATTATTATGCAGGACAGCAACGTTCCTTCTTCATGATGGGTGAGTCACGCCTTCCGCCTTTTCTCACATGCCCGTTAATAGGCGCCTCGGATGAAAAACAAACCCAAAACCGGAGAATCTCAAAGCCTCCGAGATCGGAAAGAGCTCGACAACGAGAAGCCCCAGGTGCCCTTCCTCGGGAACCCGGTAAAGACGAGACCACGAGAACACGATTTCGGAAATGAAGTGGAATATCTTAGCTCGACACGAGTTTGACGAGTGAAAAAGAGGCATCTCGATCGTGTTGCTATTCAAATCGACGCAGGAAGTACCGTTGCGCTGCTTGCAATGCGTACGAAAATAAAACTTCCGCTATTCCCTAGTAATAATCATTTGAAGCCTGCATGGTTGCATCCGACTGAGAAGAACAATCAGCAATCAGTCGAAACTCATTTTGATCGATTAAGTGTCAAAAATGTAGTGGAAAATGGGATCCTTCACGTCTGCGTTCGTAAGTATCTCAAAAACCATTGGCCGAATACCCATTTTTCTTTACCCGGTGTGCAGGTAGGAGATTCAGGATGGTCAGAGGAGGAAATGTCTCTCATCCGACATCTTTCTACGACCGGAGATTCTCTCAGTTTCCACTAAGGATTGGAAAACATACAAAGACATGGCAAAATTTTCCATCAGTCTCTTCGTCCTATTGGCTCTTCATGAAACATTGTTTTAATTGCCCATCAATTTGTGATTCCGCTCTTGAGTTTGAACGCAGTGCGTCAGACTCGTAGTGACAAGTGCAGCCTACATTCATATGTTTCTTTAGATGATCTTAAATCTTCTCTTAAATGATCGAGAGCAGGTACTTTGAAGAATAATCTTATTGCTGTGTTGGCGCCTGATGACGATCAAAAGCCTGGTGGAAAGCGAGTTCGCAATATTGACCACCTCTAGCATCACCGTTCCCTTCAATGATAAACTCAGCCATGCAGTTTGTGATGAGAACTCGTGTAGTAGGATGATACTCACATAAGATCCGGTCTGAAGTGGTGGATAAGGGCACAAAAGGCGAGACCATCTCTCCACGACGTGGTCATGTTTTCCACCTTGACTCCTGGGTAGCCTTGAGTCACTCGCTTACACCATGCCTCGAGGGCCTTGGGACCTCTCCTCTCGCCCATCCTGCAACAACCATAAACATCATAGGTCAAATCGGATCGAATAAACACGTGTAGCACGTTGACTAATTAAAATAACATTCGCCGCGCTGTAATTGACCGAGAAAATGATTCGTTGACGTTCAACAGCTCGGCTCTCATGACTCAATGAGCTTATTTCCGAATCCGGCTATCTCGATCTGCGACGACAAGGATTTCATTAAGAATCAACAAACAAGCTTCATGACGGTGAACATTTCACAATATGGTGTACTCATTCACTCCTGCTTAGAACTACTTTTTTATATAATTGTTCAGCCAAATTACTTCATTTTCATCACGTTTTATTTATTAATTATGGATAAATGTCCAACTAAGTGACGGCGCATTTTTCGCACGGACAAAAGGCCGATTTAGGGAAATTGAAGATCTCTCGGAACACAAGGACTACAGGAATCACGATTCAAAAACACGATTTATAGTTTTTAGGACTAATGGTCAATTTCGGACTCCATTAGGTAGAGGAAACCATGCGTCATTCGTAAATTAAAGCAAAAAATCCATGAAATTGGCGATGCGCAACGAAAATAATTATTTCAAATGAGAACCACAAGATGAATTGAGGTTTGCCCTGACGGGAACACTCGCCAAAATTAATTTTCAACATCTCTCAAACTCATCTTCAAATAGCATTTTGGCGTGTTCATTCTTCACACTCGAACCTAGTGGAACCAACTCCTGATTGATTCAATTAAGACCATGACTACTTTCCGGTGATACAATCGGAGAAACACTCCGACTGCGAAGCGAGGGTTGCAAAAATAATAATTACTGTGTTATTCATCACAGGTTGCGCAGTCTGTCATTTCCAAGAGCCTTATTACAGTTATTACTTCAATCTGTTATATAAAGTAACATTTTATGAAGGAGTGTATCAAGAAGTATACCTCTTCATCTTCTTCTGTACGTAGAAGAGATTGAAAATCTTATCTTGAGTAATCATAGAACTCACGTTTCAATTTATAAAGTACATAATTTCATTTGATTTGAGGATTTGAAGGACGACGAAGTTTGCGAAAATGTTGTTCATAACAAACAACGAACGTCTGAACGTCTCTGCAAACGTCAGAACGCCTATGAGTCAGAACAACGAAGTCATGATAAAGCGAAAACAGCGCTTCCTTTTCACATTGATTATTATTATTACATTTTCTCAGAAATGATACACACTGGAGTTTCACAAGTCTACAACCATGAAATATGGTTTGAACTTTTCATCGTTCCCGGAGCAAATACGTGACAACAGTATCGTGAAAATGACCGCCTTATTGCGAGGCACAACAATTATAAATTCATGTCACAAACTCAGTTTTATCATTTCAATGCCTCTAGTACGCTATTTCCCTTTTGGTTGGTTATTCCTTGAATAATCAACCTATGTTTTCATGATAATGGTCAACCTCTCCGATTCGGCTCAAAATTTTTTTCTGGACGTTTCATGATGTCCTGATCAAAAAAGGTCAATGTCCGTCCGCCGTCCGCCGTCCGCCGTCCGCCGTACGCCGTCCGCCGTCCATTGTCCACGCCGTTTTTGGTAGTAGAAAACTTTCTAAAAATCTGAAATTTGGGTCAGTGGTCTGTTTCCAGCCGAGATGGGTCCTCGAAACTTTTCAGCCCGATCGGACCAAATTTGGAGGGGGTAGGGGTTTTTTGAAAAATGGATTTTCGAGATTTTGGGTGATTTAGGCGGGTGGGGTGTCATTTTCCACTAAATTTTGGACGCTGAATCCAATAAAATTGGTCCCAGAACAATTGGCACCCACTTGAAGAAGTAATGGGTCAAATTGGGTATTTATTACCCATTTTGAATATGTGTTTTCGGGATTTCTGCTACCTTGGCGAGTAGGGTGTCATTTTCCACTAAATTTTGGACGCTGAATCCAATAAAATGGGTCCCAGAACAATTGGCACCCACTGGAAGAAGTTATGGGTCAAATGGGTATGTATCCACCCATTTTGTATGTGTCAGGATTTCTGGTGCCTAGGCGTGTGGGGTATCATATTCCACTAAATTTTGGACGCTGAATCGATTGGAATGGGTCTGGGACCCGCCACACCCACTGTTTCCCCCATTCGAGGAATAACCAACCCGTGTGTAAGAATTTGCAGATTTTTTATGTTGTGAAATGATTATAGATTTCTGTCGTTAAAAGATGCAATCAAGTGACTGACTACTCCATTTCACGAGCAAAAGGAACATGACCAGAAAACCTCATAATCACCTTGCGTTTCCCTTCATAAAAAAGCCTACTCGCTGTTTTAGGATGCAGTTTTTTTTAATGTCCCACCTGTAACACAAGTTTGATTCCGCTTTCTCTCTCGTAGAAGGAACCGTAAAGGGCCTGTTTTGCATCGACAAACGCTCATCATCTCAACCTGTTCAGTGTTCTTGCCGGCGAAATGTCTAGTTTCTAGCGTGTCCAGTTTGCCCGAGTTTCTTAATTTACCGGAAATTGAGAGTTAATTTATTCTAAACTTTTAAACGTTGAATATAAATATTACAACTTGGATTTTTATAATTCTAAAAATAGAAGACAAGCGCACGTGTGATAAAGAAGTTGCTAATGAAGTTTAGACAAGTTTTTAAAAGCTACGATTCGGGGCCAATACAACAGGATCGAATACCACTTTCTCCAAGCCAACTTCTCCAGAGATGATATATCGCCAATGAGGATTATTTTCTAGTTTTCGGCCGTATTATGGGTGTTTTTCGTACGGAAACCATTTGATAGCCACTGAATGTGTGTTTCGAAAACCAAAAAAATCATGCTCCTTGAAGGAATTATTTAAAGGCACGAATTGGCCATGTTTTTACTAGATTTTTTTTTTGCCGTATTTTCTCCTCAAACTCTTCTAACAAGAGGTCAACCCACGGGTACAGTAACTTTGCAGTAAAATAACCGAGTTACATTTAGGTTGGACTGGAACGACTAAAAGTCCCTGTAGGACGGTTCCAACAAGTCTTCTTGGGAGAAAAAAAAACATAGCGGAGGTGAACCGTTGCATGAAGCACCCAAGTCAGTTGTTTCACACGCGATCGAACTTCGAGCTAGAGTTCCTAATTAGTGGAATTATTTCCTATTACTTCGAGCTCTGCTTCCAACCTAGTTCTCGCCCGGGCGAAACGAATCACCTCCTATGAATTGCGGTAGCTCTTTTGGTTCTTCCGATTTGATGAACACGGTCGATATGATTCGAAGAGGAGCTGTTCCTTTGATGCTTCGCTAAGCACGACCGTTTTCTTGATGTAGCGACAGGTGTTACCTATATTTTTTACTTATTCAGTAAATACGTTCGCGTAACGTGAAGTGGATGCGATACCTTCGCTCAGACGAGACGAGACCCTTCAAGAACAAAGGAAGAACTACAACGTATAGTCAGTCCGCGATTTCCAATAGAAATTGGTAGTTTGATGACAAGGAAGGTCAAAACATCCCAATATAAAGTAATGTAATATTACAATCTCACGAGTTAAGCACAAAAAGAGACTCATAGGGATCAAGTGCATAATTAGTTAGGCAAATATTATATATGATCTCAGAATTAATATAATTCAGGAGCGCGCCTTATAAACCGCAATTAAACGAAAGTTTCGTGAAAATAAGTTTGAAAGATATTTGTAGCTGCTCTAATTTTCCCTATCATTATACTTATACGCCTTATAAGTTGACGCTTCCCACAACATTTTTACGTTGGGAAGGTATAATTCGGGACGCAAATAATCTCCCTCATTCGTGATAAGATAGCAATTCCGCCCCGCCATATCCGATACCTTATACATTAGTACCGACCAGCACTGAGGTGATATTTCGTGAAAACTTCAACGACAATATGAAAAACACTGAGCTCAGCAAGGAACGTCAACTGACTCCATTGTTACACTCATTGTGATGACACATGATACCATCAACTTTCTCTTGTCGTAAACCAGAAGACGCAATTCCGCTCTTATTAAACTTGAGAGTTAGGTACCGATACCACAAGAAAACCAACCCGTCAGCTCTGGTGCTGTGCGGTGAAATTAACTACTGTTATTTATTATCTAGATTTTCTAGGCAAGTATACAATCCGAACGCCACGAGAGGGATCGACTTGTCCAAGTCGTGAAAGCGCGGTCATTATTTCATGGAAAGGCTGTAATTTCCGTTTCCGACTCTAGAAGCCCCATTTTGTGAATCAACGCGCAAAAATACGTTGGTCACAGCTTCTCTCTTTTTTTCCCCTAACAATCGTCTTGCTCTTATATGGAACGAGATGATTCACTATCAAGGTTTTTGCTCCCAACCATTTTCAACACTTATCATCTTACATTGCTGCTGGTACTTATAGGGGCAAAAAACGGGAAAAGAAGATATAAAGGTGGCTTGCAACACTTACAGGCACGGAATGGTTTATTTCTTTGCCGAGGATTAAGCTGACATTCGCACAATGCGTAAGGGAGGAACTCTCGGACGTTTTAGGAACCGTTGAGCCAAACAGTAAGTGTTTGGAACAAATGAAGACATTAAATCAGAAACGCTGCGCATTCTTCCAGAATGGTTTATAATTTGAAAACACGCTTCGAACCAAATGCCTTCCTCAGGTGGGCGGCGATCGGTCCGGAACCCATTTGGATGGATTCGGTGTCCATAGTTCACGAAATTTCGGAAACGGTTTGACCCATGCCCTTCTTTTCTGTGCAGCAATCGGCCTTGCGGCCCATTTCAATTGAGACGGCGATTGTTTTAGTGGAAGATCTTGCCTTCACGCCCACATCTTCAAAATGCTCAAAAACAATTAGGCTCCGAACTTTTCTTGCCATTTTTCCCCAGAGAAAGCCTGTCGATAAATAGGTCTCTTGGAGGTCTTTTTTGGTCGCGGCTCTCGTCCGGCTCAGGGAACCTTGCACACCTCCTTGGGCAAGTCCCTGGGCCTGAGGATTGGCTCGGAAACGGGCCACAGTCTTTTTTTAACAGAAACCTGTCGTGGTTGAATGAGCCGAAGGGAGAAAGTAATCAAACCTGTACGAGAAAAAGACAGACATCGAAAAGACATCGCTCACGTCTTGTATCAATAGAGTTCGCGAGGACGCGTTGGATCGCAACTTTCGATCGAGGAACCTGACCCGCGGGTTATTTTTGCCGTTAAATGATCCCATTTAGAGCCATTGTCTTGTAAGACGGAGGATAGCTACGAGTTGTTTTGTCTCTAATTCAATGACTACGATTATTGAGCCTGCCATAGTTTGCTCTGAGAAGGATAATGCTCATCTCAGAATTCATTACTATTTTTGAGAACGTCAACGATGGAAAAACATGGTTGAGCTCGTTAGAGTTGATTCGCTACTGTTTTCCCGTCAGATCTTCACTGATCTACTGCCACCTCTTCGTGGCAAAAGGCCTTACGACATATGGGACCTCATAAAGTTGAAGGTGCTCGCTGCATAAGAGTCGTATTATACAACTTTCGAGCTAGACAGTTCCCGACCTGAGTGAAGTTACAGACGCTGCAAAGGGTGGAATCGTGGTCTGTGAAATGTGAATCGAACGACCCGAGATGTGATCTTTCTGTCGGTCGGCTCAAGTTTCACATCGAGCTCTACTAACACGCCCTCCCAGAGTGTGCTAAGCCTTTCAAGAACCTGCGAAAATGATTTTATCTAGTTTTTGAGTATTCAACTATGCTCCCGAGGAGTGCCGAGGTTGAGAACTTGGATTACTACTGACCACACAACTCCAAAATACATCAAACAATCATCACCGCCCAATACGTACAAGATAATATGTCCATCTGACTGAGTTTGTAACATCAAATTCCCGTTACGGGCTGTCTTTTAATGACCCCAAAAATCTTAAATTCTCTTAAATTAGACTCTACTAATTTTACTCATACTCAGAGATGCCTCATGTGGACATGGGCGGAGGGTATAGGAGTCAGAGTAGACATGTTGACGTTTCGAGTATTATTTATCAAAGCATTTACCTTTAGACAGATATGCCCCGAACCGATTGCACGGAGAGAAGACGTCGACATGAACACATTTCTTCCACAATGAAATACCCAAATCAGTCTTGATGACCACCTTATGGGGTAATTTATCGGGTCATTTTCCTCTCGAAACAGCCAAAAGATAGATTCTCAACACACTTAGATGTTTCTATTTCAGTCTCCAAACTGTGCCTCATAGAGGATGATTATTCCTTGGCGTTTCCGGACAAAAAGACGTTGGATAGAAGAGTGGAGGGCTAAAAGTTGAGTTCGAAAAAATCCGTAAAACGAAACAGCTTCAAACGCAAAAGCTATGATTATCATCCACTTGAGTTCAGGTAAGGAAGCTCCAACTCCCCGAAACTTCCCTAGAAAATAGTTTTGGTCTATTCAAGCAACTTCGTAGTTTCGTGCCCTTGGAGACCGTCGATAGTCAGATAGCGTGAGCTCCAAGAGGTGGAAAGGGAACAACAAACGAGGGGTTTTCTCACGCTACAAACAATGAAGGGACTGCAGTAGTCCGTTTGTATGTATGTAAAACACCTGAAAATTGCGGGTTCCTTCTAGACTTTTCATTTTCCTTTAGGCTCCCGAGGATATCGAAACATCGATAGAACGAAATGAGGGTTCCGTGTAATCCTTCTCATGCACTGCAGGAGTGGAATAATAAAATCGATATTACTAAGATGGAGTCATGGCGTGAGAGCCGTCAGGACAACTCATGTTAGTTGGAACGTAGGACGAATTGTCGTCGTTACAAGGGTAGTTCTGTTATTGTGTCCTCACTGCAGACCTGTTAGTGGTGAGAGGGCTCTTTTCGTGCAGTACGCCCCACTACTCGCCTAATTTCTCTTGTTAAAGTAAATTTTCTGATAAAGGGAAGAACGGGCCTACAACCAGGTAGCCAAAAAATCATGAATTTCAATCATTAAAAGCTCAAGTAGGGGTCCCTCAAAATTTGACGGTTCCGATTCTTCTACGGTTCTTCATTTCTCCTGGGTTCGTCTTGATTATATAAAAGATACTTCTGGAAGAAATGGTATACCTTCGAAATCCTTAAAATGGAGGGACGCATACAAGAAAAATCAAGGGATTACGAAATCGGTTTGAACCATTAAAACACAGACTGCAAAGGACATCGGATGGTTAATTCTGATTTGGAATATCTTAGGGAGGGGGAATACCTTTCATCATTGAACATGTTTCTGCTTGTACAACACAGCGCCAGCTCAACCTCTTTTTGGTGTTTTTTGAATGAGGACATAACTGAGACGTTTTGAACGGCCTTTTCTTCTGGCGTTCTGAGCTTTGAAAAGGGGAACTTGAGGAGATGGGATGATGAAAACGGGGGTGAGGTCCCGAGGTGGCCAGGTCTCAGGTCACCACAATTTTCTTCGAGGGCCCAGGGCGTTCTCAAGTCTCACGGCGGCTTCAAAGTGGAGCCAACAAAGTATACAAAAAAAAGGACGTGGAAAGGAAAAAAGAGGTTCAAGAAAAAAGGTTCCCATCCCGAAAAAGAACGAGACGAAAAACCCCTTCGGTCGTGGAGCTGTTCCGAACCAAGAACACAAAGGAAATGAATAATACGGGACCCCGAGCAGGGCTACACCAAGCGCCTCTGTAATTATCTTCAATACACAACAGAGGCCTACGCGGACGTCCAGTGGTTCTCTGTTCCTGCTATGCTGCTCCCTGCTCGTCATCCTGCGGACGAGGACCCGGTCGAAGACACCGTACGTTTCGTTCCGACACAATCGGCCGCCTTTTCAGGTCGCCTGGACGCGCGTTGAATCGACCCTGTTCCCTGAAGTTCATTCCAGGCGCACAACAGAGTCCTGAGGTTGATGAGATTGCTCAGTTTGAGCACAAAAGTCAATTACGGAACGAACCGCGACAAATGCAAGGAAGAAAGGGGGGACGACAGAAGCCAAGCGGCCACTTTGCCAAAGTTCACGTTTGATTTTAATTAAATTGACATGAATTTCTTTATTTAAACATCAATTGAAAATAAGAATCGCTTCGAATGAATGCTCTGATTTGAGATCATGCAGTTACCACAAATGCTTCAGCCTGAACAACTCCAACCTTCAGCCATAAGCAAGAAATCAACCTATACACATTACAGTATCTACACCGCTTGACAATTGAACTGAAAACCTTGAATTGAAAACAATCTCGACGACTTCAGTTGTCATCAAATTTTGTTTTCAACACCCCTTACAAATTCAACGTTTCCCTTTAATATATTGACTTTTGGTCCATGATAAACACTTTTAAGAGAAGGCACTGACTCGTTACAAGCAATAGAGTATGTCAGATTAATATTATCATGCAGAATTGAAAGAATTATCATCGCTCCGTCTGTTCAATCCTGTTAGAATACAAAATAATACCACGCAAGCGATTGGTGTCCGATGTTGTCGGTAGACACCCACTTATCATGGAACAACAGTTAACATATTTGTGAGGAGGCGATAAATACGGAAATCGTTGAAAAAGTAGGATTCATCTGTTGAAGAGTGATTTAAGTGTCTAACAAAAGTCATTAAAACCGAAAAAGTTCAAAAAAGTTGGGTTTTGGGAGCTTAAGTATGGTATGTGTAAGAGAAAGTTCGTGTTCAAACTATGGATTCATGGTTCATGGGTACAAAATAGTCCGAATTTTACAACATCTTTTGCGTGATAGAATCGGTAGCGAACCTAGGCCCAAAAATGATGTTTTTCGAATGTAGATGAGTAGAGTATCGTTTTCTATGCAATTTTCAGACTGCTAAATGGAGGTGGGCCAGGTCGTAGTTTCCAACATACTCTTAGGCCATCGTTCCTTCATGCCAGATTCTACTTGAGAGTTTTAAATTAGTCATTGGTAGATTGATACGGAACAGGTACAGGTCCAAGAAGGTTTTCCGGAGAATGTATCGCAGCATGTATTTCCGTAGTTATATCAAGGGAAAGACCCCTTGAGCGTTATATGAGCCTCATATGAGCTTGTCTTGGCAAACTTCGATTGTAGGGGGTGACGCAACTGGGTCAAAACTTCTCAATAAAGGTTACACAACTGAAGGCCCCCGTACTCTACCTCTTGAGATCGGAGGGATTTAAAGAGCCGGGTGAACGAGACCAAAGACCTGCACAGCGTGCACACGTAACGCGGTCCGAGGGCGAGGTAAGACCACACAGGCCACACACCCTGAGCCCCGCCCTCGGGCCCTAGGGCCTGTTGTCGGTGGGAGGGCTTGGCCCTAACAACCAGCCTACCCTCGGCCCTTTGTGCGACCACCGAAGCCATCAACTCCACTAAAATATTGAACACCGCGGCCGCGCCTCCACCTCGAGGTTAGAGGGTTAATCACGGAAAGAAATGGCCTTGCTGCACTTAACATGTCCTTCGAGTCTAAATGAATGGCTTTCAAACACGCTGCATCGCTCTAAAAGCTGTTCCCAATCCAGATTCAAGGAATATGTAACAACCATTTCTTCCGGAAGTGCTCTACCGTAACACCATCAGGCTATTCATTCTAGTCGACAATCAAACACTCCAAAATTGAAGGCTCTTACGTCACCTGTGGCGTGTCGGTTTCTTCAAGAAGATGTGGAAGGGTCAACCTGTAGCTACTTCATCGAAAATCCTTGTAGGGAGCCCTTTTCATGGCCGAGGATTCCTTGGACGAATAAATTCCAATGCTCATAAATTCCCACTGCCCTATTCCAATTCGTCCCCCCTGCCCTTCAAATCGTATTCCAATTTCTATTCTGGAGGTTAGGAAAAAAATAAACAAAGAAAAATAAACAGAACAAAACATTGAGGCATAATTCTTTGTGTTTCTGCTACTTATTGGCTCGATACAAGGGACTTAACGGGGTCAGGGACTAACTGAAGACAGCATGAAACAACTTTACATTTCAAAACGATTCATATTTGTGTTGTTGACAACTGTTTTTGTTGTAATCAGTACGATAGCTAGTCCTATAAAATAAATGATGATCGTAGGCAACTTCTTCCCCTTTCAGACTCGTCCTTCCAAGGCTTCTTCCTGAAACCTGCCATGTTACTGCCGGCAGAACTTAACTTCCCCTGCGGCCTCTCGCACGACCTTCCCTCGATTTATAGGAGTTGACACCACTGGATGACTAATTAGGGGTATCCTATAATTAGTCATCTTTTTCGGCTACTCAAAGCTCATGCAAAGTTCTGAATTCAAAGAACTCAAGAGTCAGCTCAGACAAGCAGAAAAACAATGAAAGTAATGTTATTAGTAATAGCGAAGTGATTCATCGGACTCTTAACCGACTTTCTTAAAAAGATAATCCCCATTTTCCATCCCTCCGTTTCCGTGCCATTATCGTGCCTACGATATTTATGCCATTCTATCTGGCATCTAACGCAAACATGATCTTTTCTCGCTCTCTCCGCCTCAAAGGATGCCGACACTTGTTTCAAGCCTGTAATGTCATGGCCATTTAAAAGGTTGTTCAACAAAACCTATTTTCATGGAATTCTCTCGGCCAATCCAATTCAAAAGATAGATTTTAGATATGAATTTTGTGTCATGGTAATCTTACGAATGGCGAATAATGCCAACGTAGAACAACTAATCACGCATCGTAATTCCCTCATTACTCATTATCAGAGAAGATTCACAGCTCCATGTGAAATGTGTTCAAATTATCATCTCATGTGACATGAACTATTATAGAAAAGCCATTAAAGGGTTTGGCATACAGTGCAGGACGACAGTGCAGGGCAATCGCAATCGATTTCAATCCAAAAATAGAAACGGGAAAATAATCTACCAAGCCAACGTTGAACGAGATCCCAAATGTGACGAAAAATTCATTATTGCAGAATTTATAACATTTTCTTAGGTCTTTCCTGAAATTCTCAATATTATCCCGTTTCTACTCATGCGAAAATGTATAATAATGGCCTCTAAGCTTGATCGTAGGAGTTTATTTCCCTCCTCATCCCTTAACGATCGAATGAACGGCTCTTCATAATCTTCAAGAAATATGAAAGCATCATCAGGGCTTCTAGAGAAACAACTCATACGAACTTTATCATATCTTTCTCAGACAGCCACAGATAGACAACAAATGAATAGTTTAGACTGATATTCAAATTCGTTTTCATTTACGAAATATGGCTAACTTCAGAAACCTGCCTGTTTTGTGGGGAAACCACAACAATAACAAAAAAGTCCTCAGCTTTTATGAGTTGTTTTTTTCAAGGGCACGCGTCACTAACTACACCCCCCTACCTCACAACTAACGGTGAGCAAGAACAATGGGTCATCTTCCATGTAAAATCCGCGGTCAAGGACCCAGATGTTCACGGGTCCAACTACTTGGGGAAATCATCGACCATTTGACAAGCGTCATCTCATCAGACCGAATGGCTGGGATTCTTTTAGTTCTCATTAAGGCCATTTCTAGAGCGAAGGGGTTCCCAAGCCGAGGGGTGACCCAAATGTACTTGAGGCACTCGGGGCCGTGTATTTTCTCAGAGACACCAAAGCATGGATTGTGTCATTGATGAATTTACCGAAAAATTGAGTCCCACAGCCTAGAAATGTTCCTCTCTTTTCAAAGCAGTTATATCTTTTCAAATTTTTCAAAAACCATTGCGGTAAAAAAAAAGTTAATGTTGACATTTTTTGTCCCAAGCGATCTAAAACAACAATTTCAACGCTACAGAAATTAAAAGATAATAATAATAATAAAGCTGAAAATTGAATATGAGTTGATGACTTGTTCTCCATAATGGTCTGCTTTGGTGTGGGAATTGGTCGTGTCAGAGACGAATAAAAACGTTAATCAATTCTCTCCTCTTTGCAGTCAAGCATGGATAACTCGACGTTCCTGCTCGTCAATAAAGGATGAGCCACAAAGCCAACTTTCACAGATTATCGTGCCCCATCTAATAGCTAAGAAAATATCAGATCGTGTTGTAACGATCTCGCTTAGATTAGTCCAAGTGGGAACGTGAGGAAAATGAAATTAACGATTGCTACATCGATAATTGTAAAGGTGTTGACAGTGGATCACACTACATTTTTCCTATTATTGAATTACTTACAATACTTAGTCCGCAGAATATAAGTTCAAATTACATGAAAATATCAATTTGACGAAATTCGCGAGCGTTCGACTGATTTCAAGGTTGTTCCGGTTATTGCGGTCTAATTTGTCTTGGATTTTGGATTGTCTTTGAATACGAGGATTTAAAGCTTATCACACTAATATCCCCTTAAAAAAGGTTATTGGGGAATCAAATCTCACTTCGGCACCCATTCGAAGTTTGTTTGAAAAAAACAACCACTGTACTAAAGTCGTGAGAGAATATTGCAACGAGGAACACACGATTTCCTCGACAATATTCCGTAATTCCAATCCTTTGTGCAACACTAGACTTACCTTCCTCGCGCGATTAGGAGGATTATGTATCGTTGAGGGTGTAATTAAATAGCGTCATGCGATATCGGCGCGGACACCTGACACTCAAATAGCTACATCGATTTTGTCGTACATCGGGTCAGCAGAAACTGAAAACCCCCATCAACTTCATGAATTTGAGGAGGATATATGGACACAACGGAAGGATAGTGAGTCTTATATTCCCTTTGAAGGATTTAGGAAGGGAAACCCAGTAAAGCTTCATGACTAGTCCAAGAACGGAATAAACCTTGCCCAAGCGACAGTACTAAATAAAGAATAATTATGGCTTAGATTTGGGGCATCGAACCCCGAAAAAAAAAACGTTGCTCCGAAAAATTAGCTACCTAATTAAACTATTTAACTGGATTTTGGTCACCTCCGCACCGTACAAATATAGATGACCTATAATGAGTAATACACCAATTAATTTATCTATTTCATTTTATTTTCAGGCAAGAGCCCTTTCAATCATTCTCGCAAATAGGTTTTCGGTTTCCTCGAAAACTCATCTGAAAGACCCTCTACGACCATACATATTCGCATCCCCCAGATCCTGGAGGATGTTTTATCCACTCAATCAAGAACTCCTTTGGCTGAATCGAATTAGATTCGATTTCACTGATTCATTCCTGCATGCTCTAAATAGCATAATATTATAGCTTTCTGGTCATATATTGACCACCCCACGCTCAGACTAAAATACTGCTACCTACCTTGCCACCAGCCTTTTGCTGGAAACATTGCCCTGCAATAATATTAATTCTACCTGCGGCGTTTTTCAATATCTTACTCATGCACCTCTTCAAGTTTGATTTACTTCAATAAATTAATACGTGACCCGCTCACAATTCTCTCTGTTGTTAGTCGTGCAAACAGCTTGGTATCAAACGAGACGTAAGCAAAGTAGAATTGTCAACTACAACAAAAACATTGTGAGCTAAGAACTCCTAAAAACCACAACCTTTCTAAGTAGGAGTGGCATGAGGTTTTTTCTGCAGTGACCAAACCGCAGACCCTCAATGCGCCAAGGTAATATCGCCATCCAGGTAGCCATCAGGGTTTTTCAACGCTTACATCCGATTACACGTTCAAGTTGGAAACCGGAAATGTTGCAACCAAATGAGAATGGACATGGGTTACCTCGTAAGAGAAAATTCAATATTATTCGGAATCTTCTTTTATGTAGGTACTATGATAATTCAAATCTAAGCCTAACTTGTCTGCTTCCTCTTTTCACTGAGAGTTAGTATACTTACGTACCAAGATCATGTTTTTCATTACTGCCAGAGTCTCCCCTCCGTGATATTGTACAATAATGTAGCTGATATAATTCAATTTCTGGTGTGTGCTGGTAAATGATAGCGACACAGAGATAAACAAAATGTCAATCCACCTCATAGCGAGTTGCATGTTTAGGCAAATCGTATACTAATAACAGGAAAATATTACTAGGTAGGTAACTTACCTTCTTTTGAGCGGCAGTCGAACGAAAACAAACAAAAATAAGAAAGTGGGACACCTATAAGAGGTCACTGTACAAATACAAGTCCTCTGTCCTGCACAGAGAGTTGGTGATGAACTGACTGACAACGACAACCACCTGGAGAACGGAACAGACGCCGTGCCGCGATCCCTCCCACTTTTTTCCTGCTCCGACCAACTTCCGCTCCTCTCGACAGTTGGCAACACTGCAAATGTTGGAAAAAAATATTTCAATCTCAATTTCTTATTGAAGGTCACAACAAACGGGAAAACTTCGAGGCTTTATTAATTACGTTGCCTAAAAACTGTTTCTGATTCATACGACGTTCAACTTCTAAAAAATTTATCCAGTGAAGGGAACAAATACAAGGTGTAGTATTCTTATCAATAAGAGATAACAGGCAGCTGACCATCAAGTTGCGCGCGCACGTCAAATACTGCAGCTGCAGTTGAAAATTTATGTGAAGTTTTTAGTACTACTAACTACTTCCTCCTTCCTCGTTAATCATCACAGCCCTTTATTGAACGGTCCGCAGTACTTTTGGCCACAATCTGATCGCTCATCTTCACCTGATACCCCCTTCTCCTCAATGCCTTGAACTTTCCGCATGATTCTTAGGTGCGAGTCCGAGAAAGACCAGCAAGTAGATCCTAGAGTTCAAGTAAGTAGTAACTACTTAACTGAAGGTTGTTCGTTGAGTTACAGATTGAATTATTTGATTGTTACAATCCATAAGTCAGCTCTAGGGGAGCTGATAGCAGCTTGTTTACAGAACGATGAGGGACGAGGGTACAGGGAAGGCGTGTGTGCATAAAGATAAAATCTATTTAACTTGGTACCAACCTACGTTCATGCTCGAATTGATACACAGCATTGCCTTCTTTGTCCCCGAGTACGGTACCTCGAGTATAAATTACCCAAAATATTTCAGGTAGAACTTGAGAGGCTCAATTCAGCCACTGATGAAATTAATAAACTCGAAGTGGAGCTCGATGTAAGTGGAACCAGCATTTTTGTGTTGTTGCTATTGAAAGGCTATTGGCACCCTGTGTTATATTTTAAATATTTTCAGGAAACTCGGGCGGCTTTTCACAAAATGTTGCGGCAATCCATGGTCGAGACTGAAACCCTTTGCGCTAGGGTTGGGTCTACAGTCGTGGAGAAGGCTCGACCGTACTACGCCGGAAGAATCCAAGCCAAGCAGGTCGTTCTATATTCAGAAGTCGAAGTATTCAGCGTCGATCGTCATGTATGCTTTGGACTACCTTATCTGGGAATACATTCAGGTTCTTCAGTTTTAATATCCCTTTGCAGGCCCAAATCGAAGCGCAGAAAGCAGCAGTCAGGCTCGAAAAAGCGAATTCAGCTCATTCGGCCGCTAAAGAGATGGTGTTCTTGGCCGAAGAGGGGCTCACGATGGAAGGCCGCACATTTGACCACGCCTGGCAAGAAATGCTCAACCATGCCACTATTAGGGTAAGTCCGTCTAGAGTATTCCAAGAAGCCGTTTATTTCCTCATCCGTTTAACTCACCTGTTTCCGGTACTTCAGGTGAATGAGTGCGAAACTGAGCGAACGCAGAGCGAGGCCCACTTCCAGAGAGCCACCGCTGCTGTACAATCGGCCCAGAACAACGTCCTGCAACTTCAGAAGGAGTTGAAAAAGTCAATAGCAAAATCTAGGTGGGTAAATTCGCAACTCGCTGTTTCGTAGCTCGTCTTGCTACACGTTGCAATGGTTAGTAGGTAGTTGTCTTGCTTCATGCTCTATCTGGTCCTCGGGATATGTTAGCCGCCTAATTTTCCTCCTTCAAGAATGTGCGTGTGTTGCTTACATCAAATCCCACAACGAGAGTCGTCGGGCGTGTTGGAGGTCATCGTATGGCAGTTATGCGTACAGAGTAACCTATGACCATCTGGCCTGACCTCACATCTGCAGCGCATTCACATCGCTTTTGTTTTGTTGGTCCCCCGCATCGAACATGGTCTCTACGAGATATCGAAATAGTCATCGCCTTCTCTAAAGTCTAATTGCCTACCTGGTAAATCTTAGTACTGTGTCACCTTTCTGGTGATCAGATAGTAGTTCCTCCCTCGAGTAGCCAATTTGAAAACCAACCCTATTATCCTCCTATTCTTCCCGCTATGCCTCAGATTTCACTGATTGCACTGCATTCAAGCACTTCAAGCGCAAGTGTGATTCACTATGATTTTAATCAACTTTATACACTCATTTCAGTCATCACTTGGTTTTTTTTAGATTCGATCAGCGCATGTGAACGCTTGTACAACTGAAACCTGTAAGTTTTATTTTATGTTTTGTTCGTGTTTCATGTGTATTTTTATTTGTTCACAAATTGATATTTTTATTTTGTCCTTTTACATTTAAATTCGTTTCACATGTGGGGTAGTTATGGAAACCAAATCGATTCTCGACCCTAATCATTTTCTTTCTGATTCTCACACATACCTTTGCGGCTCACATTAACACATATCCCAAAACACATCAATTTCTGTTTTTGTACATTTATGTTGGAGCAGGAAGTATTATGTAGTGCAGGAAGAGTAAATTATATAAATATGATATGTACGTACAGTGCAGGAAGCTGGAACCACCTTTGCTTGAAGGTGAACGAGGTCGCCCATTTTGGATCGTATATCTAGAGGTTTTTAATTCCTGGCTAAATCACTCAATGGTCTTCGGGGTAGCCTAACCATTCTGACGTACCTTAAAAAAATCACACTTACCCCAAATATTTATTTCTGAAATGTTCCAGGCCGTATTACGAAGTAAAGGCAAATTTGAACGGATTGCTTGATCGACAAAAGGCTAGAATTGATCACTTAGAAAGCCAAGTTCTCAGTTCAAAATCAAAGTATGCAGACGCTTTGAAGAATCTGGAATCTATTTCGAACGAGATTCACAAGGTTAGTTTATTATTGATAACCTGCTGATTGGTTCGATTTCACGACAGTTTTTCCTAATGGAAGGCAATGATTATAGTCTAGGAAGGGAATGAAAAGATCAGATGTTCCTGGGCCACGCTCTCCTGGAGCTTCTTCTAGCACAACATCTTCAGGTATGAAATCATTCTCAATGTGAAGATTATAGATTGAAGTAAACCTGATCAGGTGAGTTCCTTACCGAATTCATATTTTGGCCGCTAGTTGTAGGAGCTACGTAAGTGAACCATCAAACGCATATATGTTCCAGAAACGACTGGCTCTCCTGATTCTTTTCCTAACGATGACTACCTTCGCCTGCCCGATCGTCTTGACGCCTCTCCATCTACTCAGGTGAATTATAATGTGCCCTACTAAGAAGCAAAGTATTTCGAATTCTGCCTTCTACATGAAATATTGCTAATAGGGAGAATATAAGACATTGGCCAGCGGATCTGAAGAGACTTCACCTGTTGTGGCGTACAGATCCGTGCTGTCGCCTATGGAGTCATCCCCATTTGAATCACCAACATTGGGATGCACTTCTCTTAGTTCGGATCTCCCTGTAGCCCCTAGCGAACACACAGGTAGACTAGTTGAATCTTATGATGTAGTTAACCCTCACCCAGGTTTCAGCATTTACCTGCAAGTTACTTCCTGGGTAATTATTACGTTCCATATTGTTTCTGTTAGCAGAAGAAGAATGGTCGGACATCCCATTATCAATCGAGAGTTCTGGGCGAGCTCCAGATGTGGAAGAAGTAAAAAAACTTCCTACTTTAGAACAAGTTGGGCGTCGCCAGAGCATTGACGCTCTTATTTCAGGCAGCACTGGCAAAGTGAAGGAAATATTTTCCCAAGTGAGTTCAAATATGTCCATTGTTGCCGCTCGTGGTTTTAATTTATTTTTTCAGACTGATCACATCTATCGTGTTCATAGGGTATGATGAGACTGAACATAGCGTCGATAAGTGAGAGGCGAGGCAGCTTGGAGTCCTGCCGACGGAGAGTGGGGGGCCACCAAAGGCCGTCATCTCAGTCGTCTCGCTACAGTACGGATGACGGCGCATCCTCCAATGAAGATCTTCAATCAAGGTATCATAAGGATGATCAAATGTGGTTTTCGGACCTCTAGCTTCCATAGCCAATAGAAGTCACAGTGGGAGTATCAAGAAAACAGTAACGAGGCTATTGGTGAGGTAGTGAGGATTGTTTCAACAAAGTGTCCCCTCTCACTCATCCTGTTCAACCTCGCATGAATCAGGAGGGTGCCTAAGCAGAAAAGCAGCCTGGTATGGCTTGGTATCGCGAAAAGTCTGAAAGCCAGCTGGAGATACAAAAAAAAACCTATTCGTCTTTGAGCGCCCATTGTAGAACCATGTTCTACTACCCATCCCACCCACAATGCGTGATGATACTACGATAGACCGCCAGACGCTTGATCGTAGAGTGGTGGGCACTGGCTCTTTTATACAATTGTGCTGTTTATCATAGATTTCTCTTGAGTACCAAGCTAGTATAGAGGGTTTCTGTGTACAGAGGGGGGACACCAGGCACCTCCCAACTCGAGGAAGTGTGCAATTTTCAGAATTAATCCACCTGGAAAAACAACCCCAGTTTCCAATGTGGTAATAATGTTTGGCCCTCATGGGACAACACTCAAAGAGGTTGCACTGATAACGAGCTAGGTGGTCCATGAAGAAACTGGTTTTACTAATCTCGCCATGTGGCAACAGAATCATGTACTCTCTATACAACAACGCTACTTGTACTAGCAACCCTCATTCGGAGTTGATGTTATTGCTATATTTCCATTAATTATTTTCGTATTTTTATTCCCTTAAAGCTCGATAAAAATGTTTACCCATCCTTCAATTGAATCTTATCTCTTATTTTGTTTTTCCAGTGACGAAATGTTGAGCGACGAGCAAATTGCTTCTCTTATGCTGGAAGAAGATCTGTTGAGCAGGCAATTGAACACAAAGTGACCTTAGAGCTTCCCCATCACGCTTTACGGTAGAAGTGGCGAGTTTGCTCTCGTAGGTCTTGGTATCCCGACATTCCTGATTGTGAACCACCAAGTGGAAAATGAGGGAGGCATATTTAAGGTTCAAGAAAAAGTAAAAATTCGACTGGCTGCCTCTATCTACGGTGCTGACTCGTTCAAGTTTAGATTTCTTTCGCTCTGTCTGGCAGCGCATGATTTGTCAACTGAAGTAGAATGAGTTTCACGAACTTTCTACCTTTCTTTCGCTAATTCCGACACAGTTGGCTCACTAGAATGTTGATCAAATGTCTTCAAATGACTTAAGTAGTTTTGGACAAATTAGCTCTGTCCCTACGCCTCTAAAACAACAACGAATTCGCTTGCAGGAACAGTCGTAATTTTAGCTCTATTCTCAGGAATTAATTTTGGAAGGCCTAATAGAATTCGTGTCCTTATGGCTTGGGGGGAAAAAAAGGCGAGTTGATCGTTGACGCATGTCTATTCAACTCAATTATTTAGTTGTACTAGCGTGGTATACAAAAATCCTATGTAGCCCTTTTGACATTTCACGTTCCTGGGTAACAAACAAAAAATATATGTACGTATTTATTTTCTCTTCCCTTTTTTGTCAATGAAGAAAGTGATCTAACATCCCTAGGAAAAACCGGTTTGATTCCTCGTCGGTAGTGTGCATTTAAAACGTTGCCTCCTACTATAATATCGCTAACAGTCGAAAATTGTCGTAGTTCCTAAGAATACTCATGTACCTAGCCTTTAGCCCTTCTTGTAACTCCTTGACTTAAGGTGGTATTCACCCATTGAACCCAAATCTGTTTCAAAATTAGTAATAATATCTCTTTGATCTTGAAAGTCTAGACAATAATCCTTAGTACCTAGCAGTGCTTAATCCAAAATGATCTCATACTGTTGATATGTGCACTTGAAATGTAAAAGCAATATAACTTACTCGTAATACCGTGCGAGGCCGTTCTAATCCCTGGACCTCCTATTTGAATCACCCAATATAGTTACGCATCTGCCGTTTGGCTAATCATACGTACTTAAGGAATTTTTACCCATAAGCAAGAGGTCGAGCTTGAAGATGGGCGAGCGTATTCATTTTCATGAAAATGAATGACAATAAAATTTATAAACCTGAATACGAACGCAGAATGGTGCAAATAATGCAAGTAAAGCAACATCCAATTTTTCCTCTCTGGAGCTCTTACTATTCAGTTATTCAATAGAAATTTTAACAATACAAACCTGAAGAACAGACAGGTGTTAATTTGATAAGCATCTAAAGTTTTGGGGAATACCAAATAAAACATCACTCACGAATTGAAGAAATCAAACGATTATTTATTACAAAAAAGACTGTATTAATACGTAACTTAGAAATACCGTTTTTCAAAAGTTCATCTCCTGTAAATCAAAAACGATGAGGTAATCAACAACTACGAAGCAAAATCCGTTTTCGTGTGATTATTCGTGAAAACAAGGCAAATGATAATCCACTTTTTCAAACCAACCACAAACGTCATACATAATCGTTTTACCTAACATTAAAACACACTACTGAAAAGCTAAACTGTGTCGCCATCACATCCTTACTATATGCTACGTAGTCGAACTATCCCTACTGACATCAAATTTTACTGAAGAGTATTATAATTTGGGGGGATTATATATTTGCGAACGGGGAGTTTCTATGATTGAACAAATGTCCCTACTTCAAAACATCGATTAGGAGAAAATGTGTATATAAAATGCATAAAGTTCAACAATATAAGCATTAGGAGAGAGAAAACCCAAATTGAAATCAATTGAGTTATATGAGGATGGTATAATTTTTTCAAAATAAATATTGTGCTGGTGAGAATGTAGGTAGTAAAATTATTAGGGTTAATTGTTATGCACTATGAGGTTATAAAAGTCGCATTTTACAGAATAGCTTCGAAATTCGATTTTGCTTAAAATAAGTAATTAAACGGTAATGACAATCTGATTACAGTATTTAAAGATAAACTAAATATATAAACAAAGAATAAAATGAATAAGAATTCTTCCTAAAAAAAAAAGAAGAAAATCTCTAGATCTTCGTTTTTCCTTCCAGGAATTAAATTACTACCAAATAAAATGTTTGAGTGTTAGTCAAATATGGCCTTAACTCAGGTGGAAGCTTCCAACATCAGTAAGGGTAATCTTGGGGAGAGCGGTCGTCAGTTGATATGTTTGTTGAAATACATAACCGGTGAAATTCAATTAAATCGACTGTTTATGAAGTCACGAGTTGTTATGGGTGTGAACTTCAGATCATCTACGAAATAGATTCCTAATAGTAGTTATGAACTCGACTGCACTCCAGATTTCGTACGTTTGTAGGTCAAGCGAAATGGCACATTTCAAAGAGTTGGATCTTTTGTCAATGGTGTCTGACCAACTTGTTAAGTTTGCAAGAGACAAAAAGTTATTCTACAGGAATCAAAGCCATGTTTCCGCTTCAAACTAAGTGATATTAAATAAAGTAAAGTTCTAGCTATTATTACCCCTGTATAAGATCATGTCAAGCTCTCAATCGTTTGTTGGCAATACGCAATTGATCAATCTCCCCTTCTAACGGTTTAATTTTTCCATAATTATTATTGTTCCAAGTTCTGCCTTAATTTTTTTAATTTTGAGGTCGATTTCAATGGGCTACTATATAGATTTTCAAACCATTCTATCACAAAAAAAAAATCAACGAACTGTACACGCTCTGCCCACTCTTATCCTCACTCACCAAACATCTTAAAAGACTATTCACTTCGTTACTCAATACCAGTCCATTAGTTTCAAAACGCTATTAAAATAAGTGTGATGAAGGCGGTTAACCACGCTAAGCAATTAAAAATATAGTGTGACAGTAAATTGATATCAAACGATTTTTTAAATTTCACTACTAACGTTTTAAATCCTAGGGAAGGAGAAATATGAATATCGTTAGAGAAAATAAAATACAAAACATCAATTCTCAAGAGCTCAACAAAAAAAAATCAAATTTATGGTAGGTGAAAATACTCTTATGTAGGATCAAAAGTGCCATAGGAAGGGGAGGGGAAATCGTTCAAACTCTTTCCGTCATCTTAGTCTACGTTGATGATAACTTTCGATTTCTGAGCTATTGCGACAGTCCAATCACCTTCAAGTTGCTTCGTTGCGGACATCGTCACTTGCTCTCTCATCTAAAAAACTTGTCTTTTCGGTTTTTTTTTTTTTTTTTTTCATTTCAGAAAGAGAAGTGATTTGATTTAGAGGGGGCAAATGCTTGTACAATTTTCAAGGGGATGGAAGAAATAATCACAGATTACGGGAATAAATAATAATTTACTTAAAAAAGTAATTAAAAAAATCACAGCCATAAAATTAAAAAATCAGTTTAAAAAAACGAGGAGGTCTCACCGGCCTCATTTAAAGGGTACTAACGCAAATCATTGAAAGGATGAAGAGAAAGTGAACGATACTTTTGACTAGAAATGTTTTATTGGTAACGTTGTACAACGTGGAGAGTGGTGTTCACTGGTTTTCTCTGAACAGTACAGGTGCTCACAAGTAGCTACGATTCAGACCGATAGCAACGTGGAAATTTTCTTACTCTCCGAAATTGTATAACATTACGCACCTTAAATACTGATTATTCCTCGCGTTGTCCACAAGGGAGGGGGCAATAGGGGGCAACCCTCGAATTTTATCAAGATCTTCTGTGCATGATCGTAGACGTCGATTTAACATAATTCAAACAGTTTTTAAAAAAATACTAGGTAATATTATTAAAATTAATAAATTCATCTTTGATCTCAATACCACTGCGTTCAAGTGATGAGAGATTCAACTTGGTAACTAAAAGTAACATAGAATCAAAGGTCTTCAGAACGCAACAGTTAAGTGCCAGATACCTTGCTATTAAACCAAATTAGACCTCAGGGTCTGCATAAGGAGCTGAAGAATCACCAGATTGAATGAGAATAGTGTTTTTCTAAAGAATCTTTCTGAAAAAAAATTAGGGTAAACAACCCTAACAATCGATATATTCCTACTTTGGATGCCTGGAATCGACATGTGACGACGTTTTTACTTGAGACTTATCTGGGAAAAGACAACTTTTTGACGATTTATTATACATAACTGACCCTTATTCATGGCTGGGGCCTAGCAATGGTCCTGGACCTTTCTAACGAAACTACGTCAATCACACATGGTAACCCCCTCAGTCTCAACTCATTAACAACGTCGTTTTGGGATCGACTAAACACAAAAAACCTCTCAGTCAACAATAATATTATCACATATCGATTGTTAGGGGTGTGTACTTGATCTTAACCTCCCTACCACAGTGTAGGACTCCCAATTGAAAGTGGAAGGGTGGATGCGCGCATCAGTTCGGAGAGGGGATTAGGGGCAAATTACCTAGTGTCTATGTTCCTTCTAATGGCGGCTGTGTAGTTATCAACACGGTCGTGGTGTATGTTGTATTTATTGTGAGAATGCCTCATGGATAAACTGTAACCATTCTTTCAGTATCCTGTGTCCTGGTTTGCTTCATAATGGCAACGGTTTGCATAAATTGGAGCACCAGAATAGGGAAGACAATGAAAATCTTTATGGAGCAGATGATTCTGCAGCGAATGTGACGACAATATTTTATCTGACAAAGACCATGTTACTGAAAATGCAAAACCCCACATGGTTATTATGATATGGATGATTCTCAGAACGATCACAAGGTAATAGGAATCCAATGAGGGACTTTTCAGAACAGTCTACGTGTTTGATGACAGGGATTTTGTGCTGGGTAGAGATGGTGAGACAGCCTTTGGCCAGTGTTATCAAGAAATCAAAAAGAATGTAATTCCCCTAAGGGAGCAGCTAGAGGATTGAAAAAGTAACTTGGCATAAGTGTTATTCATGAGCAATGAAAAGATTAAGCTTACGGTACAATTCACCAATGAAGAAATTGAAAAAAATAATAAGGTAAGTGTAATTTGTGACAGTTGTTTTTAAGCATGAGACGAACTTTATGGAAATAAAAGCTCTTTTTGGCCTTCTGATGATAATTGGGGAGCTATAATTGTACTGTGTCGTATTGATATTCATGTCCAGAATAATGATCCTGTGGGAGGAGGCTCAGATCAAATTTGGTATTGGCACGAACCGTTCCGTAAGTAATAAAAGGAACTGAAACTCACAAAAAGGAATTAACTAAAGAGAAAGAACGCCATCTACGACACTGTCTTTTACGCCAGTAGGACGATAATGAGCAGAACCGCGGGTGCTGGCATAATTCGTCCTACATGTCCTGTTCACAGGGACGTCCTCATCAAGGTCGGAGCCCGAATTTGGGTTCCCAGGGAAGAGAGGACAGAAGCCCGAGTGGTGGCTTCAAAGAAAAACCAACATAAGCGCCTATGTTTTATGTTTTTCATGAAACGCTCGGCTTGTTTTTTCATGTATTCAAAAAATTTTCTTTATATCAAGTTGTCACGCTGCAAGAAAACGGGTGCCCCCACCCTTGCGAGGACAACATAACACAATACTACGAAGTGGTCATCAACGGAAACGAAGAGAACGATGGAAAGAGAGGCGGGAATTGGGGTCTACAACACCGGCTAAGAACATTGACGCTAATATTATGACACTTACTATACGGGGCGGCGCCGAAGGAGACGAGAAACGGATGAGACGGCGACGGAAGAGCGGCTGTTAGTCACAGGATGGAGTCGCACATGGCGCAGAGCAGTTTAGTAGAAGGTTCCGCGGCGTCGGGGCCGGCGTGGCGGCCTGGCAACATCTCCACGTCCTCGTCTCCACGACCGACTGATCATAAAACGTGTCGTAAACATTCGGGAAGGACAAAGAAGTAGAGACGAGAGAGTTCAGAAGAACAATACGATTTGATAAAGTTGGTCAAAATTACGATTGATTACCTTTGTAGCCATAATAATTTTTAAATTAAGAAGCTCTTCAATTCACCCAATCTTATCAACGGAGTCGACACTTCCTCAGTTTTGTTTCATAATTAATTCTACAAAATAATTCTATAAAAACGCTGCAAATTCTTTCTCAGAAGTTGGTTATTCCTCGGACCAGCAGCATGGAGACTCATTTCAATCGGTACCAGAAATCTCAAAAACCTGCATTTTCAAAATAAGTAGATAGATTTTGCTCCATACCCTCTTCCGGTGGCGTCCCGGGATTAAGGGGAAAATGATACCCCTCGCGCCTTGACCGCCAAAAAATTCATTTTTTGAATAACACATTTTGACCCCAACCTCCCCCAAATTTGGTCCGATGGGGCTGAAAAGATTCGAGGACCAACTCAAGCCAGAAACGGGTCGCTAACCGTCCGCTAAAATATTCCTTGAATAATCAAAAGCAAGTAAATTCCATTCTCCTATCCTTAAAGAATGCCATCACATAATGATTGAGGATTCAGGTGCATGTTGGGTAGAAGAAGATTTTCCAAAACCCGAAAATTCGGTAAGGTACCCGTTTTGGTTGGTTATTCTTTGGATGATCTACTTTTGTTTTCATGCTCGAGGTCATGGGAGGGTCGACCATCTCTGATCGGCCTCAAAATCAAAGCCCCCCTCCCCAATTTGGACCGATCGGGGTGAAAAATTATTGAGGACCAACGAGACCTCAAAACCCTGAACAAAATGTCAGGTTTTTAGAAAAACTTCTTCTTTTCCGGAGTCTGGACACTCCACACTCACTGTTTTGCCCCATTTTCCATGTTATTGGTTCGAAGAATAACCAATCCCTGAGAAAGAATTTGCAGCGTTTATGGCTCTAGTTGGTGTTCGAAACTCTTCAGCCCGATCGGGTCAAATTTGGGGGAGGGGGTTTAAAAGGTGAATTTTAATCTTGATTTTCGAGAACTGCATGTGGGGTGTGATTTCCTGAATCCATTGAAATGAGTCGAAAATGATACCCCACACGTCTGGATCACCGAGAATATCGAAAATCCATTTACAATTTTCATGGCTATGTTTTGGGGATCAATTAGAGCAGGAAACGGGTCCCTGACTGAATTTTCAAAAAGTTTTCTACTACCAAAAATGGCCTGGACGGTGGACAGACATTTGCTTATTTTCATCTAGACTCCTTGAAACGCCCAGAAAAAATGTTTGGACCGAATCGAAGAGGTTGACTTTTTGCATGAACAAGGAATAACCAAAAACGCTGCAAATAATTCCACAATGATTGATTATTCCTAGAAGCAAGAGCATGGGGAAGACAGTGAAAACTAGAGTATCCTGGACTCATTCCAATCAATTCAGTGCCCATTATTTAGTGGAAAGTGATATCCCACACGCTTATGTAGCGTATTATTTAAATTTAACAATTGCAGTATCCTAGTTGGCCCTCGAAATCTCAGCCCAATCTCTCAAATAGAGAGGCGCGATTTGGATGAAAATGTGTATTAAAAACTTTTTTTAAAGAGATTTTCGGGGCCTAGACGTGAAAGTATCACTTCTAAATAACTACTGATGCTGAATAGATTCAGATAGGTTCTAAAATGATTGCCGCACGACAGGATTTATATGTGCAAGAAGAACATTCCGAAAATGAGAACTTTCTTGATTTCTCTCCAATTTTGTCTACTGTTTAAGATATGTACGTAGATGCTCCCTCAGGAGTCCTGAAGATAACCTCTCCCACACAGGAGCAAAATGCCTAAAATAGTGAACCATTGTGGAATCATTTGCAGCGCTTCTTATGGGAATACAAGTGTTTATTATTATATCGATGAAAGTAATAAACCAAAAGGTGCCCAAGTCTGAATAAAAGGTTTGCAGTGAGATCTCGTTCACGGCCCTTCATGCCCCTCTCTATTTCGGAAGTGAGTTTTCGAGATCTACCTAGGCGAGTAGGGTATAATTCTCCACTATATGTTGACAGCTAAATCGATTCGAATGAAGGACACTCCACACTCACTGTTTTTCCTATCCTCTTTTGCACCATGGCATAACCAACCATTCGCACGGCAAAATTAGGGGAAAATTCGAGTTTTCTGTTTTTGTTTTCTTAAATCCTACCCCGATAGCAATGGGAAAAATAATAATATTTACGTAAGTATCATAAACCCTCAACAACGAATATCAGTTCCAGTGAATTATCCAAGCCTCACACATGACAGAATGAACTCATTCGGATTCCCCTTAACACTTCATTGTTGTACATAAAAATGCGTTCCTCTCAGTCCTTGGTTGCCGAAAAACATCAATCTACTTCCCAAAAGGCCTCCCCCCGAGAACAAATATCTGGCTGCACAAAGTTCTCCGTCGTGGGTGTATTAACAAGAACCCTATTCACGTAGGCCAAAATTTGGTTTTTGACCACACCAATTTTTTGAAATTCACCTAAACCATATGAGTTTTCGTATAAAAATCAATGTGTTTTCAAGAGAAGATTGACTTGTCGTACAAAAAAATGTATTATCAATTTTTTTCACCAAATTGAATGGTGATGCTTTCGGACCATGGGTTTCCAAAGGCATGCGTAGTCAAAATGAGTCTAGTTTATCGTCCCTTCATTGGTGTCATAAGTGTCTGGAATATTTTCACATTGGCTCACGAGTGGTAAATCTGGAAATGTGACGAAATTAATGTTTCGAGGAATTGTCTCCCTATTGAACCATTTCAAATTGAACACAAACATAATTAAACAAATTATTGTGCGCGTTAGGTACGCGCAGATGGAAAATTCGCTCTCTTTAACTGTATAATAAGATTTGAAAATCTTGAAAATAAACAACGAAGTACCTCTAAACTTTTGCCAAAAATTAAACAAGCGTCGCAGGTTCCAAAGGTCAACACCCTCAGTAACTGATAACCCATTTTTTTACCGACGGTATTACCGATAAACTGAAGCATCACTAAGTGGTCTTAACTGTATTCAACTCACCTAGAAGCCACCAGTAATTGGCAAGAAAGCGGCGTAACCCTGGCACTTTCAAAAGTTGATTCAATGCTTCTTGATCATTTCTCAGAGCTTGGAGCGATAGAAGTTTGAGAGAAACTGGATGAGACACCGACAAAGTTACTCTCATGGCACTCTGAGCAGCGGTCGAGCAAACCATCGGATAGAGCACTGAGTAGTTGCGCAGCGAGCGAAATGCAATTCCTGTAATGGGAATCATATTATGAGATTAATTCTTAAACTGTGGACCGATCTACCATTTATATTAGGTGTTTCTCTTACCCAGAGGTCGACGGTTTAGGAAAAACTCCAATGTTCCGCGCCACATGTCCAAGTAAATCCCAATGACGCTGCCTTTACCAAAAGGTGGACCGTACCACTCAGTTTTTCCATTGTGTTGGAGGCGCCCAGTGTAAGAGAATCCCCAAGATTCTGTGTCCGATCCCAAAAGGCTGCAGAAGTGATAAGCTGAATTATGAAGCTGGGCAGCTTTAGTTCCAACTCCAACCATCTAACGGAGAAATGATTTATTTTCCTCAAATTCAAAACGAATAACGCTCTTGTTGGCAATGTCGCTAAAACATTGTTTCATTCCAACTTGCTTACCACATCTGTCCCATAGAGACAAGTCAGCATTTTGATTTCCCAGTAGTAGACATTGCCGCGGCAAAACGGCGAGTCCCCACGGATTGCAGCTGTCCCAGAACTGTAGCCAGGATGAAACCGCACTTCTCGATTTTGCTTGCTTAGCTGAGTCGCGGAGGACGCAGCATCGATATCCCATGCCCATTCATGCGCTTGAAAAAATTTGAATAAAAAATGTACCTAATTAAAAGTTAATTTTTCAATGCGTGACGGTTGCTCAGTTAAAACTTCAGTATTTTAACGTGCAACGTCCGCCAAGATTTTCACAGAGGACGGTATCCTGAGCACCTCAAACTTCATAATTATTGTTTTTGAGGTAGTAAAGTCCATAACTCTACGTATGCAATGTAAACGCGCTAATCAGATGCAGTTTAGGATGGAGTCAAGGATTTCCTATTTTGGAGAAAACCCTGAGAAGACGAGGGGTATTGAAATCAAAATGGACCACCTGTGAAAAAACAAATGGGACGGATATCAACCCTCCCACGATGAAAAAAGGGGTGAGATAATAGGCTTGGTATTTCTAGATGAAGGAATCAACAAATCATGTCCTCATCCGGGTCCCCATCTTTTCCAAACGTTACCTACACAGCCATTTTGACAAAACATCATCACCCGATAATAACAGGTAATGTAAGCCGAACTCCAAGCCAATGAATGTCTAAATTGTTCTCGGACGGTAAACATGAACAAATAAATAACATTACGCCCAATATTTGTTCAAATACGAGAGGATATTTCTACGATAACACTTACAATTGAGATCTTCGCCGCAGTGACAGAAATTGTCGTACTGGCAAGCGCAGGGCTCGGCTTTTTCTTGGCTCTTGTCGTCCACGAAGGTGATTTGACGCTCAATGGTAGCCATTTGTGAAAATAAAAATGCAAAAAACGGACGATGAAACAAAACGATCGCGCAAATTTGCGACTAAAAGCTGTACAACGCACAACACGAAAATGTAATCCTTTTCGGATGCCAAACAAACAGTCAGCTGGTTAGTGGAAGCGAATCGAACGATTAGTTGAAGCTACCATATATTCACAGAAGGTCAAGAGTTTATTCATCACCAATAGTGATCTACAAAACAAATGCCTTTTCCCGTTTTTTGCTTCAAATTTACCGTGGGCGTTGGTAATTGTAGAGATCATTTTGAGGAATAATTAATGATCGTCACTCAATTTATTCGGGATAAAAATGTCTGCGCTGATCAAAATCTCCTCACAAGCATTTGAAACTAAGTGAAAATACCGTCAATAGCAGCGACCCTTCGTATTATCCAACGTTATTAGAGGGCAAGTAGGTAAATAATAGGAAAATTGGAAGAAATGCATTTTATTTTCCTATCGTCTCGAGCTTGTAGTTGATCAATTTGCAGCAAAATATCCTCTGAAAGCTGTGCACGTTTCACCAACTTTTCCCACCTAGCGACCCTAACACAGGACTACACCCAACAGCCAAAATGTAGACATGCATAAACTAGATGTACCACAACAAGACGATTATCATAATGATTCTAGGGCTTGATGATAACAAGCTCGGTTGTGTGAAGAGCAGAGCGGAGCATCCCCGTCTTGCTAAAACTGGATCAGAACAGGTGTCCTCTGTCTAAATACTTGCTGATCATTAAACAACCTTAAACATCATTTGTCTTCAAGTCCGCGCTTAATTTTGCTATTATTGTGCCCGTAAAACACTTTTCGTAATGGATTCACCTTTTCGATCGCCCATGCGTTCTGATAGCCTCCACAGTCTGGACGGAGGGCATAGCCCAGGCATACCGAGCCCTTTGATCACCCGACGCACAAGAACAGATTCCACGTGAGTGTTCTGCATACAATTTTAACAGAACCGCCAAAATTTACGAAGTACACCTTAAAGGGATAACGGACGACAATTAAGCTCAATCTATTTCATCAAAAATACCTTCTTTTTTTTCAGTTTCAGACAAGTTTTCTTTTGCCTGTACGATACTCATGTAATGCTGGTCGAATTGTCCTGTATTTTGCAGTTCTGCAAGGGCTCTCGTAAACCCCCAAGAAACTGGCGTCGTAAAATCCTTTTGCCGCAATAAGGGACACGGGTTTATAACAAGAGACTCTTTGGACGAGTCGCTTTTTGTTCACATATCAGAGTGAGTAGTACATTGGCTTGATGGATTTTACTAATATATCTTAATTTTCATGTGTAACGTGGATATTTGTGTTGCACCTTTTTTTCCATTTATATTTTCCGTATGTTTACAATTATTTGGCCTTGTACTATTTACACAGCCTCTCTTTATCTCTAATAATTTATTACCCTGTAGAAAATATCCTCCTATTTTTAAGACTCAATTCACCGCGGGGTGGTATTTTTCATTTAGAGAATAGGTTACGGTAGTCAATTCACGTCTAAAAGACAACAATTCTTGGGGGAAAAACATGTTTTGGACTGTGAAGCAAGTTGGCCAGTGGCCAAGAACAAGGGACATTTCGTTGAGAACGTTGAAATTGATTACTTAGGTGTTCGAGTTATCTGATTATACACAAAAGCCAAGGAAAATCTTGAAGCTTACCCTATTACTCTAAAAAGAAGTGAAGACGTTAGCTAGGCTCGTGCCTTACTTTTTTAAATTCTTATGCTAAATTAATTTGTGATTTGATAGATGAACTCTTCACCTTCATGGAACAGATTTGGATTGACCGTCATTCCTATTTTCCTATATCCCTTTTCCAGCCTGACGTAATGTGCCAAACAGTTCCTGGCTGGGCCCCAACGTGGGAAGAGGTTTCCACCAAAGTTGACCTACATAAAATATTTTTGCGTCATGTGCGTCTTACCATAAAATAGTCTGAGATCCTGAAAAACTGAATATTGACTTCCAACATCGTCGTCCATGCTATAGACACAAAGGCGCCAACGAATTAGCAGGTGGTTTGAAGTAGGGTCCGCTACGTCAACTAACGAGTTAGCAAATTTATTGAGTTGGCACAATTGGTTATCTCCTAAATGTCAACAGGTTTAATTATAAAGGTTAGGTAAGGTTTTAGGTAATGCCCATAAGAATTGGGACTGGCCCAATGGATATAATAGGGGACATTATTTTCAAATCTAGGCCATGTGTATACTTACACGAAAAATAAATTTTCCCCTTGTTGCAGCATCGAAGGCGAATACGTTCCACTACCAGGGGACCGGGTCCGATACCGTGTGTGTCCAATCCCTCCGAAATTTGAGAAGCTCCAAGCCGTTCATGTCGAAATAATCGATTTCGTCCCGGAAGTCCACATAAAATGGGACTGTATTGACTCACACTAAGCCTACGTGATGCCATCCACCTCGAGAACTGCTTATTCGCGGTGATCGTTCTTCCTTCTTTTCAACTCTGTAAAGATGACGTGGTGGAAAAACGTCGCAACAGTAGGTGGAGTAGTACTTTCATGTATGCAAATGATGTGTTTACTAATATTAATTCGTGTTGTACCCATTTGTTAGAAACTATGTCAAGAGTGAGTTAATTCTACGCTACCCTAGGTACTTTTATTTCTCATCAGTGAAGTCCTTTATTTTTCCGTGATAATTAATTATAAAACTACGGGTGCTGATGATTTCGCAATGATTCTTAGCAATTGAAGCATTTCTCTGGAACGATCAAGAAGCTGTTGTAACTGTAATACTGTTGTAATTATTTAGAATATAAAAACAATTATCGCATCTAGAACGTTAACCTATCCGTCTTGAACATCAAAAGTGAAAATGTGGGTGAGGAGGAAGACCTAGGTTGACAAAGTGTATTTTGGAATCCGTGAGTATTTTTGCAGAAGAATATATTTTTATCGTTGCTTGCGGTTGATTTTCATTGTACTACATGTGTGATATCAATGGCCTGTGAAACAATGACCGCATAAATCACTAACGTTGATAATACCTTCATTTACATTCCCCTCGGCGCTCTATCTACGCTTTTATTTTCAATACGTTCCCTTATTTTCAACTTACCTCCACTCACCTCTATAAGAAACTACATCTTTCAAGGCTTGTAGTAATTTAATGAAACCACCATTTTAACTTCAAAACATGCACAAAAATGATGCACATGGTGACATTTTTTACCTCTAATTGGACAACGCATTTTCTAGTATTACCGAGTACTACTGTTGAGTTGAAAAAAAAGTTAGTTTACTGTACTGGTCGGATTATATTTTTATTGATGCAGATTGTTAAGTGTTATGTGCTTATTTCATTTTTTTATCGGGATAGTTATGTATAAACAGGTTGAGCGTCTCTCCTGCGTCTGTATTGGGTGTATTTACAATAAATGTAATTTCTGTGACCTGTATTTCGCAATTCCTATTTTCCGTGTGTATAAATGAAACGCTGCCTATTTGGTCCTTCCTACTATCTTTTGGGACCAATCCAATGGATTATGAGTTCTGTACTTATTACCTTACTATCCTTCCTAATCTAACGTTTGCTTCCCTTGGGACAGGGATTTTAATTGAGAAAATCATTCTTAAAGTAGTATTTCTGGTCTTCTGAGTAATACAGAAATTTGAGCAGTATTAAGCAACTTCTTATCGTCATTGGATGTATAAACTGATCGGGGAAGTACCCAGAGGAATTTCTATTGGCACAATACCAGCTTTCTTTTTATTCTTAAGCCTGAAACTATCACCTTTAATATTGAGTATAGTGGAGTGATGAAGCAGACGATCTAAGGTAGCAGCTGTAAGAGCATCATCCTGAGCAAGATTACCACATACGTCTTTGCTCATTGATACCTGATTCTATTAGATATGAGACTGCAAGCTCTAAGATGCAGGCAAGTAGCGGTAGACTAAATTTACAACAGCTGCAGATTTGATGCTTGTACTTAATGCTGGGCTAAATCAAGGAAACCTGGACTCCACATTCAAAAGAGTCATACAACAGCTGCAGATTTGATGCTTGTACTTAATGCTGGGCTAAATCAGGGAAACCTGGACTCCATATTCAAAAGTCATACTACCATATAAATTACTTATAATAGACGAATTTGGGATGCATTTCGGCTCAGGAAAACTTAGCATGAACCCTAAAGGGGCCCAAAACCAGGCACGTTTGGATGGCCAACATTCACAGTACCTAAGAAGTCTTTCCTGATGTTGGAAGCCTTCCAGACGTTAAATGCCGCGCTGAAAACTAGAGATTTCAAACGCAAAAGCGAATCGTGTTATGGTCAATACAATTGTTGACTATTTTTAGGACTGCAACTTTTGATTCGTCTTGATTCAAGCTTGTGTTGTGGGATGAAACTTTGGAACAATGAATTACTTAGTACAAATTTCAAAACCCATTGGTTGGGAGGGGAGTTTTGGGAAGTAGGTATGCATCAACATGAAAGATTCTGAACTGTGGAGGATTGAGAGGAAGGGATAAAAGCCACGTTTGGTGAAGACGAGGTTTCAATGGGAAATTATTCTGTATTTCCAGAATACCAAGGGGTCCTGCTGCATTACGACTACTGCACGGAATAAAAGTAGTTTAATTATCCATGGACTACACAATATTATGGTGGAAGAGACTTTTTCCTTCCATGAGAATACTCACTATGTACTGTGCAACCATGGAACACAGTACAACACAGTCATGTTGATGTTTATGATTCTATTACGTGGAGGGGAGTGGGAGGGTGTTGACACTTTTGACAGTTCAAGCCATTCTGTTGGTACCCCTGCCACTAAACAGCTGATCCCGTCTGTTGGCTACTCTGCCTCTCCTCTGTTCAACTCACATCTTGACGTGCCCCCTTGGCAACAAGAGTTCTCCCAGTCCTTTGTGTCTCAGTTGTTTGACGGAGTTTCAAGTTGATTATCTGTTTTCACCTCATTTGGCTCAACGACTGTTCGATCGGATTGAATTAAAACAGTGACCCTCAATCACCCATTATGCAACGTTTTAATTCGAAGCTGATCGTGTCCGTCCCGAGCTGTCTCTCCTCTTGACAGTAAGGTGAGTTCCCTTCATTAGCCATTGATGCTCCGTTTCAACCTGGTGGCTGGTTTCATATTTTCCCATTTCGTCCATCCATCTGTCGTTCATTGACTTGATGTTTGAACTGTCCAAACCGTCCTCATACATTTTTCTCCTTCAGCCTGTTCTCGTTGTCTGACAAACGTAAGCACAGGAATTTTAACTTAGTTTACTTTACTAGTTTGGAATTTCATCATCGAAGGTACATCTAATTAAAATCTTTTGTTTCTGTACAGTTGCATTTAAAGGACGTTTTTATTTTCATCGTGTATTGACTGAACCGTTCCATATATGAGTGTCACGCCTCTTCCAATGCAGAGTTCATGCCCTAGTTCAAACCCTTCGATAATCAGGATGTCAGCATATAAGTATTACCTTCCCTTTATTAGCGATTGATGTCAATTAGACTACCTAAAATGTTTCATTCTCCTCAGCTACCGCATAGAAATTTTCACTCGTCGCGATGCTGTGAATGTTCCAAAAATTGAAAAGTTGCACAAGCCCAGACCACCTGACTTTCACCGTAATAGAACCCCATCTTTAGTTATCTGGCCACCTAGTTCTCTCCTTCCCTTTCTACTCTGAATGGTCGCCGCCCATAAGTTCGTGGATACTATGTTACGATACATTTGTCCCATTTCATTTTACAAGGGTGAAATCTTCATTCAAATTGGTTGATGTCTGACAAAAACATCCAGGACACCGTATGGGGCAGACTACGAATATGTATGACTTCAAATGTTTTCATCAGGCTTACCTTTAATTGCAGTTTTTATGACTCCAATGGATTTTCGCTTTTATCTGAAGAGGATTTGTATTTTTATGAAGCTGTTAGAAACTACTGTGTTGCACGATTGAATGGTCGTTCCTTACAATACTTCTTTACCTCACCTTTACCATTCTTTACCTCAAAAGATCATCAAACAATCTTGTTTATTGTAATTTTGATCATTCCTCTAGAATAGACAAGGGAAGATTCTTGGACGCACATCCATGTGTGAGGAAGTCCATCAAGGTTGTAAGCTGTAGATCCTGGCTATACACCTCATTTCCGTGTAGATTTCAATCGTCTCGGTCATAACCCTAGGAATCTAATTATCCTAGGGTTGTGGATAATTGGATATACCTTAATTTTGGACCAGAAGCAATTAGAACTCACCATCAACTTCATACCTTCGCTAATTCAATGTTAGTTCACCTGGTTATTAGGAACTAGGCACGAACATAATAATCTCTTTAGAAATGAAAATTATGAATCCAATGTGAAATACATTACATTACGTATTTATTTAATCTTTTGTACTTAAATATTAAAAAAAAAAAACTACCTTGGATCATTGAAGCTATCATCAATGAATGCTGTAATTTCAACCTCACACTCGTGTTTCTGACCAATTTGCAGGGATTAATACGTCATTTGGCCTCCACTACCTCATACGAAAATGAATGACTGAATCAATACGTTCACCTTACGGATGAACCTACGAGTTTTAGATAGGGAATAGATGTTGAATTCGAAATCTTGAATGATAAATTAAAAGTCTTCCTATTTTTGATTGACTGAATGAGTTGCAGTTATAGCTCAGTCAACTGTGGATGTATTGATATTCTTCAAAATGATTATTGTGAATTTTCTATAACTACCATTTTTAATGAGGAAGTTCTCAGAACAATAGAACTAATCAAACGCTTCTGCGTATTTTTCAAAGTTTTTTGTAGAAATAATATATAAAATAAATGAGAAATCTAATGGAATAAAAAATTGACGTTAAGGGGTCCCTCCATCATTTCACCAACAAAGGGCGATGGGATCTCAATGCGCAGTTCGGATATTGCGTAGTTCTGTCTCTTTCTTATTTTTTGATGGCCTAGCAGGCCCACCACAATAAATTCGTACAAGGTCAATTTCCCTCCTGCCGGAGAAGCATTCTCATGTCGATGAGTGGGATCATTTGATTGCCTCACCTCTCTCATTTATCAGTACGAATATCTGAACATTTACTGTTGTAAATACGTATTGTTGACAAGAATTTCGTCGAAACTGAGCTGCTACGGGTGGTTGGGTTGGGAGCAAGCAGCTGGGATCAATGGCAATCGTGGTAATCTGGGACCCCGAGGGGAGGATGCTCGTGGTGGGGATAGGACAGAAGGGACCCTTGAGAGCGTTGAACCGTCTGAGGGATAGGACGGGAGGTTATGGTAGCTTTGATAAAATAAATGTTTTGTCGGACTCAGGTAGGCCTTTAATCGGACCTTTAAAACGTGATGAACAACAACAAAACGCCATCTTGAGCGATGGTAACTGCGCTGATATCTCGAAACGCCGTTTCATTGCCTTGCAGATAATCTTTGGAGCTGTGAGCTGATATCAAGAGCCACTGTGAGGAAAAGAGAATATTCATTCTGCAACTCATTAAAGTGTGACACGCGTGAACCTCTGTTTTGTAAAAAAAAATGAAAAATCTGATAAAACCGTACTAAACATCTGTTCCCCGAGATGAAGCTTTTTCGTTGAAACTCACATTTCTTACTATTCAAAAGCGTCACTCTTTTTCTGTACGCCTACAATAACAATAAATACATGTCTATAATCAGTATCGAATCCCTTGAGACGGCAAATTGAGACAGACAGGTACTCTTATACAGTATAAGCTTAGAGGAAGGATCTGAGATGGATTTTACTATCGAGAAAGCCTCAAAGTTGGATGTCAAAGACGAGTATTGAGATGACGATTCATGGTTGTCTGCTAAGGGCCAAGCTAGTCAAGGAACATTCGACAGTTTTATAGCGATTACTGCAAACAATGAGGATTGTAGCCTTTGGCTCGCGGAAGTCATCCGCACCTCGAGCAAATTCGCGATCCCAGTTGAAGCGTTCATAGGCCGAACGTTTCACAGGTCTCCCACCGTAACAACGGGCTCATAACGTCAAGGTTTCTCTGAGGCAAGGCTCACCATTTTGCAGGTTTGCCTGGTGGAAGTCCGCGGATCAGAGGGGGCTGAGAAGAAGCTTGGTAGCGCGAAAGAGAGAAGGGTCGGCTCCCCAAGGACGTCAGCTGGTTCCTTCTTGTTCCCCTCGTAGACAACTTGACAAGACGTGGTGGGAGTCCTTTTTGACTCCTCCCTCGGGCTGGAACATAATACAAACATGCTAACTCGAAATTTTCCTCAGGCAGCGACTTCCGACTTGAGTTTCTCCCAGAGCGAGAAATACAGCTGACGTGTCAGAACCAACCATTCTGTGTTTACTGGACAAGGGCCTTCGACGAGTTGCGGTCGGTTTATCGAGACGAAAAGCACCTTGGACGAAACTTGTCTTCTTATTTGAGAAATCCTTGGGCAGTCATTCCTATTTCTATCTACATGAATCCTCCGATGGAATCCTAGACCTCATTTGTACCAAGTTACAACCTTGTCTTGACCGCAGGTCTCAAGAAATTTAGGCCTTAGTAGTCATCATTGAGACACGCCTTAGATTGAAAAGTACACTATGCGTATCTTCAAGGAAAGAAGAAATTTTTTCTTCTAACAATTGAATTTAAAATTAAATTGATATCCATCCATCTTAATCGATTCAATGTCCAGAATTTAGTAGAAAATTATATCCCTATCCGCTTCTCCACCTTTGAAAGGTAAATTTTTTTGAAAGTTTGCATCCTTGGCCCTAAGTACATGGGTACGTTGTATTTCACCAATAAGTGTAATGAACCAGGATATGCCCGTCAAACATGCAGTATCTACATTTTCTGAAATTTTAAACTGTCTATTGATTGCTCTATTGGGTTTTGTCACCAACGTTTGAGAAACAAAACAACTTAATTACCGCCATGCTTCTTCAAATTTGGTGGCGTTGAAGGGAAACTGTTTCAGTGTTTCGAACGCTACTTTCTCCGTTCCAACGTCATCATCACCCGGACTCTCATCTGAGCGCATGGAGCGAGTCCAAATCTTAATTTTAGTCTAGGAGTTCTTTATAAGGGGCGTTCTCTCCATTCCTACGGTAAAGTGGGGGGAGCAGAAAAACAGGAACACGGTGCAGCTAGAGTTAGGGGGTAGAAAAACATATAAGTTGACCTGATGCATGGGAATTGACATATTTTCCTTGCCTCGTTAGTCTTTATTTTGCGAATAAATTTGATCAATTAGGATGGACACATCAATACTCTAGTCCAGCGTGTGTTTTACCTTATCCTTCGTACAGACTGGTTAGAGCACAGCTTCTCCCTTTGACTGCTAGCTTGAAACGATTGACTAGCTAGCTGTGCTTAGGACGATTGAGAATTTATCATCGATAATTATTGTTAAGTATTACGTTTTCGAGACATTCGACGACCTATGCGTGCCATATTTAACTAAACTGGGCACTACTATAAAATCTCTAAAAATAGGTCCAATTGTCGCAAAAGAAAAAAAAATTGGGGATTTATTGATAAACCACTGTGGAAGAATTCACCGCGTTTTGTTTTACTATTTCATGAATTTAATAACAATGCATGCCAGAGGTCAGTTGGCCCCAAAATTTGGTAGTTAGCGTTTCATGCTGTCTAGATCAAAAACACTGCCAAATCTTTCACAGAGGTTGAATATTTCTTGGAGAAAGATGATGATAATAGGTGAAATAGTGAGTGTGGAGTGTCCACATTCCAATCGATTCACCATTCGTCCAACATTTTATGGAAAATGATACCCTAAACGCCTAGGTCGCCAATCTCGAAACACCGATTTCAAAATAGGTCTGTAGGTTCTTATTTTCCTCAAATTTGGCCCGATCGATCAGAGCCGAAATGTCCGTACGCCGTGCGCATCGTTTTTTATAGTAGAAAACATTCTGAAAATTTGAAATGTTGGTATGTTCATTAGTACTCGATTGAAACTTGATTTCAAGAATTTTTTTTTTAGAGCAGGCCTGCGGGGTATAATTTTTCACAAAATTTGAGATGAATAGATTGGAATCAGTCCACACTGACTGTTTTTCTCATACTCTTGCTCTAAAGAATGAATAACCATTGCGGAATAATTTGCAGCGTTGTCTTTTTGTAGAAATATTATCATAGAATTTTTTGATCTCTTCACGAATGTTGAATGAAATGCAAACGACAGCTCTGGATCTTCCCACAAAACGCTTAGTCCGTGGACTGACGTTTAGTTCTTTGAGAGAGATAATGGCGAGACCTTGCAATTTTGTTGCGCGTGCGGAGGCGAGTTCACGTGATCCACTGACGACTCGCTGGCTGCGGTTCGTCTGGTGTTTTCGTTGTCGGGATGCGACTTGTTTGTTTGGTCGTCGTATCTTCAAGGCTGTCAGGTCGACGTGTGTATTCGTTGTAGTGACGTGGCCCGCGAACAGAACATTAATTTGTTGATTCGTAGAGGGACTTCATCAAAAATTTAGTGCAGATTGTCTCGTAGTTTCAATGTCGTGAAAGGATGTGTTGTATGGAACGAAAGGAGTAGGCTTTCGTTCTGTGACAAAGCTGCTCTATGAACTAGCTATTCTGATATTTTAAAACAATGATCCAGCTGCCGTCCGTGAAAAAAACTATAATCTCATTTTCCTGAAATCTCCACTGGTACGAAAATATCTCTGTCAAATCAGCTGTGTTGGAGAGCTCAGCATGAAATCCGCGTTGGGGGAAGCCCCAGAAAAGCCCGTGGGCCACCCATCCCTGACCTTACAAGGGGATCAATGAAGCCAACCACGTGTACGACATCGATCCTTCAGCCGAACGCCCCCCGACTCTAGGCTCCTTGGAAAACTGGGTTAAATGTCTCACGGGATGAATCTCCCCGTTGCCGTGACCTCCTAAATATTTAAAGCAGAGAATTGGGACAGTCTTTCGCTTTACCGTTTTTTTTTTACGCTTTTACAATACCTAAATGTTTAAAGTGTTTGAAATGCAAAAAAGGGTGTCTCTTGTACTCCCCGTGAGCAAACAAATTTTTCCAACAAAAGTTTTTCTTCAGAATCCAAAATCGCACAACGCACACCAGCTTTCAAATTGGAAAAAAAGTCGTTCATTATTATAAAGAGAGTAATTAATTTTGGTACCGTTGACTTTTTTGCTGTGTGTAAAGGGTATCCATAAACCCTTCCCCTTCCTCATGTTCGCAACCACCTCCTCCCCCAAAATTTTTTTGTCCCTTTTGACAAATTATTTTTTATTCCCAGACTTGTTGTATTGTAATGACCCAAAAAAAATTTAAAAACCAGGGTACCCTAGAAAATCGTTTTTTAGATGAAATTACGATTTCACGAGGGACGATTTGAGAACACTCACTATTTGAAGCGTCAGTACCACTTATCGACTGCTGAATAGTTGATATTGGGTTTTGGTTGGTTATTCCTTGAATAATCAACTTATGTTTTCATGCAAAAAGTCAACCTCTCCGATTCGCCCCAATTTTTTTTTTTTTTTTTTTTTTTTTTTTTTTTTTTTTTTGGACGTTTCAAGGTGTCTAGATCAAAATTAGCAAGTGTCCGTCCGCCGTACGCCGTCCACGCCGACTTTGGTTGTAGAAATTATTCTAAAAATCTGAAATTTTGGTTTCTGGGTTCATAGCTCTAGTTGGTCCTTGGAACTTTTCAACCCGATCGGACCAAGCGTAAGTGGGGTAGGGGTCAAACTGTGAATTTCGAAAAATGGATTTTTGAGATTTTTGGCAATCTAGGTGTGTGGGGTATCATTTTCCACAAAATTCTAGACGCTGAATCCAATGAAAAGGGTCCTAGAGCGATTGGCACCCACCTGGAATAGGTTATGGGTCAAAAAGGCTATCTATTACCCATTTTGAATATGTGTTTTCGAGATTTCTGCTACCTAGGGGTGTCGGTCACGATTTTCCACAAACTTTTGGACGCTGAATCCAATTAAATGAATCCCGAAACGATTGGCGCCCTCTGGTTGAGGTTATGAGTCAAAATGGGTACCTATCTACCCATTTCGACTGTCTGTTTTCGAGATCTCTGGTACCTAGACGTGTGGGGTATCATTTTCCGCTAAATTTTGGACCCTGAATCGATTGGAATGGGTCCGGGACCTGCTACACCCACTGTTTCCCCATGTTAAAGAAATGAATCTCCATGCGCCTGGTTCGAGGAAAACCAACCCGTGTGTAAGAATTTGCAGCGTTTCTCTTGGTGTTTCCTCAACAAAAGACATTTTTCGCCATTTTTCCGTTGCTTTGATTATCGTTCTAAACGCTCTGCTTGCGGCGAATTTTCTCAAAGTACTAGTCTCTTCTTGACGAAGATATCTGACTCAAATTTTGCCGATCAAGTCGCTCATAACAACTAGTTCGGTTTGAAACAATTTCTTGCGGGTAAGAAATATGCTAATGTGGTAATGCTAATATGTGTAGATCTACACATATTAGCAAATTTACGATATGGGATTGAATGAGTTGATGTTTTCCACCCAAGTCAACTCTGATACTTCTGAACAAACCCGTTAGATCGTAATATACAACAGAAAATATCCCTGAAAAGATAGACTGATAATTTATGGTGTGTTCTCGCCACTGACGCAGCAAAACGCCTTTCAATCACCAAGGGCGCGCGCAACGGACCGTGTAGATGTGTAATCAATTAACCAACCTAACACACCCACTTGAAATCGAGGGCAATCCAACTAGCAATTCGTTCTCATGTGTTCTTTCACAACGAACGCTGGACTCAATCCAATCTACAAGCGGTCTCGTTTCAATCGTGCTGGTCCTAGGGACGAATTTGGTTGATTCTTTTCACTTAAATTGTAACATTTGGTTCGATGGCGCTACGTTTGTACTGAGTTATTCGACGGTTGTGTCTCTAGCTCTTCCACCGAGTTTTCAACCGGTGCTCATTAATTATTAATACCGACCTTGAGCAACTGTTGGCTCCCCACTGGTGAACGATTCGTTTTCGTAAAGTCAAATCTAAACTGCAGAGTAGAATGAAATCCATTGTCTTCATCGCTACTTGTTACGGGAGAATTCGAACACTTGTCACAATTCCTATTCTAACTGTGAATCGGAAGAAAAGCGTAAAATATTTAGACAAATATTTGAGCTTAATCGACGACTTCTTGAAATGTGACGAAATATTTTGAATATAGGGGCATCCGAGTTAAACACAGGTGAGAACCGGTCTCCATCAGGAACCTACGTTACATCTCTCAGTACAATCCAGTGCTAAAAATAAACAAAAACTATCTTTAAATTCAAATGCCGAAGCGAAGAAGTCCTGTGCTTCCTTCAACACTTGCAAGTTATGCTGGTTGCAGCATCATCGCTCCTCGTCATCAACAATCAGTCCGTGACCCATCTGAGTCGACAAAGAGTCCATAATTTTGACGGGAAATACTAGAATCTAATTGGAGTTTCTAACCAAAATTTCCGACTGCTGGCAAAAACGGCGTGGATGGACATATCAGTTTCAGGCTTATGTCTTGAATACATAACATAATTTGGACGAATCGAAAAGATCGATTTCAAGCATGAAAACGTATTGGTTTAGTAATCAGAAAGTTATTAACCAAAGCGGTATTTCAATGGTGACCCATTTGATACGTTAACCCTCCACTCTTAATCAAAACAATCGATTTAAAAATATCGAAATAAATATAGGCTCTGATTGTTATTACCTGTTTGATCTATCCTGACTCATCCTGGATATGATCATCCATGTGAATTATTTAAAAATGTTCTATTCCTCCCGTTTAATAGCAATATCTAAGTCCTAAAAACAACGAACCACAATCGATCGGAGGTAATAGATTATTGAAATCATCCAGGCTTTTATTATACCAGAAACTATAAGTCATGTTCCGCAAGTGACTGCCTCTTCAATCTTTTGACTAATACTCACATCACAGCGGTAATTTCGTCTTTCAAGACTGGTTGTATGATTGCTCGGACGTAAGCGACCGATTTCTGACCCTTTCCCGATTTCTCTAAACGAGAGAGCGGCAAATCCAACGCCCCAAGTGCCAAAGCCTGACACGTTGCGTCACTTTTATTTTACACTTCATTTTCTGTCTGTGTTGAACAACTTGGCTCGACGGAAGAAGAATCGGGTTATTTTCGGGGGCCTCTAACGGATCCTGCGACAAAATGATTTGTCTGAGATGTTTCCCGTTGTTCAGCTTTCGAACTCGTTGAAACACGAGACGAATCCCTTAATGGGGAATACAAATATGTTGAAATTCATTATTTCTTATTTAAAAATCATTCTGGCGTCGAGCACTCACTGAGACACCTCCAAACAGGAGCGCTGAAGTGCTTTCCAAGTCTTCTTCCAAGAATCCAAGTATATCTTGGTTGGGACGTGGTATCATCTCTGAAACGTTCCTCTATTGCGCTTCTTGTTTTTATCAGCGATTTGTGTCAAATTTCAAGTTTACGTAGTATTTCTCAAGTAATGATGAATATGCGATCGTTCGAGCCAATAATGTTCCATAAAATATGTACGAATGTTCTACCGGAACAATCTAGATTCTTTTCGTAGTCACTGTTCGCCCTTCCAAGATCACTTAAGAGGAAAACAGCTAAACAAATGTTACAAACATCCGTAAGTTGGCCCTTTTGCACCCTTAGGCGTATGCTCCGATTTGCAACTCTAGTTCCCGCTCACTTTGCTTTTAACCCTCATATCGACGTAACTGGTCACTCACATTTAAAATCCATAATCAATGCGATTCCAAGATTTCAATATTGATTTTCTACTCATGATTTTTAGACATTTAGTCATTCCGTGAAGGTGTGAACAATATGATCGATTCCCTAGTCTCACAACCTACGTGAGTTTGAAACCTCGTTTGTTATTCTCATAAAACAGGCTATTATGCATAACCTGAGGTCATTCCTCGAGCTACGAAAGTTTGCGGGAGAATCAGTTCACTTCGAGGAGGTGAAAGTAGACCGCAGAGGCAAGAATAGGAAGTGAAATGTCTATTGAAAAGTCTGCATTTGCCCACAATAGTGTTTTATTCCTTGGTAGATTCGACCCAAGAGGGAAAAATGAGTCAGGGGCCCACCTTGATTGATTCAGGTTACAGAGTAGTGTCAAAAATTATCCTCGTCATGCCTAGATTAACACAAAGTAGGGTACCTTTCCTAGTTGGAAAGTTCGTGATTTCGGATTTTACGTTATTACTCTTCTTTTCCATCATATATGTATTTATTTATCTTAACCTGTAAACAAATTAACGAGATTGGCTTCCAACGTAATAACGTGTGTCCTATGAACCAAGCAAAACCCACTACATCAACGCAAATTAATGAAATTTGATTCTTTTGGGACTCTGTCCCAATCCAAATTGACCTGCAGCCCATTCCTTATTCCGTCTTCTCCTCGAATACACAAGGAAGCTGTGTTTTGCTCAGCCCGGACGCTTGAATTCCTTAGCAGTAAATAGACGATCCGATTTTGGAACGCGTCCATTTGGTTCAGCGTCCCCTATATTTGTCGATGGTGTCGAAACTTCTCGACTGCCAAGGCTTCTGTTGTCTCTTCGTTGTTGTATTTACTTTGTTCTTTGTATGAAATCAAACGTCATTCGCCCTCCAAGGTCTCTTGGGTAGTTGTGGTAATGATATGGGAAATCAAACAGTTTCTGAATCATATATATGCTCAGTTACGATGAAACTTACCTGTTTGAAGCTAAGTTACGTTATGCGGAAGTCTTCGTTAGTCGGTTGCTGGCCGTTGGAATGTCATTATGGATAAACGGCTGCCTCGAGTCACGTGAATCATTGTCCATCTGTATCCCTAGGCATCCGAGTATCCGAAACAATAGCCAGATGCAAACCGCATTGAGATGTTGCAAAATATTTACTTTTGGGGTTTGGATGATTTCCAGCGGAATTTAAATTTATTTTTATCGAAGACCCCTCTGGTCAGAGACGATTGTGAAGGTCGAAACGTATTCTACGTGTGCGCTTGCTATGCACTTTCCAGAAAAAGAATCGTAGTTTAGCAAACAGCTTTATCCCCTGGAACTTTTGACTGTAGAATTTCAGTTACGGATCGAAAAATCCGAGCAATCCGAATAAGGTGATCGTGAACTATTAATTTAATTAATTTTCATACTATTGCTATAATATTTTATACCACCGCCATATTTGGGCCTGTGCGCAAGACCTGAAGGAGCTGACGAGGCACGTGCCCCGATCGTCGGAATGCTGTCTTGAGTGGGGAAAAGGAAGGTCGCAACTACCAATGCTGTTATATTTCTTGATTCTTATTGTTTATTCTTTACAATAATATTGACATCGACCTGATGATTTCAAAAGAATTTCTCTACTTGATTCGCAAAAGTTGTTTTCTTTTTTTGGAATTGTTCGTACTTATGAATGATTGTATCCATTGTCAGGTTCCCTGTTCCTCTTTGGTGTTAACCTTGATGGTATGCTTTTTGTTCAAATTACGTTTGTAACGTTTGCCTTCGATTATCCTACCTACAGTAACTCTTACGGATTTTGTTCATAATACCAACGGGAGCCTTGACTTTTTGTGTCGCCATCGCCATATCTGGGCCTGTGCGCAAGACCTGAAGTAGCTGACGGACCTGGTGCCCTGATGTGTCGCAATGCTGTCTTGAGTCTTGAGCGGGGAAAAAGGAAGGTCGCGGGAGCCCCGTGTCGACGGGAAACGGCGGCCTGGTGGGTAGGGAGGCGGATCTGGGTCAGTGGGACGGGGAGAGGAGGGCGAAAAAAAGGTGACGTCGTTCGCTTCAGCTGATCCCCGCACCAGCTGAGCGGTGGGGGAGTCATCGGGGAAACAGCTGGGCTACCGCGGAGTGGGAGGGCTTGCTCGCAGTCTCCTCCTCCCGATCCTCGACCATGACGGCGTCCATGCGTCTCTCTCCCATTCCGTGTGTGTGGCCCATGCGTTCCAAGATGGTCTCCATGGTCCTCCATATCATTTTCCACCATTGAACAGACATGTTTTTGGTCTCAACTAATGGCTACGGCACCACCTGCCAGGTCTTTAAATGTTTATTTTTATATTTATTGTTTTAGGACCTGGAAAAACATATTGAACCATCCGTATTCACGTTATATCCGGTTATATATCCTTATAATTAATTATGAAGACTCCTAGTGTGGTCTTATCGACCACCACAAATCAGATGCAGATACATTTCTTTAGTCATAAATAAAAACGTTAATGGATGTTCGAAAAATACAAAATACAATGGGAGTAAAGGCACAAAACACTTCATCTTTTGAAATAAATACAGTAAGAATTGCACATTATTTGTTGTAAATGGCCTTAAGTTAACCATATTTCGCTGATTTTCTAACAATTCGGGATGAGGGAGGTTCATTAAAATGAATTGAATTTTGGAAAACTGGTGGTGACATAGGAAACCAACATTCTAGAAACCAGTTCACTTTGCTTACAAATAATTATTATTCAAATTCAATGAGTTTTTGTTTATTCGTATTCACATTCATGACCGTATGTAATCATAATTTCAGATTAGAGAATCGTATAAGGCCCAAATATGGCATTTTTGTCTTAAATACCTACACGAGTTCCTCCTCGATTTCGCGGATGAAAATAGAGCGTTTATTCGTTTCTACAGCGTCTGCGATTTCCACATTCTTCTTTAGATTCTCGTTGGAGATTAGCCGTCTTGCCCTTGAACAATTGGGTCCGTATACCTTCAAGGCTTTCGAAATAGCGCGTTCTGTTCTCATAGGCCAGGTGCGAAGGACGAAACCCACGTTGAATGGAACCTAGATGAACTATTGTGTCAATAACACGATTGCTGAACGTTCTCGAATCAGATAACTCCACAACATAATTTTTTTGTCGCAAAAATTCCATTTTTTTTAAATAGAAAAATGAAATATTATTATGATAGATACATTTTTTAACACTATTAAGCTAAAACGTGTTGTCGATATTAGGCTGCTGGTATATAGTTAGTGGGTACAATTGTGAAATAATCGAAAATCGAGTTGGAACGGATTTATTGATTCGTTCGTATGGTAGTTCCTGGTTGAGGCGGGTCGTTTACTAGGAACTTAGCTAAGTTTCCGGGGCGTGCGGGCGGTTTTTCACTGTGACGTGACTCGAAGAATCATCGGGGTTCCCTTCTGACAATACGAAGGTAATTCTCGACGATCGATTCTCCCTCGGTTTGACGAGCCACTTGCGTGAGAATAATTCACCAACTGATCCGTCCTGCGAGGCTAACGACCCGCGTTCAACTTGGTGGACGTTGCCCCAGTTTGGTGTCCGGACTTGACGGCTCAACACGGAAAGTCGTGGTCATGGCTCCCAATGCACAGACCCAGCGGGATGCTCTGGTAAAATGTCATTGCTCATTTAATTTGCTACTTGCAATGCTTCTCAACACACCATTATATTTAGCACTGGGCACCCCCTCGTCTGTTAGAACGCAACAAAACGAAATTCCACGAGCAAAACCTGACTCTCAATACCATGATATTCAATGATTCAATGATATTCAACAACTCCCATACCTACAAAGAATAACCTCACGATCTCAGAGCCTGGAAATTTGCGTATTTGCGTACAGAGTGTTAACGTTTATTGTTGACAGCCTTCAAGTGGTCGATTTTATAACTGATTTCCAACAAAACGTGTCTCCAGAACAATTACAGATTTTTTTTCGTATATCTGACTTGACGTCACTGAACCGGCCTTAACTCTCTTAATTTAAAGCTTATCCCAAATCTGAATACACCGTTGAAAAGAGCGTCATGTTTCCTTCCCGCTGTACTCCTCAACGTCTCCAATAATTGAAGACTGGTATTTACCAAGGAAATTAATAAAAACGCGATACTTTTTCAACATTCTAAAATGTAAAGGAAACCTTTCCCCCGAAACAATTCCCGTACATTCGTGGAAAAACATCCCCAAAATATCCAATAGCTTTTCAAAAACACGTTACAAAAATAAATTTGAATATACCGTAGAAAAGCTAAGGAAGGGTTTCTACGAATTATTCTGAGGAAAAAGTCCCAGTAATATCGACGGTCGCGAGGATTCAAGAAAGTTTTCCATCATTCATACCGTAACCTGAATCGTGATTTCTTTATTGTTTGTTATCGGTCGTCCTTATCATGAAGAACTTTGGTTACCATCCATTTTGACTTGGAAGGATCCACTGTTGCTAAACGGCCAACTGACCTGTTTCTGTACGCTCCACGTAACTAGTGAAACCACATGTCTTCAAACCACAGAGCACTTCCCTTAACTGATACGGTTGAAAATTTTTTCAATTTCTCTTTATTCTGAGTTTAGACCTTTATTGTTATCTAGTTCCTAGCGAGTGTGATGACCTACTCGATACCTATAATCCTGGTGTGTAGTTCCTCTATTCCCCTATTAAGGCAGGTCAAGGACCGTTAAATCCGCATCGTACTGACCTCAGCACCCTACAGAGTCAGGTGCTATTTTCGTCTCATGGAATAGTCTGATTGTTTGGCAGTATGGCCTGTTGACATCCATGTACTTTCTATTGCGAAAGAGAGGGGGACCGTCATTAGGAATGTTCGTCTTCTCAAATCGAGCAGTTCTTGTCTGATTCAGTCTTCACGAAGTTATTCGGTTGTACACTTGGTAATCTTCACTAGCGGTTGGTCGGTCTTGAAGTCATAATCTCGAAAAACTCATATTTTGTGATGAACGCCTCTGAAACAGGCGAAGATGTCGACAACCCTAAAACCTCAGTTACTGCGGTAAGCCGTTATTTCTTTTGAATCTAATCGCTTTGAGTCACGATCATTCATTTTGCTCTGGTTCTCTCGTTTCTTATAATGGCAACCTTGAAAGCCCCTTTTGACGCAAGATTTTCGAGCTTCTCTTGCTAAAATAATCGTGTCAATGAGAATTCTAGACTTCCATCTCCGGGGTTTGTGGTGAATTCAAAGGGGTTTCTTAACTAATAAACAGGCAGTTGACAAGGACAAACAAACTGTTGTTTTTCTAATGTGTACTTTACTTTGCTTTGTGCTAATGATGGCTCTTAAAACTGCTAAAAACGAATCTTATATTAGATTAGACCACAAGTCTGGGTTACCATCTCTGAAGACCACTTCAAGTACAGAAGTACATGAAACAAGTTGTCTGTCAGGAAAATGAGTAGCGTTGTGAACGTGAACTCATCTGTTCATCACGCAGAAGGTATCACACCCGCATCTCTTCTCAGTGTTCCCCTTCCATCCAGAACTCCGGTCCGATGTTAGCCAACGCCACCATTACCTCCTTCTTCCATGCTATTACGCATCATCACTATCAATCCAATTCCTGTCCATCGTGGTCCTTACGATTTGTAAAAAATCATAGTCATTATATTTCGTACCAAAAAATATAACGTTACGGTAATTACTCAATCATTCACAAGTGTAACCTGAACAAATTAATTAAAACCCTTTGCTCTCAGTTGATAGTGTATTGTCTTCTTGATACTCAATACAATCGATGAAAAATCAGGGCAAATACCCGTTCATTCTAAGTCATTTTTGTTTGATACTGCGACAGACTCAAGGTTGATCCTACGCGCTCGTGTGAGTATTCGAGAGACAGCATTATCTTGGAGTACTCTCCCCATGCTGATAAGATAGCCTTTGGAACGACTCGCTATTTATCGCGCATATGGTTGGTGATTTAAATAAACTGGACAATAACAAACAAACTGCTCTTCAAATAGTGTTTAGCTCAACGTTTAGTGCGCCCTACAGAGTAGGTTTTATCTACTTTTAACATTTACTTTGGTTGCCTTTGGCAGGCCGCAAAGTGATTTCCAATTCTTATTTTCATTTGAACTCTAGTTGTTTGTGTGCGTGTCACAAACTCAAAACAAGTGCAAAAACTACGTGTGCACGTGTAATCGATGATCCCGCTACCGTCGTATTTGCAAAATGTATTATACTCGTAGTATAATGGTAGTGGGTTTCATCAGGTATCGATCCTGAACCAATCGATATGTTTCCATAAATTGTTTTCTGCATTCTTCAAAAAATCCCTATTTCTGAGTTCACTTAATGATTTGTAATCCTTTTAATGGATTCCTAGTTTATACCTGAGGGAGTAGTTGTGCTGTAATACAACTTTCTGCACTGCAACTAATCAGCAGAGTTTTTAATGTATCGATTATTTGTTGTTGCAGAGAATGATGCCTGAGGCAGGAGGAGCGAAGAGGACGGGGGATGGGTCTCTGTTCTCGGACGTGGGGATGATGGTCGTCGAGGGGCGGTTGGCAGGGGGGAGCGGCCCCCGGGGCTTCAAAGAGGGTCCGCACTGCCCGCCCCTCACCAACTCTCCGTCCCACCCGCCGCACGCATGCGCAGACACCGCCTTCCTGGTAAACAGTCAATTTATTACTCTCGTTTCTACTAATAATGCGATATGATCAATCATCGTACCGACAATCAATTCTGCATCCCCCAAAACCGTTTGTGTACATCATTTATCAATTGCCCACGCTACTGAGGCAGAAGAGAATGCTTTCCATTTCAAATAATTCGAATTATATACTAGTTTCGCAATGTTGGTCAGTGAATTCCTGTAATGTTGCATAGCAAATGGGCATATAACGGTGGGCCTTGTGTTAGGTAATTTCTTGCTAAATTAAGCAACTATACCGATTCAACAATGTATAATTTTGCTGTTGTGGGATCTAAATAATACAAAAAGGAGAGATGACCCGTAGACATCTAGTAGTGACCAGACTACAACAGGGTGTATTTCATATTCATGAATATGAATGTGAATAAAATTTACCTCTCTGAAAGTAAAATCATGAATACGAATGAAGTATTAATTACGCTTTTATGAACATTTCACTAAAAAAACGTTTTTCTTATTTTATTATGGAAAAATGAAATTCATCCATAGTTACATCATTACTATGAATACGCCACGCCCATCTCTGCACTGAACTCAGGTTATCCTTCATGACACGATATTTGCAGTGCGAAAGAGCGGACAAGTTGAGACAACACATGCGCCTTCTGAACGACAACGGAGCTCCGCTGTGCATCGAAGTGCTGCTCTGTCCCAACTGCCCCTGTGGTGCGGCCAGAGCAGCGTCCACGAATATATGCCAAGTGCCAACTTCGGAAGACCTTCTCCTAGAACAGTGGACCATTTCCCTCGTCAAGTAAGTTGGTTCTTTGTAGTTCACATTTTCAGTACTGGCGAAGAACCGTATTGACGATCGAGTATAGGATGTGTCACAACAGCATAGTCAGCATCAAGTTTATTGGTTATTATAGGGTCGGACGTAAGCCAGGAGTTGTCGACGAACGCGTTCTTCTCCAAGCTGTGAGGTCTCAGCTGCATTTCTCTCAGCTCGCCAGCTGGTGCTCGCTCGGTGGTGTCAGAAACGTCACGTACCGTGTGTGTCATCCTCCTGTCGGCGTCGCAGGCTTTACCCGTCCACCAGTCGCTCACGATTTCCCTCCGGCCAAGATCTCAGCAACATCCTGTCTCAAGGTTAGAACCTGCAGAAATTCACTCATGAGAATTTAAATTTCTCTGCTTTGTCGCAACACCTCAAAATGTGATTTACTACCCGCAGGTGTCCCTCAAATCGTTGCCACGTCTGGAATCCATGCCCAGTCTGGCGTGTTCTCTTCATCACGCTCCGCTCCACCACGAAAGTGGTTCGTCCTCAGCCCTCACTGCCACCGTCACCGTGTTCAAATCCGTGTTTGCCGAGTTGGGTCAGTGCTTACTTGATCCACCCGCTCGCATCCCAGCTGTTCGTAATGGTCAGTAACCCTTTTTTGTTGATTTTTACGGTTCAACGTTCAGAGCACCAATGTGTTAGTAATACAATTGGTCTCTCCTGCAGGGTTTACGATGTGGAGGGAGAGTAAACCTGCTACTAAACAGACGTCTTGCGACATCCAATCTCCCGGTCAGTCCTGTGGAAGTGGCTCTGCTCGTCATGTAATCAATTACTGAAAGAGCTTGGCGCTTAGTCCATCTTTGGTTTTGGTTTCAGGATTGGTGGACGACAGGATGCAAAGCGGTTGTCAACACATAGGTAAACACCGCTGCGAAGACGATGACAATCCAGGACATCACAATCGAAGCTGCCCTCGTTCGGAGCGATCATCTCACTCCATCATCTCCGCTCTCAGGTGAATACTTCAACATCTTTGCCAACCCCTGAAAACCCCTGTTGCCAACGTTGTTCACCTCGTTTTTATCCCATCGTTTGTTTTCCAGTGGTAACAGATGCAGTCAATTTCTCAGTAAAACCCCCAGCGACGAGTCCGACGAGGAACCTCTAGAGGCCGAACTGCTTCTCAGCTCGTTGTTGCGTCGTAGATCTCGCACTGGGAGCCCTGGGCGTCGAGCGCGACCTCCTACCCTGGCGAGTGGAGGAGGAGCTCCCAAGATGAGATCGCCTCCAACAGGTACACTACTCAGAAAAAAACCTCAAGTTGGTTGAAATTTGGGAGGTTTGGATAGCATCGTTTCTTTTGGATATGGTTGCTCCTGCTCTATTTTGGAGGTAAAATCCTAAAATTTAGTTATTTCTTATATCCATTTCATCAATATTCGTTTAGTTGTTTGGTGAACAGGGTCTTTATCAATCGTCATGTCTCTACCAGTCCTCGTACAGTCGGTTATGCTCTAACTACCTAATTAGAGCGCAGATAAACCTTCAAACCGCACGTTGTTCGTATTCCCAATCTCATTCAAACTCATTCATACGTGTGAGTGGTAATAAAAAGACACTAGCTTTCGAATTATTCTGAATCAATATCATTAGACACGGATATTTTTCAAGGTGATCTTGTAAAAAAGACGTTGTGATTCGTGTATCAATAATTTAAAAAAATAATCTTGGATCCACCCTCTAAGCTGACTTACCATCAGCAATCATACTGATATAATATTATAGCCACTTCAATTCCTTCTCTGCAGTTCACATACGTCCTTGAAGTAATTCCAAGTGTGTTGATGTTCAATTCATTTCATGTTCCAGGTAGTGCCAATCCATTAAAGAGAAAATGGGCTGCAGAAAAAGGGTCCGGCTCGAAAAAATTGCTATCTGACTCCGATCCCACTGGACTTGCTAGACTTTTCAACCGCCTTGACATCAAGCCTTCTTCCCTTCGAGTGTCGGTGAGTTATTACAGCTGAAATAGATAAGATAATGAGTGAAATAATGTTTCTACCCGACTGAATAATTGACATTTATACACGCCATGCTGTTAAGGGTTGAAACTATGAACCCTTTTGCACAGAAAACCTTCGCCTCACCTTTAATTCATTTTCCCGTTTGTTCGCAGATCGATCTTCCCGTTACGTCAGAATTTAAGAAAGATGAAAACAATACAGCAGAAATAGTGCAAAAATTGCCTCCGCACCCCCTCACACCTACGCCTTTGCCTCGTCTCACCATCCCTCGACAAACGTAAGTGTTTCTTGTGATATTTGAAATCGTAGAGAATTCTTGTTCAACGAGAACGCTCCTCTTACATGTCAGTATATGTTTTCTGCTTCATTTTATATTACATATGTACTTAGCCTCCAGTGAATAAATGTTTTCTTTCTCTCCCTCCCCAACCATATCCATTTATGAGGAATCTTTTTTTGGTTAGCTGTTGGACTCCTGGGCCAGATTCGAGCTCTGAAGAGACCGAAGGTGAGAGTCCAGTATCTACGACAATAAAAAATCGGCCGCCTTGGAGCTCCTCGTGCGCCTCTAAGGCCCACCCGCCATCTCCTCTGAAGCACCGACGCCGTCCGCCTGCCAAAAGTTCAAAACCTCTTCTTGGTAAGTTGGGGTTTTTTAATTGACCGTTGGATTAATCGCTCTGATATGTATTGGGAAACTGGCAACTAAAATTTTCGATATATCTGGGCGTACACTTCGACTCACACATTCTCATTTATATCATTCCGATTCTCTCAGGTAATTTTGAAGAAAACATTCTGGGAGGACGTTTGCGGCCAACGTCAGTAGTCGAGGGTTACACGGCCGACTTGGGAGCGAGTGGCTCTTTCTGCCCTCAGCACCTCAAACTACCCGTCACCATGTCTTTCTTCTCGATCGAACCTCATTCTGCCCCTTGTCTGGTGAGTAGAGCTCAATTTCGGTGAATATTGGACTCAAAAAACGCTTCTTATCAACAAAGTTTTCGCTAACGCACTGACGGTTTCCAGGGTCAGATGCGCCTTGGCAAGAAAGGGTACACTGTCCCGTCGGCTGGGACGATTCAGCTCACCCTGCTCAACCCTCTAGGAACCGTCGTTAAGATGTTCGTCGTTGGCTATGACGTATCGGACATGCCCCCTAACTGCCACACTTTCGTTCGGCAACGTTCCATACCGTCGTCCTCGAACCACTTCCTCATTCACCTCAGGTAAGACCCTCCTATTTCGAATGTCCTAAAGTCCAGGAATTCGTTTTGGGACCCTAGATTTTGGATTAACACAACGCAAAAACAGCTGAATCATCATTGTAGCAATACATTTTTCAAATATTACAAATACAATTTTCTTCTAACATATCAATACTACTAGGAAGAGGCTCGTTTCGGGGACACACGATTTTTTTAACGTGAAGGAAGAAAATATGTGTTTTCAAAAAATGGATTTTTGAGATTTTTGACGATCTAGGCACGTGGGGTATTATTTTCCACTAAATTGGACCCTGAATCAATTGGAATGAGTCTTCATGCTCTTGATCTGAGGAATAACCAACCCCTGTGTAAGAATTTGCAGCGTTTTTACTGTACTATTGACGTTGAATAAATTCAGATCTCGGAACGATTGCCCCACTTTGTTATTTTAGCTGCAATGGTAATGAAATCTAGCTTTTCCAAGTCGAATTGAGAATTTTCCAATCCAAGAAACTTTCTTAACTAAAAAGGAAGGGGGAGTTTCAAGTTTTTAAGGCAACTTATATACTTATATTGGAAATAAAATTACTGGATCAAAATGAAAGAATACAGTTTTTTAAGCAATTTTATATTAAAATCAAAAGGATGAAAGAGAACTTGATAAATATGTCAAGCTATAAATAAATATTAGGCTCTGTTTGGGAACAAATTCATTGAAGAGCAATACGAACATATCCATCATCCAATTTCCACTGTTTACCGACGAGATGGTGTTGATGGTGCGAGCAATCACGTCACTCAAGATAAGATCCTGCACGGATTTACTAAAATAACGAAAAATTCTCAAATTGGATTGAAAAATTCTATATTCGAGTTAAAGGATTTTGGTGATATTCTCAAAGTCTACTGTAAATTTTTAAAAATCTACCAAAGTGAACGTTTTTGAAAAATTTACGTTCAAACCAATATTGGGGATTTTAATATAGAATTTTTACAAAAAATTGAATGAGTAGGTATAGTGATCATAAATACATCTCTGACGTACTTATGTGGATTCCGCCTATACTATATTCATCAATTTAATGATTTTTTTTCAAAGTAAAAGTTTATTCGTGCATTCCTTATCCTCCTTTGATCGAATGTCGAGCATTTTTTGCTTGAATAGTGATTAATATCAGCCATATCCTATGTGCCTCATTTTCCTATAGTTATGTTTTTGGTTTAGATTGCGGAGTTCAAAATCTGGGAGGATCTCTCTGTGGGGGGACGTCAAGACGTTGCTGTGTCGTCGGCAATACGACTGCGTCGCGTCCGCCGTCGCCTCCGACGAACCTGACCAAACCGTGATCCTCGTCCCTTCCTGCCCCCGGTACACCCTTACCAAGTAGCCCTCCCCCTGATTTCCCCCCTCGTGCCCACCCCGTTATCCTGTGGTCCACTGAGGTACCCCCCCCCCCCCAACACATTTAGTTCACCTCCGCAAGTCTTTCAATTTAAACCCCCTCCCCTCCTCGAACTTCATCTCTTCTCGACAATGTTCCCGTACCACTGGGACATCTCATTTTCGAATTAAACTGTGATTAAAACTCATCCCTTCATTCCTCCCTTTTCGGCTCGCTATAAAAAGAAAAATTTAGGCGATTTATTTTTCTATTTAATTGAGTCCGCCTTCTCATTTTTCATCAGATCTCGTTCAATAATTGGGTGTAATGGTAGAAGCGAACCGTGTATATTCAATTAAACAACATATTACCAAACGCAATATTTTGTCCTAATTTATTTATTTTTTTACCGTGTATTGCACAACTGAATTATTGTTCATTGCATCCTTCCCGAATAATAGCGTTATTTCTCACTACGTTAAGAAAACGTTATGCCCGAACAATCCAATGATTTCATTTTTATTATTTGGACAAAATTGCTAAATTTATCCACCCAGCAAATTCGACTAATTTTCTCTTCAATTAACAATTTGTATTCTTCCGAAACAGTTGACTTATTTTACCTACACCAGAGTTATATACCAAACCGTCTACCTCATCAAGTTGAAAATCTCAATAAATTGCACCATAAATCAAATTGTATCTTGTCCCATTTACCGGTTTGCGCGGTGATGTGCTGTGTATGAGTGTAATACTTCTTCTCGTTGTTGTAGAATGTGGAAAAAAATACAGTCATTGGAAAATTGTGTATAGAAAAGATGTTATACGATTTCAAAATATTATTATAAAAAATAAACGTTTTAGAAACAATAGAACATAGCATATATTTTTTTTGAATATGGAAAAATTATAATATTGTATGTGCTTAGTATAGAGATATTGTAAACGTTTTGCTTCGAGTTGTAAGTCGTATAGTAAAAGAGATAAGAAAAGAGTGACGTGTATATCCGAACTAATGGATTACTATGATCTAGGCAAAAATAAATGTTTCTCTAGAAGTTTGCATCATTTCTTTACACAGTCACTGAGTCCACTGACAGCGATCCAAACCAACCTGTTGGCAACGGGTGAGGATGCTCAAGTGGAAGGATGCAAAGTTATTTAGGTACTTGATTATCCGGTGGCATCCCTCATAACACAGCATTTCATGATGTCCCCCATTTCAGTATTCCAAGTCGATCAGATCATTTCCCCACCTTTATGATTTGCCTCGTCGCGTACCGTGGACCTTTTCTCCAATCATTTTCATTCGCGTCCTTCCATCTTCAATGTGACTGTGTAATTGTATCATTAAGATTCCACTACCATCCGATCCGTCTTTCTCTGGCATCATATACTGCCCCTAATATTCGTTCAAGTGTATGCTCGAATACCCGGATTGCATTTCCATCGGTGATGTTCATCTCCCAGGTTCCTGCTGTTCCCAGGCTATGAGACGAACCAGCATACCAATTTTCCACTGTACTTTTGCAATTGAATAGATTAAAATGGGTCACTAACCGATTGCCGTATGCCTGAAGAGAGCATGGTTTGAACTGGGTAGGCTTATTAAAATGATGAACCATGTCGAACGATGAACGTGCGGGGTCAGTGTTCCAATTTTTCGTTAGTATCAGGGAAAGAATGGCGCAAAAAGTGAGAAAGAGGTAGCCTCCAGTCTTAATCGCATATTTTTAAGGATTGAAACGCGAAGATCTTTGTGGTATTCTTTGAGGTTTACACCATCATCTTCTGATGATTTTGAAACAAGTAGATTCTTGGTCAAGCAGGAACTTGTCGAAAAAATGGAATTTGAGTCCACATCGGTCAGTTTTTTTTATCATTCTTCACAGGAGCACCGACATGACACTTCTTCGGGGATGATTGTGCGCTACAGTTTCTTTTTAGGAATGGTTGAACGCCCATTTGTGACTCCTGTAAAACGTCGGAAAGTCAATTTCTTTTGCAGTCTTGAAGCAGGAGTGTTTCACACGGAGAACATTTAGGAAGTGGCTCGGTGATTGCTTCTTGTTGGTGTAAATCTTCCAATCCAGGACTTTTACCTCAATGCCCAGATACTGTAGGTGCCATGATTAGCAAAAATATTTCCTCGTACTTGCCAGAGACATGTACAGTCGCTCTTTTCCATGATTTCCGGTCGGAACTCGGAGAAACATCATCTCAAGTTCAGTCACTCAACAAAATGATGTTGTTTTCGTGCTGGGTACAAGGGGTAATTCACGTAACATCGACAATGTCAATATAACTAAATAATCGAGAAAAGGTACAAAAAAAAATTGAATTCCTACTTTTCAAGCTCCATAATTTAAGGAAGCAATGCTGGAAACTACTACTGATGCGAAATTCCGCGTTAAGTGGTTTGATTCAAAGTTGGACACTGAAAAAAACACCGCAAAATCTTTCACAAGGGGTTTGGTTAATCCTCGGAGCATAGACTCATTCCAATCGATTCAGCGTTTGGAATAAAACACATTTTGACCCGTACCCCCCTACACCATCCGAATTCGGTCCGATCGGACTGAAAAGTTTCGAGGACCAACTAAAGCCGTGGCCCAAATTTTTGATTTAAGAAAATTTTCGACTACCAAAATTGGCGTGGACGGCGGAAGGCGGGCGGACATTTGTTAATTTTAATCACTTTGAAACGCCCAGAAAAAATTTTTGGATCAAATCGGAGAGATTGACATTTAGCATGAAGACAAAGACATAGGTACCTAAGTTGATCCAACCAAAAGGACTTGACTTGGAAGTTTTGCAACTCTGCCTCTAAATTTAGAGCGTTGGTATCAAAAAATCCTTTATTAATCCAGTCATTTCAAAATATACCTTTCATCTGAAATCGTTTACCCAATTATCACAATTTGATCCAAGCTACTAACGACGATACATGACTGTACGAAGATCTTGGTGAAAAGTTCGAATGATGCTCCCTAGGTAGCGCTAGCTTCTTCGTAAATCGACCCCGTGCTTCCCCTTCCACGAAATTCGTCCCCATCCTCCCCTTTGAAAGCGGCCGAGGAATCCGTCGCCGTCCATCAGTGACGTGAAGGGGGTGAGGGAAGTGGCTAAACCGAGTGGACGTAACTTATCGCCTACCGCATAGCGAAAGCGAAACTTTTCTGTTATCATATTTATTCGCGTTATTACCGCAGTTATTACCGATTATGCTCTGAACTGTGACACAGGGACAATATCTACACGATGGTGCAAAAGTATACTTCGCCTGTGAGGGTGTACAAGTACCCTTTCGAGCTGGTCATGAAGGTTAGTTTTGTGTTGTGATAAGTGATTCCGTCTTATTTAATCCCACAGGTGTGTTTCTATAATTTACTCAAACGTAAAAGTTGGTTTATTGCGAACTGGTATCAAAACCACGTTTTGAGCCGCTGGCCTTCTCCGTCGGAAGCTTCCATTTGTTGGGAGTCCTCACTCAGGGAGGCTTGAACTGTTATCGCTTCCTTGTTCTGACATTCATATGGCCAGGGCCCCTCATCCACCCTCGTTCGCTGTATATTTAACCCATTCAAAAGGAACAGCGAGGAAAAGGTCATGTGAGATTACCGGGCTGCGATGGAAAGCTGTTCGAACAAATCCGGGATTTTTAGGATCGCTCATTCGATTAGCAGCCTTTCAAGAGAGTTGCCATACGTCCTCGTAATTTCAATAATCCATAAAATTGTCTGTCGACTACTCCTTGCCATCCGATATTTCACTTCATGATAACTATCAGGAGGCGGATTCTCACGCTCTATAAAACTTCAAATAAGTATGTCTACTGCAAAAAAATTGATCGAAATCCCCGAGAAATATGCACCGAAAATATTCATGTAATAACCTGAATAGGTACGTGATGAATTGGAAAAATGAAGGACCGGAATTATCTTTATTGAGTTTGGACTACCTACTATTATAAAAAGTGAAGTTCACAATTGAAAAGTTACAATTTTTTTGGGCGGAATCCAAAAGCCAATCGTTTGAGTAGTTTGTTTATTCCTCCATCCAATATTCTGGTTGATTGACATGATGATATGATAATTATTTATAAGTATAATTCAATGTATTCTTTCGAAAATATACAATTTTCGTGTAAAATATGCAGAAATCCTTACAGGAAGCGTTATTCATACGTGTGAACATCGAAGGAGGAATTTATTATGCCGAATTTAACCCATTATATTCGTGTTCACGAAGGCATACAGGGTAAATAACTAGTTGATCTGTGTACAATTCGCAAGGGAATTTAATATAATATACACTTATGTGTGATTCCACCTCCTAATGTCAAGTGCCTTTAGTTTGGCCTCAGTCAAGGAAAAATTAAGTACTTCAATGAAGGGGACGTTCTTGATTAAAACAAGGTATTTTTTATTCATCACGAGCATGTAGCGTTTGGTTGAATTGGATTATGGACTGTTAACACGAAATTCGGCATGAGGAAAAGTGTAGCACGGATTATGAAGAGTACGAAAGGAACATTAGGTACTACCAAGTTTATGAACTACATTATGTATTTTATTCAATAATTTCGAACAAATCAAACCCTAATGGCTTTGGAAAGTTGACATTTCTGTCAATTTAATAACGTTGATCATCCTTTTACTACTAGAAATAATTTCTCAGCAACATGATTTTAAATTCCACAATACATCAGACGTTATGCAGTGCCAAAATCATCGTTGTCGCTATGCCTACCGGTGAATTGGAAGGAAATTCGTCCAAGGATGTTATTGAAACGTGTTATTCAGACGTGTGCTAATCAGAAAAATGTTGAAACACTTGCGTATTGACTACGAGAATATTCCATAAGGTTTCCAGACTCGGGGAACCTTCACCTCTGCAGCTCTCAGATATTCGTTGAGATTTATCCAAATATATTCGATGTCAAATAAAGTTTGGAGCCTACTTCGCTAGCTATGATTTCGTATTTTTGTGCGGATTTGAAACCCCATACAACCCTTAATCCGTACTTGATTGATGATGACCAATGAACAACTTAACTGGACGTTTACCGTTGAGCATTAAATCGTATAAACGTATAGTTTCTATTTATTTTGGGATGCGCGTGTCGCATGCAATGAATACAATGAGTGACTAGGCGTGGAGTGTGACGAGCAGAACAGTGCTATTCACGAGGGTGAAAATGACGAGAGTGGACGCGACAATGGGGAAAAGAGTTCATCATTTCCTGTTGGAAGACTGTCGAGAGCGAGGTATGTGGCAAAAAACGCAATTTCCTTCTGCTGTGCCATGTACGAGTGAGTGGCTAAAAGGACTGTTTTAGTTTGGGTGAGCGTTGTTTAAAATTCAGAATTCTGATCAGATATTCTCTAAGCCAGAACACGAAAATCTCCGGACCTCACTTTCAGTTCATTATCCTTATCATAATAATACAACTAGGTACTAGGTACATATTGGTGTCGACTGTAAAGATGCCAATAACTTCAAACATTCACTCCTTATGTCTGTCCGCCGTCTGGGACATGAGAGGCCTTTATAATTCTCCAAATAATTCTGAAAATGTGAACGTACAGGTCAGTTTGGGTCCTGATGGTGCCGAACTAGCTTCATGAAGGACACATTTGAGGCTATGATTATGGACTTAGTGGAGCCCTAATGTTTTGACGAGCCTGTTTTGGATAATCAGGTTGAATAATCAACCTAATGAAATCCTACCCAGGTCATGGGAGGTCAACCGATTTGCCCGCAATTTGACAGTATACGTTTAATGGTGTCTAGATCAACAGAGTGTGAAGTGTCCAGGACTCACTCTAATCGATTCAGCGCCCAACATTAGTGGAAAGTGATACCCCACATGCCCAGGTACTCAAATTAGTTGGTAGTTAACCCCAATTATGTTCGATCGCGCCGAAAAGTTTCGAAAAAGAACGAATTTTATGAAAGAGTCGGAAGGAGATTCCAGACCGACATTTACGATTTTTAGAAAATTATCTGCTACCGAAGACGGCGTGGACGGCGGACGGACACATTGGCTGTCAAATTTTTGAGCCAAATGGTGAGTTTGTACAATAAATTAAAAACGCTGCAAATTCTTACACAGGGGTTGGTTATTCGTCAGACCAGGCGCATGGAAACTTATTTAAAAACATGGGGGAAATGGGGAAAACGGTGGGTACGGCGGGTCCCAGACCCATTCCAATCGATTCAGTGTCCATGATTTAGCGGAAAATGATACCCCACACGCCCAGGTACCAGAAATCTCATAAACACATATTTAAAATGGGTGATGTATACCCAATTTGACCCATAACTTCCTCCAGTGGGTGCCAATCGTCCTGAGACCCATTTCATTTGATTCAGCGTCCAAAATTTAGTGGAAAATGATACCCCACTCGCCTAGATCGCCCAAAATCTCGAAAATCCATTTTTCAAAAAACACATTTTGACCCCTACCCCGCCCAAATTTGGTCCGATCGGGCTGAAAAGCTTGGAGGACCGTCCCAAGCCGGTTACAGACCCCTGACCCAAATTTCAGATTTTTAGAAAATTTTCTACTACCAAAAACGGCGGACGGCGTACGGCGGACGGACATTGACCTTCTTTTGATCTAGACACCATGAAACGCCCAGAAAAAAATTTTGAGCCGAATCGGAGAGGTTGACCATTTGCATGAAAACATAGGTTGATTATTCAAGGAATAACCAACCAAAAATATATAAAAAGCAAAATGTCCGTCCGCCATCCACGACGATATTTTTGATAGTACAAAATTATCTGATAATTTGAAATTTCGGCTCTAGTCGGTATTTTTTAAAAATCGATTTTCGCGACTTTTTGGGAGTTAGGCATGTGGGGCATCATTTTCCACTAAATTTATTACGCTGAATTCATTTAGAAGGGTCCCGGACCGATTGTTACCCACTGGGGGAGGATATCGGTCGAAATGGGTACCTACCAACCTAATTCAAAAGTGGGGTTTTGAGATTTGTTGGTACCTAAGCTTGTGGGGTATCATTTTTCACTAAATGTTGGACGCTGAATCGATTGGATTGGGTCGTGGACACTCCTCACTCACTGTTTTCCCCATACACTTGCTCTGAGGAATATAATCAATCATTGTGAAAGAATTTGCAGAGGATTCCTGAGTTGGATCCCACGCAACGCGAACTTCCTTTAACGTTTTTCTCCGAATTATTAAAGCCGGACCGCTAATCACCGCCAGTGGTCTCTTAAGTGTCTTCAACAGAGCGTCTGTTGTTCTGTTCAAATTAGTTTACCTAATCGCGGAGTAGTTAGGATCGTACATCGTAACGTGCTCTTGGCCTTGTTGCTCGTGTTCACAGACGAGTTCCGAACTGTTGGAGGGTCTGCAGGAACATTCCTTTCAGAGATCGATTATACTGCAACCAGAATTTCCGCAGTGTACCTTAGTTTTCAGACACAGTAGTTTTCATGGCACTAATGTTGTTCCGAACAATTTTGGTGGCTAAATAATTTGCGTTAGGAAACATCATTATTCGCGCATCGTTCTGGTGCAAATCAATAATTGTGGTTATATGTGTGATTTGTAGTAATGCATTTGCCGTTCGAACTAAAAAGAACGTCGAAAGTTGTCTTTTCCTTTGCCCTAATAGAGAGCAGAACTCCACTTTCGTGTTTCTGAAATATTACGCTATTGCCATTCCTACTATCTGCCTACCGTTTGACATTGCGGAATGAGTGCACAACCTTTGTTGAATTAAACAAGATAACCTGTTACCGACCGATCGAATCGCACCAAATAATTCAAGCCTGTACACTTGTGCTGGCTCCTCTTCAAGGTGACTTTGTGAGAGTCCATGTGGAACGGTAGTCGCTTGTGTGAATTTGGTAGAATCGATTGTTATATCTCGAGAAGAGCTACTTTCGCTATCTGAGATATGCGGCTTTACGTACGGATTTACAATTGATCCACAGGTGTTCGTATGATAAAAATCGGCGATTGGAGATTATTTGTTGAGAGGAACCAGCTGATTATGACACTTGATCAACGATTGCGTTTCCATGTGGATGTTGCCGTAGGTTTACTCAATCAATCTCTTATTCCACTCAAACAAAGAGTTTGTCGGGAAAAACGCGTAACACGCTGTATATTATATTAGACAACTCTCCTCTTTCCTCGTTTCAAACATAAGTTGAAGGTTTCAATCCCAATCGACTCTAGTTATGTGTTCAATATTCCATTTATTCCAAAACCACCATGCTATTCGATTAGGAGTTCTCACAGATTATTTTTGATTAACGCACAGCCAAGGCCCAAAATCTTTCCCGTCGAAAAAAGAGATTATTGGAGCAATAGGATTTGCCCTGGCCCCTTTGAAAAGCCCTGGCTGAAATCCCTCATTACTTTACTTGAATATTTCTAAAATAATCAACCTATGTAATCAAGCCAGAGTTCAACTTCTCCGATTGGTCTCAAAATTTTACAATATATATGTTCGGACCAAATTTGGGGGAGTAGAGGTCAACGTTTTTTAAAAAATGAATTTTCAAGATTTTTGGCGATCATTTTTGTCTAAATTTTCGGATGCTGAATCAAATGAAACGAGCCCGGGACGATTGGTGCCCATTGGATGAGGTTAGGGGTCAAAATGTGTGTCCCCCTACCTGTTTTGAATGTGGGTTTTTGAGATTTCTGGTTTCATTTTCCACTAAAATGTGGACGCTGAATCGAATTTTCATGCGCCTGGTCTGAGGAATAACCAACCCCTGTGAAAGAATTTGCAGCATTTTCAGCTGAGCCCTTTTCTTATAATTTGTCCCCCCCTTCTTGTTGGCAATATAATTTTCAATATCAAAAGTCTGTGGGTAAAAAATCATGCAAGGGACTTACAAAAAAGTTCTGCCCTTAAATAATTCTTCAAGTCCAACCTTGAGTATCAATGAGTGTATGAAGTTTATTTTAATCATGATGGCCACCTGAGCTGTAGGTTTGAGTTCGAAAATTCAACCCTTACTTCAATATTATAGGCAAAATTGTCATCAACTAAAACTACTCATTCGGTTTGTATCTAGAGTTATCCTGCGGAAATCTTTTCAAAGTCCGTACAAGTCCATGAAGGCCCAGCAGCAGCTCCTATAAAACCCTTAGGACCATAAGACCTGGGAAGGATTATGCTAGAATCAGTCACTTTTGCAGTGACGGAAGATGATTTGTCGAAACGATGACCCCATTCGTCGACGACCTCATTTTCAGAGCTTCTTCATTTCGCCATTGACGAGGACTGCCGACTGGGTCCGTTCACTTAAACATTGCATTGATTGAATTTACGACTTTTAAACGAGCTCCACTGAAGGCCACGTTGTTATCTAATGATAGACGAGAGCCATCACTGAAAAAAAACTAACCTTTGATTCCCGTTTGAATAAAACGTTTTAGGCGACCACCAAAAATTAACACGTTATCGGAAAATTCAATTCTTTGCGTTTTTTAAGCGGGTTTTTTCGTTCATCTCGTTTTTTATCGAGTCAATTCTCGCAAAACGGTGGGGAATAATCGTCTAGATAATCAAATATTCTTTTCATTTTGTTTGTTACGACCTCGTCTACTCAGAGAATCGTTTCAAGATATCTACAATTTTGCCTTTTATTCAATCAGTACTATGCTCATTTCATTCCTGCGTGATTAGAGCAACAACCTGACTACATAATGCAGTAATGGGTGCGTTATTCTCTGAAATTCCCCGTTGAGATAAAAACGAAAATTCGTTCGCCAAAGGGAATATGAAATGTTTATTCATGGAGGGCGACCTTGCGTGTGATTTCACTTCGAATAGAGCTCGACTCAACCTTTCACGAACCCACTTCCTTCGATAATGTCGCCAACTTGCAAACGTTTGCTTCGCCCAGAAGATGTAAAACATTTAACGACGGGAAACCTTCTAGAGCGGCGTTTTCATCAAACTATGCCAACCGTCTGAAATTTGACTCGTATTTGTTTAAAAAAACCTCAATGTCCGAGCCTGTAATTTTAAATAAAAATATGCTCCTTTGATACTAACATGATGTGGATTCTGGTTCATCACACAGAATTGAAACTATTATGTACATAAATATTTTATTTTAAGGCAAATTTATTATTAATTTATTTTGGGTCGCCGAACAGTTCATTTAATCCTAGGCTCCTTCTAAACTCATATCAGCCGGAAATGTCTTATGTGTGCCCAGGTGTGTTCTCAGTTTGCATCCAGTTTTCGAGTTTTACGGCCACTGCCTGAAACCAAGCTTCATGGCTTCATCTTGCGAATATCGTTCCACTGAATTATAGAAGCGAACTGTAATATGTACGCATCCCGGATTTTCATTTTCAGGAATGTGCCAATTTCCGTTCGGTCGCCGCCCACTCATTCGCGAAAACTGCGGTTTCTGTCCCAACTGAGCCAGTTCCTTATTTAACGAGCTTCCTCTGAGCTCTATTCGCGGAACGAAGCCGCACGAGTTTTATTTATGATACACTTTCCAATGTTACGCAGTGGTGAAACGACCAAAACCTCTTCACGGGCGTGAGTTCAGGTGTTGGTAGGAAATTTCGTTGCTCACGCGAGCTGCCAAACACCTGCCAGACTGATTGAACGAGATTTTGTCGTAATCGAGTTACACTTTTATGCGACGGTATTGACACGATTGGTATTGGATGACAGAATCGATGGTGATTTGCAAAATTTGCAAAAAATACAATAATAGACTGTTCAAAAAGACCGGTGCCGAATCCTTGCCGTCTGCGTTGTAAATTGAAATCATCTCATTATTTCCTTCAACACACCAATTTTAATTTAAAAAAAAAAAGTCTATCCTTACTGGATAAAAATTAAGGAAAAAAATTCCTACATCAAAGTCAACCCTCCAAAATGTGTGAGTAGAATTTCGTCCCATTTTTGGGACGCTATGGTCGTGAGCTGACCCAGAATTTTCTCCTTTTACCCACAACAATAAAGGACAAATCCACGTATGTTAGAATGAGACGCCAAACGATTTTTTAAAAATTAATTTCTATTTTATAATGAAGAACCCGTTTTAAAATTGTCAAGTTACGTTGTACCCTAGAAATGGGACTTCGTGCATAGAAGGGCTAAATTTTAAAATGCATTTTGTTTGTCTCAATTGACGATACACTCGCTCAAAAGCTCTCTTGAAATGATGCCGGAAGGAAAGGACCGGTATTTTCCATCCACTATCCGGTAATTTCCGAATGCTGTGATGACATAACAATGAACTAACAGACGTCAACTCCTTTACCTAGGTCGGTTTTATTACCCGAGGAAAAAACCCGCCCACCAAGTTTGCCTTCCGTGTTTCGATCAAGGCCGCCTCCTTGCCTACGACCGCTTCATATTGAGACTTTATCAGGGTGAATAGTATTGACAAAGGTTCTTCAGAAGGAGGAGTTACTAGAATTAACAGAAATGCAATAAAACTTTCCACGGCCATTATCTGTTCCTGAAAACCCAATGTTTGCTCGTTGCTCTTGATAATAAAAGTGTATTTCATTCCGTACAGACTGTCTAGACTATGTTTATTTTTGTTCACAGGCCTACGAGAGGAGGTTTCCGTCCTGTCCGCAGATACCGATTGTGATCAATTGCGACGTGGTGTCGGAAACTGAGACGCCTGATGGGTGTGTCAAGAAGACTGAACGGCGGTGTAAACTTCACGTCGATGCGCCCTATATCCTGAAAAAGGTATCAAGTACAGTCTTATTTTAATGTTTGTCTTCAATTGGTTTTTCATTTGTGCTGCCTTTGTGGCCTGGAAGGTCCTTAGGCCGGGTACACACGTTGAGGATTTCCGGAGAGGAATTCCTCTGAGAAAAACCTCAGAGGCGGCCGGAGCCGGACGGAGCATCTACACGACGCGCGAGGCCCTTGAGGAAAACTGTGTAGTTGTAGTGGCCGGAACCCCGGCCTCAGGCGGCCTTTCCAAAAATTGGAAAGGCCTGGCGGCCTGTACAGTCCGCCTCAACTTAAGGCCTCGACCCGTCCACACCCTCCGGTCGGCCGGAGAGGTTGGCCTCAACGAGGAATCCTCTCCGGAAATCCTCAAAGTGTGTACCCGGCCAAAGGCAACACAATCTCTTTGTAGAGACTGGGCAACGTATAGCAGTGGGTGAGTTAAAAAAGAGTATAGGGGTTGATATCACGGATGTCAAACGCTCCTATTGCTACCTCACGCCCTGTGAAACCTGATGTCAGCCGCATACCCTGGCTTATCCAGAATATGGTTAGTGCCATTGATAAAACTCATTTATGTATCATGGGACGTTGACATTGTATGTACTCTTGGCCATCCGAGGGGTATTCCTAAATGAAATTTTGTCCTGACATTTGCCCTCTTTGGGATTAGGGAAATTTCAAGCCAAAATTTGACTGAGAAGTGGTACGTAACATGGACTTTCGTTGAACATAACTAACGATGGACCGGGAGAGTCACCGTTGTCATCTATTCGGCTCCTACCGTGTATTCATGTATTGAAATGTCACTTGTAGTCGTCGTTGTTTGCTTTCACTCGCTCACAGTCGAAACTTCTGCCCGAAAACCCTATCGATTTCTTCATTATAAAAATACGCTCTCAATTCGTTGGTTGTCCATTGAGAAGCTCGACATGCTGGTTTATTCCGGACATCGCATTACGAAGCCTTTTTCGTTCAAATTATCAACCCCCCAGTCCGATTGTGACACAATAGACCCTATTTTTACTCCTGGGTGATAGTTAAGGGAATGACGTAACTCTCATGTGGGAAAGTGTACGAAGGAGATTGTATAGAAATAGGTCTGATTTCCAGTCAATAGAAATTTGAGTTCAGATATCGAAAGTGGGTAGGAGGTCGCAACCCTCCAGCTAAGACAATTAAGATTATTATGAAATATTCTGAATAAACACAGGTTGGAACCATATCGTGTCCACTTTGCAATGAATCATGTTGACTTGTTTTTTAAATCCACACTTAGAATTTATCGTAATACAAGTTGAATAAACCTGAAACTACGAGTTACTGGCTATTGCATTATGATGACTAACTTTTATTTGTAACAGGTGATTGGAACTGATCACGTCTTCTTCATCCAAAAGAACAATTTAAACCTACGGTCCAGAACTTTGGAAATCGAAGCTTTCAACGAGAGTTTCGCCAGTCGTGTCGAAGTGTTGGAGACTTGTCGTTATTTCGTAAGTACGAAAAAAATGTTCATTCTTTTCTTCTGACCCTAGTGACCACTTTGATTTTGTTCAACCTAAAACCATCGGATGTCGACGGCTTTTAAAAGTGTGAAATATCACGATGGCTCCGTCGGTCTGAGCAAAACCATTCCATATGCAAAGCTTTTAGTCGTTCATTACCAGTTTATTGTGAGCCGGGGTGACCTTGGTGTATACGGGGGTAACACTCGCGGCTTGCAGCCGTCAGGTCCCAGCTGTTTCGAAGTTGAACAAAAACCTAACTCACTGTTTTGTTTCGAGCGGACGGCATTGGAAGGATTTTGCTCGTCAGATGAATTGACTCACTCCCGGGATTGATCCATTGTCGAGCTGAAGTACTTCGGATGATTGGATGGAGCTAAGGGAAGACTGGAAAGAGAAATACCCATTAAATCGGGGACCCTGGCGAACATAACAGGCGCCAACACCCTAACTGAGCCTCTTGGTCCAGATTTAGAAAGAGCTATTACCGGCAAATTGATCAAATTTGTTTTCCAAAATAAGGGTTAAATGTTGTCGCCTATGACATCACCGAAAATAGTTGTACATTAGGTATTTGCGCTGGCCATACGTCCCGTCTTGGCCGAGACAGTTTTGTAATGTCGTGGTTTCAACGTTTTTGTGCTAAAATTGAATATTTTCGCGAACCATAATAATAAATTATCGACAGTTTCATCTTATCTCATAAAAGCCTTAAAAATTACATTATTTCTAACCCATTCAAGAGTACTAACTTTGGGCATTCATACATTTTTGGGAGGCTTGTAATTGGACGAATAAGAATTCAAGATCAGAAACTGGTATCAGGTAGGCTGAAATTTGCCGTTTTCGCACGTCTTTGGGACTCAAAGGTCCAAACCCTTTAGCTCGTGCTAAATTCTTGTAAAAATTGGATTAAAAAGATTTGAAACCAGTTCATTTTAAAGCTGAATTTTCCTTGGGAGGGCCCCGCAACCTTTATGTATGCTAATGTCAAAATAGCGTTAAAACGCTTGAAAAACTACTGATTTTAGAGCTAGAATGCACAATTTTCTGGGGGAGGACCCGCGGACAGCCTTCAGGGATTGGTTTAGTAATCTCTGAGTAATAACTATTTCTATGCCTGTGGTCGATCTTTCCGTTTTACGCAATGATATTTTGTGTTTCAAATTTTGAAAGTGGTGGAAGTTTGATCCTTTTAGGTTTTATTTAGTTCTCAAATGTTTTCAGCCCTGTTGCCCCGATCGGAGGAAAGTAAGGTTGAAAATTGGTATTTTGAAAAAAGGTTTCTCGAGATTTTTCGGCGACCGTGGGGGAGTTATTTTTCGCCAAATTTTGAACGCTGTGTCGATTAAATGGAGGACGCAAACTGGACGACTTTATACTTACCTATGATTCTTAGAAAATAAATACTTTTGAGAGAAAAAGAAATCGGCGTGTTTCCCCACTCAACTACGACGTGTTTGAAATGATTGTCGGCGTTATAATCTATTCATGAACCGAACGAGGTTTCTAATGGTCGCATCCAGACTGTTGATTTGAGCTCAAGAAGTCCAAGATTTGAGTTGAAAAGAAAACCTACTTCGGTTCATGATTCGAGTTACAGGGAAAATTTTAAAAAGATAAACGGTAACATGAACTTCATTCATGAAGTTTACAATGAGGCCTCGTCGGATACCTTTTTGGATACGAAGTATGTTCGTTGTTGTCCTGTTATTTCCCTTTCTTATACTCTACTAACTGCAGGATGGTGTAGAGGAAACGGATGCTTTTCAATATTGAATTACTTGGACACAGTGGGTTGAAAATAATTTTTATAATTATTATACAAACAAGTAGGTAGTATGTAAATTATAGGTTTTTTAAATGCAGTTTTTGAAATAACGAACCATAATCAAGTTCGGAAAATGATATTTTTGAGATGACGCCCTTCTTGCTGGGTACATATTTGGATCCTCTTTTGAAAATTACGGACGGGGCTCTCTCCAAAATTTCATTCAGCTCGGCTTCAATTTCCTGACGAATGGAATTCTCAAGGTCATCGAGTGTGCGACGCTTTTTGGCGTACTTTTTTCCATGTCAAATATCCCCACAAAAAGAGCGTGGGGGAAGAGAGCCGTCCGCAATTTTCAGAAGGAGATCCAAATTTTTATATAGCAAGAAGGACGTCGTCTCAAAAACATCATTTTCCGAGCTTAAATATGGTAAATAATTATTATTTCCAACCCATTGTGTCCCAGTAATTCAATATTGAAAAACATTTGTTTCCTCTGCACCACCCTGTATAAAACCTTAATCATGAACCTAATGGTTGCTACCAAACCCATCGATTTAGCACAAGAAACCCTGGCTATCATAAAGCGCATCCCGAAGTTTTCTCCCAGTTTCTCGTGTCTCACCATCATCCAATTTATAATCTAGTTCGTAGGTAGTAGCTATATCAAGGGTAAAATTCGTTGAAGCGTTCCCCGGCAAGAGATTAGTGGTATTAGCGGAGGAAAACTCAGCTCGTATCTCAGCCACCACCGATACTAAATCTAATATGGTTAGTTCAAACGAGTTTTCCGCCTCCTTTTCCTTGCAGTGGTGTCGGATGAGGAAAAAGTCGGTCTATCATGGCACATCTTTGCAAGTTTCAACGTTAGCATTCTTTCTAAGCGCTAAGAATACAAGCAAAATAAAGAAATAAATAAAAATGGAATCTATATTGGCGCAACAGGAAAGATAGTTTCTCAACTGAATTTCTTTTCATATGCAGTCTCACGAGATTCCTCTCTGAAGCCCTGTTGAGCTGAGAAACTACCTTTATAATAAATTGTTTATTTTTGTTTACCCGTTTGTTTTATTGTATGAAAAGAGAGCTGGTAGAAACGAATCCTCTTCAAACAAGCAGGGCCGCTGCCTACTTGTCGTCTACAATAACCTGATATGGGATATCCTCCTTCAGTAGCCCAGCACCTAACAGTTAATTGGTCCTTAGCGAGTTGTCGCGGCGGAGGACGTGCGTCAAGGATCATTGGACCAATATGGATGTTCCTGACCTGCCATGCGAGCGTAACACTAGGGGTTTTTCTTGTTATGAATGTTGGATTACGACAATATCTCTCCTCACATCGCTCCCATCACGTCGAGTTGCTCTTTTGTTAGTTGTACTCGCTTCGCTAGTTGGGGACCAGCCTCCAAAATCACGAGATCGTAATATTTGACAATTTTCGTCAAAACTACGTGACGAATACAAAATAGGCCTTTCTGATATAGACGTCAATTGTCCTTGATCTTAAATGAACCCTCAACCAATATACAGGGTGTTAACCTATACGGTTAGCAGCCTTCGAGGAGTTGGTTCTACAACTCTTTCGCCACAAAGTGTCTGAAGAACTTTCCTTTCTAGATGCATCGTTTCCGAGTTATTGACAATTCCAGATTTTTTTGTGTATTCGACCTGACACCACTAAAACTCCCCTAATTCGCCAGATAATATCAAATCTGAGTACACCGTTGAAAGGAGCGTCAAATTTTCTAACGAGTTCCTCAACGTCTTCAATAATTGAGACCTTATTCACTAATTCAGCCTTAAGTTGGGAAATTGACGAATAGGTGACACTTTTTCAACATTCAGCGAGGCAATGAAAACCTTTTTCCCTTGAATCCATCCCCGAGCTACCTGCTTTCCTATGATATATTCAAATTAATTTTTTTGAACTAATTTAAAGGTAAAAACGACGTTTTAAGTGGATAAAATTAGCTATGTTCACCAATATCGTAGTTTTCTCATGAAATTACCGAATTTTATGAACTTGAAAAGTCAGTTGAACAACTTCTGTTGAACCTACTGTTGAACCATTTTTCATGCTGAATTGAATTTTGACACTCAATTTATTTATTATCAATCTCAATTTATTTATCAGTTATTTACACCCCTTGAAAATGAGTAGGTAAGGTGCTAATGTGAACTCTTGAACAAAACTCGAGGTGAGGGCAAGACTTGGTGTACTCGGATTTGAGATTATCTGGTGAATTAGGGGAGTTATAGCCATTTTAGTGACGTCAGGTCAAAAACACGAAAAAAATCTGGAATTGAATAACTCGGAAATGATTCCTCTAAAAAGAAAAGTCTATGACACTTTTTGTTGCAAATGAGTTGTAGAATCAACCCATCAACCCTCAACTCTTGAGGGATGCTCACCTTATAGGTTATAACCCTGTACAGATCGGGTCCGTTAGTTTTTTTTTAAATATACTATTACTTACTTGCCCCGATTACCTGTCGGTTAGTGAAAATTATATATTTCTCTAGGTATAGCCACTTGAGTTCCATTACAGCTGTCCACGTAATGCTGAGTCGCTAAATGTAGTCAATAGGCTGTTCTAGGTACTGCCATCTTGTTGGTAACTACACGAAAGGTAGAGCCAACCAATTTTTTTGTCAGTGAAAGTTATACATCGTGAGCCTTGTTTTAGGTTCATCCGGAAAACGAGGAGTGGACATGTTTCGAGCAGACTGCTGAAGTAGACATCAAGTCTTTCTTCGGTATTGAAAACACCATAGAGAAACTGGCTATGAAACAATACTCGGCCAATATTGCGAAAGGCAAGGAAATTCTGGAACACTTTATTCTTCAGCTGAAGGACGAAGGGATCACCCACGTCCCCAGATGGGTGCCGTCCCCTGAACAACTGTGAGTGCTGATGTTACATTTGTGAGCTCGACTTATGTCGTTAAAGTGTTCGAATGACGATTGATTTCTATAGTTTTTCCCCCAATTCGTGTTTCAGCGAGGACGAGCGCGAGTCACCTCAGGAAGCCGTATCTCCCGACCATGTGACGCTCACTTCCAAGCCTCGTAGGAATTCCGGTCAACAAACTTCTCAAGGTAAATGAGATAATTATTAATGTTCCTCCTACTCGATATCCTCCAGGTATAATCCCACGATGCTCTAACACAATTTGAAGAATTTAGCAATTTCAATGAACTTTTTCATTTTACTTTTATCAACGATTTCAAATGTGAAAAGTTCATCTGCCATCCAAGCCAAGATGTGCCATAAGAATTATTTTAGAATACATGAAACATTCATAAGCATTTCGCCGCTCACCGAAACCGGTGAAAAACAGGTGTAGGGCAAGTAGGTACCAACCCTTTTGGTTGGTTATTCCTTGAATAATCAACCTATGTTTTCATGCAAATGGTCAACCTCTCCGATTCGGCTCAAAATTTTTTTCTGGACGTTTCATGATGTCCTGATCAAAAAACGCTGCAAATTCTTACACAGGGGTTGGTTATTCCTTGGACCAGGCGCATGGAGACTCATTTCTTCAACATGGGGGAAATGGGGAAAAAAGTGGGTGCGGCGGGTCCCAGACCCATTGCAACCGATTCAGGATCCAGAATTTAGTAGAAAATGATACCCCACACGCCCAGGTACCGGAAATCTCGAAAACGCATATTCAAAATGGGTAATATATACCCAATTTGACCCATAACTTCTTCCAGAGGGTGCCAATCGTTCCGGGACCCACTTCATTGAAATTAGCGTCCAAGATTTAGCGGAAAATGATACCCCACACGCCTAGGTTCCAGAAATCTCAAAAATACATATTCAAAAATAATTAGGTAATATATACCCAATTTGACCCATAACTTCTTCCAGAGGGTGCTGATCGTTTTGGGACCCATTTCATTGGATTCAGCGTCCAAAATTTAGTGGAAAATGATACCCCACTCGCCTAAATCGCCCAAAATCTCGAAAATCCATTTTTCAAAAAACACATTTTGACCCCTACCCCGCCCAAATTTGGTCCGATCGGGCTGAAAAGCTTGGAGGACCGTCCTAGGCCGGGAACAGACCCCTGACCCAAATTTCAGATTTTTAGAAAATTTTCTACTACCAAAAACGGCGTGGACGGCGGACGGCGTACGGCGTACGGCGGACGGACATTGACCTTTTTTGATCAGGACACCATGAAACGTCCAGAAAAAAATTTTGAGCCGAATCGGAGAGGTTGACCATTTGCATGAAAACATAGGTTGATTATTCAAGGAATAACCAACCAAAAGGTCAATGTCCGTCCGCCGTACGCCGTACGCCGTCCGCCGTCCACGCCGTTTTTGGTAGTAGAAAATTTTCTAAAAATCTGAAATTTGGGTCAGGGGTCTTTTCCCGGCCTAGGACGGTCCTCCAAGCTTTTCAGCCCGATCGGACCAAATTTGGGCGGGGTAGGGGTCAAAATGTGTTTTTTGAAAAATGGATTTTTGAGATTTTGGGCGATTTAGGCGAGTGGGGTATCATTTTCCACTAAATTTTGGACGCTGAATCCAATGAAATGGGTCCCAAAACGATCGGCACCCTCTGGAAGAAGTTATGGGTCAAATTGGGTATATATTACCCATTTTGAATATGCGTTTTCGAGATTTCCGGTACCTGGGCGTGTGGGGTATCATTTTCTACTAAATTCTGGATCCTGAATCGGTTGCAATGGGTCTGGGACCCGCCGCACCCACTTTTTTCCCCATTTCCCCCATGTTGAAGAAATGAGTCTCCATGCGCCTGGTCCGAGGAATAACCAACCCCTGTGTAAGAATTTGCAGCGTTTTTAAAAAGTATTGTATGCAGAGAATGGGATATTGTCACAAAAATGTATAAATTTCGAAAATCTGCAAGTTTTTTTCTTTTTTTTAACAAATAATTTTTAGTTTTTAATACAATTTACAAATGTAGTATGTATTCACATTTTTGTAAATTATGACGGTAGAGATGAGATAAAGCCCTTGATTCAGAATTTATAAGATTCTCTGATAATTGTGACACTTCTACGTCACCAGAAACCTTCAGAAATTTTATTCTCAGAGTAGTACAAATTTCTTGTCTGTTGACTCCCATTTCATTCTCTATAATTCACAATTATTCAAAAATTAGATCTATTTTAGAGAAGAGAGTGAATCTATTCGATATGAATTAATTCATAACCTTACTATCCTCCGACAAAGTCAGAGAAATCGATAAATTCCGTTGTTTATTCAGTACTAATTATTCATTTATCTTATCCCGTTCAGAATGCTCATCTCAACTGGATTCGGAATATATTCAAAGATATCTCGGACAGCTGACTCTTATGCAGGAGTCAAAACTGGTACAACTCAGGAAATCCTTCGCTCAACTGCATAAAGCCCGGGTAAGTGGGTTAGTTTTGCTCATTTATGAGTTAGCACGACTCGGGCAATACTTTTTAGCCATTCTTTGTTGAATGGTTCAATTGCCCCCAGTTGAGGCAAATTACTTTACTTACGCGTTTTTTTTTAATTTAGCTTGTTCGTACAATTTCCCTTTTCAGGTGCCAAACGACACGACTCTTTTGCGCTTTCTCCGAGCTCGCGACTTCAACATTGAGAAAGCTCGTTCCTTTTTATCCGAGTCATTGAGTTGGCGTAAGAAACACGGCGTAGACAAGATGCTCGCCGAATACAAAATCCCACCCATCGTCGAAACCTATTTTCCCGGTGGTTGGCATCATCAGGACAAAGGTAGCTCAATTGAAATCGTTAATTTTATTTCAAAAAGCAATTGGCTGTTTCGTAGAGCTTTATCATGCTGTTTCTACTGTCATAGGAGGATGTCCAATTTATCTCCTCCGACTTGGTCAAATGGACGTCAAGGGCTTGTTGAGAACTGTCGGAGAAGATGGTCTACTGAGATTGGTTGGTTTTATGCTTCTTTGGTTACGTTATGTTGTCTATAGTTGTTCAACCTGAAGAATTTCATCAAACTCTTCGTTTCCAGACACTATCAACTTGCGAAGAGGGACTACGACTTATGGAAGAAGCGACTTTGTCGTCTGGGAATCCGATATCAACCTGGTGTCTCTTAGTAGATCTTGAAGGTCTCAATATGAGGCATTTGTGGCGTCCTGGCATTCGGGTTAGTGGTTAACAGTTATATATCATGCTGTCATCCAAATAACAGAAATTTGTGTATGATTCTGAATAATACCAGCTTTTGCCCCGGGTTATGGTATTGACTTCACTTGAGCCGTATTGATTGCGTGTTGTGACAAATTAAATACATTCTTCTCAAAGTGGAGGGAAGAATATTAAAAACCAACTATAACCCATGGATCAGCATTGAAAAACAAAGCGATTTCATGTATCCCACCTGTGCTTTACAAGCATTTCATATTCGCCTATTTTTGGACAACGGCAAGGCTGAAATCGTGGTAGGACACAAGTTGAATAAATGAAATTGCATTGCCTTTCACACCTGCTAGCGTAATTTTAGTATATTTTCATTCAATTTTGCGTGAAAATCAGCATGAAATGCGAATTTTTTCAACTAAAATACACAACTTTTTGAGCCAGCCAAGCGAGTCGTGCGCAGTAAAAATAAATTAATTAAAACGATAAATTTAAAAAAATCAGTTGAAGGGACTTTTTTATACCACTGAAATTGACAAGTTCGAGGGGGACTTGAGAGACGCTAGTGTTTCAGGCAATTTACAATCTAGTTTCTGCTGACTGATTTGTGTCTCACTCTGCTGCAGGCACTTTTGCATATCATTGAAATCGTTGAGGCGAACTACCCCGAGACTTTGGGCCGAGTGCTTATAGTTAGAGCACCTCGTGTATTCCCTATCCTGTGGGCGCTCGTGTCTACGTTTATTGGTAAGTTTTTACTGTTTTTGGTTCTTTGGTGGGGAGCGTTTTGTTCTCTTTGACTCTCGAGTAAAAGCAGGCTCGGGATGATATATGTGATCGATAGTTGGACATTTTGGAGCCCTGATAAACGCAATATATTTTGAGATCGTCGATCATCAATTTGAGTCGAGAAATTGATAAGCTTACTCTTAACCTAATTTTAGCTAATTTACGAGAATGGTTAAAGTTACTCAACTCTTGAATACCTAATGATTACAAGAATTTCAAATATCTTGTTATTGACATTCCTCAACGTTGCTCGTATTTTCTCAGACGACGTAACAAGGACCAAATTCCTATTTTACGGAGGGAACGACTACCAAGGCCCTGGAGGCCTCAGCGATTACATCCCCGAAGAATTCATTCCAGATTTTCTTGGTGGGCCTTGCAAGGTAAATTAGTTGCTTAAAACCAACAGAAGGACAAAAATGTTTGTTTATTTTAACATTTTCTGTTATTTGATTCTAGATGCCAATGCTTATACATGTAATAATTGCATTTGATTTTCAAATTTGTAGACTGCTGTGTGTGAAGGAGGCCTAGTTCCTAAAACTCTTTATTTGACTGACGCTGAGCTGGGCAGGGAAGGCGTCCACAATTTGACTGATGACAGCTTATATCATTCAGTTGTCGTTCCTAAAGGCCAAGTGAGTTGTGTCCCGTCTTACAACAGTAGGGATTTTTAATGAAAAGGGCTGTTTAATAACTCTTGATGAGGGCCTAAAAATTGGTCCTCTTTCGAGATAATTAATCACAGGGCATCGTTTAAATTCATTCTTTAATCTTCCTTCCTTGATTTCTCAAAGTTTTGGTACACAGGCCTACGGTACAGAGTGGACCTAACAACAAATTCTAGTCAAAATCAGCAAATTCGGAAAGCGTGTTGTGTTACTAACTTTTTCATAGGTTGTGAAGTCGGCTCTAGTATGCTAATCGCAATCGACACTAAAATCACTGAATCCTAAGGCATGACATGTCTCTAATGTTTCCATTAAGATGGTGTATTCGCGAATTTGTGACTTCCAAAATTCTCTTTTTCAGACGTACGAAGTAAAAATTGAAATTGAAGAGCCAGGCGCTGTCATTATGTGGGATTTTGACGTGACTAAAGACGACGTACTGTTCACCGTTTTTCAAGGTCATAATCCTTACCATTTGTTGAAGTGGGAAATCAGCTCCGCTATCGTTTTTATAATTCTGAATTTTAACATTTGTGCAGGCGAAGGCAGGGAGAAAGTTGAAACGCCGTTCAAATGTCGCGACGGAGAGTCCGTTCAGGGTTCACACGTGTGCGCTGCCTCAGGCCCTTATTATCTCCAATGGAGCCATCACGGAGACCATAAAGCGCATCTGCATGTACTTTTACGAAATCGTGTCATCTGCTGATTACAGGTCAGTTCAGTTATTCGATATTTTCATTTGTAAAACTCAGTCTCTCGGATAATTTCAGCAATAAATTAAAATTAACCTTCACTCACCATTGTAGGGGATCGATGTCAAGTCTGCAGTCCGCCAGCAGCTCTCAAGTAACTTACAGATGACAATTACTTGTCGACGACTTGGCCAACGCGGTTCCGTCGCCGTCCCCCGCCCTATGAGGCCGTTTTGGAGGTTCTCTAACATATCACGAAGTTCGATCGCCTTTCATTAACGCGTAAGCTCTAAGCTAGGCTCAGGGAATCCGCTCCTCAATTTTGAAAACCACGCTTATTTCTCCTGCTGATGACTTGGACTTAGTTGATAATAATTACGATATTTTTGTAACTAAATCAATCGCCTAGTAAGTAAGACCTCGGAGTCTACTAGCTTGGATGCGTGGGTAATCTTTTTCAATTTATTTACTACTTGTCTAGATGAGCTCATTTTGATCTAGTCTAATCACGTGACGACGTTGTCCATGTGGAACTTCACCGGAGGGAAGATTGCAACTTCTTGCCCTGTTCTCTGATATTTTTTATTTAATTATTCGCTTCAATCTTTCCCCATCTTTTGGTCCGCATAAATTATGTTGTTTAGTTCAGCAACGTTGTTGCAATTAGTGATTTAATTTCCATTCTTTTCATCCTCTGCCGTTTAGTTATAGACCTTCGCTTTTTATGTAGTACTTTTTCCTTCGCAGTTTCTCGCCCCGAGTTGAATGTGCCAGTCATTGTGAAATCAACAGGCCATGCTATATTATGGGATGAGGTGGATGTTGACCATTGAGCGGTTCGTAAATAAAGAATCGCCGCATTAGGATAGTAAACAACGCTGGCTGGTGAATGCTTTTTGATTGGCCCTAGTGGATTATGCCAGCCATATTCAAGTGCTTCTAGCTGCCAATTGTGTTGGCCGCTGTACTGGTACATCAGACTCAATTGCAGAAGGAGATAGGTGTATTCTTATTTATAAATCTAAAAATATCAAAATATAAAGCAAAATCACACTTTTGAGTTTCACTAAAAGTTGAGTTGAGCGTTTGTTTGGTTTGAAGCGTAATATTCCCCTTGGAGCTCAGGCCATGATCTTCCATGTAGAGCTGTATGCTATCAAGGAGTGCTCTAAGGAATTCTTATGTAAGGGGTACTTGGGCGGTGGAATTAAAGGTATTCTGTGATGTCAGGCTACCCATATCCAAGATCACGTCTTGCGAGTGGGTAGTGGGGCAACCTGAACTGCTTGGGGAGAAGGAACTAAGTCACGAAGTGAGCATGGTTCTGAGCTGGGTACAGCAGCAGCCAGGCAAGTTGGCATGTGAATGCCAGTAGATAACCTCATGCGTAACATCATGGGACAACGAAGCAGGGGGAGCGTAATGATTCGTCAAACTCCCCGAGCCGAAATGTACATTGAAATAATCAGGCATCAGCGCCTCTGAAGGTGATTTTGCATTATTCAACTCATAGTCATACTTTCAAATCAATACTTTTTATTCGTATTCATACGTATGTATCCGTTTCCTCTAGGAATGCTGGAAATACCGTTTAGTTCTGGTTAGGCCTTGAGCAAACTGGTCAGTTCATGCCGGTCGGGAGGCGCCTTCAAATGAGCAGACTAACCATAATGTACATATTTTTCCCTTTCTCCCTCATTCGTGCACCCATTTGTGTGTCAAACGTTGCCACCATTTCGCGCACCTCTACTCGACTCAACTTCGGAAGTTTTAACGAGCAAATCAGTAATTCGACTCAATTGATTTTTTTTTCTTTTCAAACTGCAAATTGAAAGTTTAATTTAAAAAACTCGTTAATGTCCTTAAGAAACATAAATGTGTGCTTCATGTAGCGGCACTCGAAGCTGTGGGCTTCAGTAAAACGGCGTTTACAATGTCGCCCTTGTACATGCCATCATCTTCTCCCATTGACTTGCTCTCCACCGCTATCCATTATTATTACCTTGTATTCCGATAAAAATATGTTCAAGGAGGGAGACGGTCATCCTCTACTGAATCCTCTTCTTTCCAATAAAATGAATAGACCCGCTGAGTCACTATCAGGATTCGCTGTCAATCGTGATGGTGACAATTTTTACCATTGTTGACAAGTTGGCGCTCCAATCATTGACAGTGGCCTAATTCATGATCAAAAAGCTCATCCTTACTGATAATTATAATCCACCAGTTTCTCACTCGATTCGTAATTTAATTTTAATTTAGAAAACAAAAAATCCTAGGCGAGCCAATGTGATGAAAGCTCGGTTAGGAGACTTTTCCAAAATATCTATCAATCAAAAATTCGGTTCTATTTTTATTGTGATATCTTGTTTGCTCGGGCCATGGATTAGTCGACCGAGAACGTTTCTTGTCTAATAACGAGAATATGATAAGCTAACGATGTTCGTCGCAACGAAAATACTCAGTGCATTCCAAGAGAATGTCCTACTCGATTATGCGTGAGTGATTGACATATTGTACATGTAAAAATCGTCAGTGTAAAATAATATTTGTGGGTTGATCAGGTTATCGATGTGATATTGTTTGTTGTGCAGTAGAATTTTTATATGGTTGGGAAACGTTTTGAGAATTTATTAGTTGATAAAAAAAATATCAAATAATAGATGAACCTAGTAAAACTTGTACTGTCCTTATGACATTTTACGATTTCTTCTGTTCGTACGATGCTCAATGACGATGTGAATAATGTAATTATATATCGAAATTAGTTTAGCTGGAATTACGAAATATTATTATGTGATTGTTGAATTATTTGAATAAAAATATTCTAGTGATCTCGATGACTCGTCTGACCGTATTATTCACTTCGGGAGGAAGCTATTATTGGCCAAGTAGTTGGGCTAAATCCTTGGAAGGTTCAGCATTGGGGGGCTGTAAAAGTTGGTAAGCCTGAGGGTAGAAATTATATCATTCCTTGAATAACCAACTAATTTTTTCATTCAAAATGTCAATCTCTCCGATTCGGTCCAAAAAAAATTTCTGGGCCGTTTCAAGGTGTCTAGATCAAAATTCGCAAATGTCCGTCCGTAGTACGCCGTCCACGCCGACTTTGGTGGTAGACAATTTTCTAAAAATCTGAAATTTGGGTCTTAGTTGGTTTAGTTGGTCCTCGAAAGTTTTCAGCCCGATCGGACCAAAGGGGGGTAGGGGGTACTGGTCAAAATGTGTTTTTCAAAAAAAGGATTTTTGAGATTTTCGGCGATCTAGGCGTGTGAACATGTAGACTAGGTTCAGAAAAATCTAACTCTAGAGCAACGTTTGGCTTCAAAATACGCAACCTCTGCAAGAACGAATGAATGATTGAATTTTGGGTCTAAATTTTATTATTTCAGCTCAAAACACTAGTCGTCACGAAACTGTTCATCAACGAGATCTTTTAGTGCAGCAAGGTAGAACTTAAACGAATGAAGTTCCGCCTTCTGGAATGTCAGTGTGCTTTTTATTCCTTTTTCAAATGAGAATTTGACATAATCATTAGTAACCATGTTCGGATGAGTCGAAGTGAGCCGCTTATAAATGTCGTCGAACTGACAGAAAATCTACATCTTTTTCAGAACGGCGATCAAAAGTTGAATTGTTAAATTCGTCTACAAGCCGCCTCAGCTGAAAATGCGACGTAGGGTCACAAATTTTTCCAAGTTTCTCCATAATCTCTCAGGGGTTCGCCATTTCAAACACCAAATCCGGGAAATTGGGAGCAAGCGATTCTAAAGTAGTTTTTCACTTTGGATTTTTTGAATCCTGACAAACGAACATTCCATGGATTCAACTTGATCCATTATTCCCTTGGATCAGTCTTCGAAATTTGCGCCTTCGTCTAGCTTATTATCAAGCGGACGAAAGACCACCCCGTCGATGCGCTGTTACAAGAACGTGGGAAGCATTTAAGATATCAAAAACATGCTTCTGAACACCTAGCTTTGTCGAGCACATATATTTGATTAATCAGGTATCCAGAGGAACCTGTTCTTCCATGAGGGAAATTTATCTTATCTCTCTGAGTTGGCCCCACGTTTTTCTTGCACTGGCTTGCTTTATACAAATTTTCTTTTTCCCTTTTTTCGGGATCAAGTATTTCTCAGATCATATATCAAATACATATATATAATGATGCATCTCAACAACTACAAAATCCACTAGATGCGCCAGAATACATGGAGGGTGCACTTCCCTATGAGTTATATTAATCAGCATCATTTGTCCTCGAGAAGAGGACATTCTGACAATACCATTCTTTGGACCAATAAAAAGCTTCGCATCGCATCCTATTGACAGCCCAATAGTCAATTCCGACCGATCCTAAAGGATTTTGTCATCCAGTGAGAACTTAAAGGTTGCCCTTGAGCACCTGAGGTAACAACGTAGGTGAATGCTGGTGTTTGTCCACTTTTTTTCAATGTTGTTACGGCAGAAATGGATCTGGAGATTCTGAGGGAGTTGAAAGCAAGCATTATACCTCAAGCAGAATACCACATGGGTAGGTATTAATCATAAATGCTTTACCTGGTATTAATTAGTGATTGTGTAATCGGGTGAAACAAAGAACAGGGACTGCTGTCACTCACGTTGCTTGACAACACTACGACTGCATTTATCGATATGCGCCACTGGCGCATGTCAATCCTGTGCCAATTAGTTTATTAGTTAGTTGTCTCATTATTTATTTATATTATTTATCTCATATTTCTAATTTCAAACATGACGCCAGAGCCTACGATGTCGGGCATATCGATAACGTGACCTCGGTCGTGATATCGATATATTGCCTTATCAGAGGAAGCGGTCCCTGTTCTTTCATTTTACCGTGTATTCTTCAAGTTCAATGAATTTAGAATCAATCAGTAGCAAGAGCAGAGAATGCACTTCAAACAAGAGCAATTCGTAATACAAAAGACGACAGAGCTGAAGTGAACCAGGAAGGATTTGGACTTCATAAATGACAGCTGAGAAGTCAGGTTAGGAATGGCAATCAGTTTTAAATTTTAAATAAACTCGATTTTTTTACCTTCTGAGTTACAATCGATTTTTGTAAGTCAATTTTTCTTGACTATTCTTTTTTTGTCAACAATTAATCGATTTTTCGAACCTTTCTTAGAAATTCAGAAGTGGCGAGCTGAGGAAGATGCACGACTCCTTTCAGTCCTCTGCTTTCAACGCTGAATTTGAAAAAAAATTAAGCATTCATTTCAGAAATCGATAATGTGCTCTTTGGGGATCATCCTCACCTCGTTCAGAAGACCGTTTAGAATGATAGATAGTAATAATGATCTGAACAACAATAACGGACTCACTTGTGCGGTACCTGAAGGCTCTTGCAGAGAGCATGGAAGAAAAAGTTCTTCTCTTTTTTCTCCCATGGCAGAGAGTGTTGCCTTTAGCAAATCTCCAATTGAGTATTCCTAATGGCCAGAACTGAGTGAGGTGGCACCAGTCCGTGGCTACCCCAGCGCTGTGCGAACGGCTTTTTTCGAAGACCGGACTGATTCCGACAAAGGAATGCAATCGCTTAGGCTGGCCGTCCACTGGACGCGAATTCGCGCGAAGAGGCGAAGAGAATCAAACATGTTTGATTCCAAACGCGCGAACTGGCGAACCTGGCGATAAGCTTAAAAGGAAACACGTTTTCCAAGTTTCTCTCCCTTCAAAGAGGTGTACAATTTTATTCATGTTCTGAAGTGTTTCCTCACTAATGAAGTTCTCAATATAAATATTGAGTCCTTTTTCATTTGATGACGGGACCTACCGAGAAATAGTTTTTAACATTTTTAAATTTTCGTTTAATTATTTCTTAACATTTTTCTGATATAGAGAAGTCCATTAGAATCGATTTTTTCAACATTTTTAGACCTCGATTAATTGGTGCATTTGATTTCAGTCCGCCAATTGTGAAATCGATTCTAAAATCGTGTTATCAGAGACCACGAATATACAGTTTCCCGCTCGATAAAGAGAATTCACAGAATAATGAACCATTGCGGAATAGTTTGCAGTTTTTACAATTTAAATTGTGGCATTGAAAGCGATTTCATGGGGAAGACTAAAGTATGTTCACTGTGCATTCTAGTGACTACTTTCGGAATCTTTGAAACGGGACAAGCGGCACACCTCCCGAATTTGCTACCTGTCCCTACCACTAGGCAGATCGATTATCACGGAATCAGCTGAGCGGCCCAGGCACTTCCCCAACAATGGCGTCTCAACTCAGCAACTGGCTCATTCTAACTTGCCCGCTCGTCGTTGTGCTCCCACGAGTGTTCTTTCGTCCTCCGAGCGGCTCGGCGTGCGACTCGCTCTTCCTGGGTTACTCACGTTGACCGTTGACCAGACCCCAGGGCCGACACCGCGATGGAGAGAGAGAAACGAATATACAAAATCGTCCTTACTGGAGGTACGTGACATTGTACATTTAACCATAATCCAATTCGATTTTCCCTGTTATATTTAACTGCATTTTGTTATGAACTCGAACTCATCACGTGGGATTATGCCCAGGTCCATGTGGTGGTAAAACGACTGGCCAGGCACGGCTGAGCACATTCTTCGAAAACTTGGGATGGAAAGTGAGTGTCAACTTCAATCATGATTTTGAGTTGTCTTTGAGCCTGTTCGAAGCTCTTTTGATTTTGTGCCACCCTGTGGCGCGCTAGGACTGCGTTATGGTACCGAAACTATCTTTTACAGGTGTTTCGAGTCCCGGAAACCGCCACGGTACTCCTCAGGTACTCAAAACATTTTTGATCAAAAAACGAAAAAAATCTCATTTTTTTGATTCGCTGACATTTTGGCGCTTGAACTTGAATCCATCTTCACCACCAACCCTCCCCACTTGTCCAATTTTTAAATATCGCGTTTCAATTTTTGTTGAACGTTGAACCTACCTACTTGAAAACAATGCAATTACCTGTACATTTATTTTGACAAGTTTTGTCTTTATTATTTTCCAGTGGCGGTATAAAATTTTCGGACCTCACTGCCGACCAGGGTGAGTGTAATTTATTTGTAGATTCTCTCTACTGCTAACCAAGGCTTGTCATTTAGAGAATGCATGCTTGCTTAGCTGAAATGCTTGCTTAGTTGATAATAGCTTCCGTATGACGGCACAAATCGCAAACCCCCTCTACCATTAATTGTACGAATGGGAAACTATAGATCCAAGCCCCTAATAAGTAGTATTGAACAATACACAACACTTGAACTGCATGCCAAAACCATACAAAAGAAGGCGTCTTTGCGAAAAAATTTGCCTGGCACCCACCTACCTGAACGCGTTTTCAATCACTTCATATAGGATGAATCATTCCCCTACACTTTTTTTGGTAAATTAATATTGTTGAACCATCTCTTGAAGTGGTATGTACCCGAGGGTGGGACATCTGAAAATTATTATTCTTATATTGATGATTTGTGCGAATTTGTTCGCCACAAAATGTAAGGAAGTTTCTGTTTACGAATACTAGGGTGCGTTTATATTCTCATTACAATAACAAGTCGAACAAATCTGTACCCTATCAGCTTCCTCTGCCGTTTCAGCTTTTGATGTGAGCTGTTATATCTATAGCGCGTGTGGTCTAGGTAATGAAATGCGCTGAGACCAACCAAATTTCCATGTCTTCATTTGGCACAACCTCCTCTAATTTCCCTTAAAACGGCGAATCGGCACTTGGTCCTCATCAATATTTTTTCAGTAAGATTGGTCTAAAATTCCTATTATTTTCCGGCAGTGGTTTTGTGTTGCAGAGGAGATTCGCAATGTCGCTTTGGTCGAATTATGTTATGTAAGAAGCCTCTTCGTTCAGAATGGGACTTTCCCGAGTACGTCAGCTCGTTTGCCAAATTGGCCTCGAAATGATCGAATAAAAAAGCGGCCATTATCATGATGCCCCAACTCGACGAAACATGCCCTCTCTCGACCTAATGAAACAAATCGTGACTCATTGAGAGGGGTGTCTCACACCATGTGTTCAGCCACAAAATAGAAGGAAAACGAGTCAATCGAACTTTGCTCTTGATCTGTCTACCGCCGATCAATCCATCTTGCTTGGGAATTGTTCCGGAGTAATAGAATATCGATCGAGTTGTAGATTGTCGTTGAGGGTACGATAAAATCGTGCCAAGCCTTTACCTTGGAAACATTGCAGGTCGGCATCCCGAAGTAGAAATTCTCGAGAGGCTCTAAACAGGTGGTACCACGGGTGATCGAAAGGGTGAAGCGGTTTTACTTTTCTTGCTTATGAGACCCCTCACGACAAATCAGAACAACGGCTGTCTAAAATGGGCTCTCGTTTATTTATATTGTACAATATTATCCTAAGGATGCGAGGCATGGTGCCAGTTACGTTTCACAACTACGATTTTCATTGTTGAAACGTCTCTTTGAGCTGTGGCAATCGTGATTGGTTGGAGATGCGTTGAAAGCCAAAACCAAGTTCGTCATTTCAAAAAATTCTGAACGAATGATCCATTATACGTGCAGAATCCCTGAAGTAAGGGGCTGTAAGAAAAACCCCATTTCATACATCAGAAGACGTAACTTGATTTTGAAATATCTGTCTCTGTATTTTAATCAACCCCAGAAAACGCCTGAATTTTGAATGGCGTTCCTTCACGTCATTCAATTTCATCCCCACATTTTTTATTAGCGTCTAGACGATTCAGGTATGTTTTTGTTTAGAAACCTACACACTGCTGGGTATTCAAAACGCCTAGGGAACACTCTTGGTTTCTTTCTCATCTAATTGCATATCATAATAAATTAAGCACTGTGCGAATATCTTTTTAGAATAGGGTCATGAGTCGTACATTGCCATACTGTGAAAATAAAAATTAAATAAACACTGGAACACAATACGATGAATGAGATTTTGCCACGCTTTTGGCTCAGCCGTAGGCCCTCCCTTTGCAAAAATCTCACTTACGTATTTATTTTTCTAACAGAATTGATAAAGATAATTTCTAGTGGGATTGATAAGTTGAAGATCGTCTTATAAAATGGTTTCTTCGAGGAAATAGATACGATCGTTCACCTTATTTTCGTCTCCGGTGAAATAATTCAGGCAAGGCCATTTTAAAAATGATCGATCTTTCCAACTATTTTTGCTTGATGTATTGCGACAGTTCCTACTTCTGTGACCACCTATCAGGAAGATCCTTGAAAACGAGAATGGAAAGAGCCTTGTTCGTGATCTTGTCAATGTAGCAAGTGCGAGGCCTAGGTCTCGCCGTATATTGCAGAGCTCAAAATGATAAGGGTGCTGATACGGTTCCTTATTGATGAGGTTGATTGTATCGTTATCCAGTATTGCATCTATTGTGCATAGGAACTTCGAACGGATAAATTGACCGACGGAAGCCTTTTCTGGTTGTAGTACGTAGAAGAAGATTACAGATAGCTCTGAAGCAGTTTGCAACATACGATTATTTCACATCTTAGGACGCCACTGTCTTCCACCAGAACGCGCATATCTTATTGTGGATGATATTTGAGGCCAAAATTGATGTCATTGTCATTTTGACCACTTGTAGAAGTGATGAAGCCTTGCCATGGAGTGTGACTGTCAGATTAGTTGGTCTTGGTGGATTATAAAATTCTAATTCTGTGGATTCGTATAACAATTTTGAGCAAGCTTGGATCATGAGGAATCCAGCTATCCATTTTCCTACTTGCTTAAAACGTCTTAAAACACTAATTTTATCATGGCGGGGAAATATTTCAGAACTTGTGGAGAATTTCCTCGTCACCCGAAAGATAAACATTTTTCATTATTGGTAAAAACCTGCCTTCCTGCGTGTTTTCTCGTAATCCATCCAATTTACTCAAGGAATGTTAGTGGATAAAACCCCTCCGTGCTCTATTGTTGTTCTTAAAATTTCTTCCCTCTTAGGACTATTATTGAAGTATACACAGGGCTTAGTTTGTCGATTATGTCGCGTGATTGGCTTAACTTCTTTAGAATGGAACGATGGAGGAAGAAGCCGTTCTCGTGCCCTACACCACGGGGCTCGACACTGGTACAATACCGACCGCGGCCACGTGATTACTGATATAAATGCAAAAACGTTAGTATGTTTTAAATCATTCCCATTCTATATTTTCAGTTTGCAATTACGTTTTGCAGAACAGCATTACAAATACCCATCACGAAAGCTAACTTTAACCACGGGACCGTGACAGTTGGCGTGGTCACTGACTTATAAATGAGTTGTGCGCATTGACGTTTTGCTAAATAATTTCCTTCGATGTAGACAACACGACCTCAAGGTTCTGGAAATCATTAATTTCTCAAAAATCGATTCTCCGTTGGTGTAAGAACGTGTGTTTAGGGATCCCTCTGTTTAAAATGTGCGCTCGAATTGTCAACTGTTAGTTCTGAATACTCAAATTCCACCTCCACCAGACACGCTTGTAGGCAATTCTTCAAATCACAAAACAGTCGGATTTACCCCGCAGTTTTCATGTTTGAAGATGGCGATCACCTGCTTGCCATGTTGCTTTCGTTTGATAAATAATATACATTGTACATCGCCGTATATCAGTCGTTCGCGCTTTGAGATGCCTGCATCAAAAAGTTGCAAATTCATCCTTGGGTAATTAATTCTTGATGCATGATTATGGGGAAAACAGTGTGTATGGAGTGACTCGGACTTTTCTGATCGATTCTGCGACCGACATTTAGTGGAATAGGATACTCCACGCGCCTAGGTACCTCACAATCTTCGAATAGGTAGGTCGGTACCCAATTGACCCATACTCACCTCCGATAGGCGCCAATCGGTCGGGGGCCCTCCTCATTGGGTTCAGCGTCCAAAATTTGTCGGAAAATGCTACCCCACAAGTCTACATCCCCAAAAATTCTCGCATTTCCCCCCACACCCTACTCAAATTTGGGCCGGTCAAACAAGTTTCGACTAGAGCTAGAAAAAGAACCCTGACTAATTTTTCCCACCCTCCACGCCGTTTTCGATAGTAGGCATAGTTTAAAATTGGGGAATTTTCGTCAGGGACCTCTTTCCGGGTCTAGTTGGCCCTCAAAACAGCCCGATCGACTCGAAATTGGGGACGGTTCGGGTAAATATATTTTTTGAAACTCAATTTTTGGGAACTAGACATGTAGGGTATTATTAATTTCGGACGTTAAATCTATTGAGATGGGTCCCGGCCGATCGAAGGTTCAAAATAAGGGTCAAAAGGGACTTTTTTGAAAGTAGGGTTTCGATATTTTCGGGGACTTGCGTGTGAAGTATCATTTTCCACTAATGTTGGAGCGCTGAACAGATCTGAATAAGATTTCATCAATACGGCATCTTACTTCTTGAAACCTTATTCAAGGGTGGCATCAGATTGTTACGTAAGATGAAGCCTCCAGAGGATTAGGTTGCCTTGATGTGTCTACCTGAGAAACGATGAACATTCTTCGAGTTATGCCCACGAGTAAAAAAGGGCATTGTATCCAGTTACGTAACGGCACCGGTTGTCGGATAAGATCGTTACTTGATTGGTGTTAGGACATAAAACCGAAGGAATACGTGTTCCATTATTTTAACATACCGATTTGTTTGAGAAATCGTATAATTTGAGCACGTTTTATTGAATAATTTTACCTAAAATTCTCCTTTTTGTGAACCTTTTTTGACCCATTATCCCGTTTTCGCGCTGACGATTCTCACGAAGAATTCTTTCTTTGTTTATAATGTAATGATTCCCACTCGTCCTTGTTTGGAGTGCTCGAAAATACCCGTCTTCACATTCAATTTTGACCCACAATCTGCCTCAACTCGAACTCAATATAAGTCTCATACGCAAAACATCAAATTAAAAAAAAAAAAAATTATAACTGCAATTTATTTCATTATAGTTTCTTCAAAAAAGTTGTATTTTATTTTAATTTGAATTAATTATTTCAATTATTATTTTGTTGACCTTAATTTTAATTATTATTAGTTACTAGTAAAAAATTAGACTTTCTATTTTGCTAGATTTTATATCATGTTTGAATCCGATAATAAGCCAGTTGGGCGCCTCTCAGGCAGTTCTACTAGGTGTTATCCCTGAGGTGGAGCATGTTGGTCGAGCATTTTCTCATTATCATTCTACTGGCATCTCTCTTAGCCCTTCTGCTTACTCGTTAAAAATTAAATGTAGACGGCTGGGAAAACTATAAACAACACCTCGTCATCGTATTGTAGATGTCGATCGGGACGGTTGATTTTGAAAAAATCTTCTGCCGTCAGTGTTCCATGACATGGGGAAAACGCTCCCGCTGACTAATCAACTCTTCTGAACGGCGAGACGCGACTAGTTTCTGTTTTTCGGACCAATCACGACCGCCTTTCTTTGGAAATTAAGCTGCCTCTGGCGCCTGCCTAATCTAACTCTTCAGACGTTGTCCCAGCACTTTTGTCGATATCCATTATACTGGCAGACGTCATTAAAGGGAATCAAACGTCGATAAAGGCCGCCGAATTCGTATAACTCAACGTACTTGGGCTTCCAGGCGGTAACGAACGAATCCGCGATTGTGAGATGAAAACTGTTTGTGTTGGCGATGTAACGACGAGATTTCTTCCGTTGCATCTATCATATTCCCTTGGATTTGAGTATCTACTCATCAGAAGTGGTTTAACTTGGGTATGAATAGAGTTAGCAGTTGCTAATAGATATTCAAGGGCACTAAGAATCAATTTTTGAAAAAATCCTGACGTGAGTTTAAAAAAATGTGAGAAGTTGTCGTTGAGCCGAGTGTGGGATTGCTAATGAGATGACTGGGTTTGGAGGAATAATTAACCAGGTCAAGTATTCTCGACTTGCAGCTTTCCACCAACCAACTGGTGCTAAAACCGCCTCATTAGGTTCTTCGTTAGCCATTCCGCGTGCTACCTCGTCCTGTAACACTTTTGACCGCGCCTCTAATCAAACAATGCCCATTGATCACACGCGTTAGATGATCTCTAAAGCCGACTTCCAGTTCTCGTAAAACGAGACGCCGGTTTTATAAATATCTGAGTTTTGAACTGATCGTTTCGGCCACGACAACCCCATTCTATTATTAACCTACCAGAGGTGAGAATGACCCGCCGGTGTGGGAAGGCGATTTGATTTTGTTGGGGCCGAAACGCGAATTCTTTTGTTTCACGAGAATGAAAAGGTTCATCTATCAAAATACAATCCTGTCGAACATAGAGTATTACTTTGTGTGGAAAAAACTGCGAGTTTTCAAATGTTGCTGTATGTAGGACGCAAAACGTTCTCAAAGGAGCCAGACGTTGACTACCCCAGTTTACACGGGGAGTAAATAAAATTGGGTCAGGAGCACGGGAAAAATGGGGTAAAACAGTCAGTGTGGAGTGTCCCGGACTCAATCCAATGGATTCAGCGTCCAACATTTAGTGAAAAATAAGACCACACACGCGTAGGTACCCTAAAAATTCGAAAACACACTTTTAAAATTGGTAGGTAGATACCCATTTAGGCCCGTACTCACCTCCAATAGGCACCAATCCGTCCGAGACATAATGTTTCATTGAAAAACGGATTTTCGATATTTTTGGTGATCTAAGCGTATGGCTTGTCATTTGTTCAATCAAATTTTAGACTCAGAATCCTTTGATATGGGTCCTAAACATCATGAAACCTCCAGAAAAAACGCTGCAAATTCTTACACGCCGGTTGGTTATTCCTCGGACCTGACGCATGGAGACTCATTCCAATTGATTCAGGGTCCAAAATGTATTGGAAAATGATTCCCTCACACGCCTAGGTACCAGATATCTCGAAAACATATATTCAAAATGGGTAGATAGATACCCATATCGACCCATAATCTCTTCCAGTGGGCGCCAATCGTTCTGGTACCCACTTCATTGGATTCAGCGTCCAAAATGTAAGGAAAAATGTCACCCCACATTCCCAGAGTGCCAAAAATATCAAAAATCCATTTTTCGAAGCACCCATTTTGGCCCCCACCCCGCCCAAATTTGGTCCGATTGGGTCCAAGTTTCGAGGACCAACTAGAGCCAAAAATGAATCCCAGACCGAAATTTCAAATTTTTAGAAATTTGTCTACTATCAAAATTGGCTTGGGTGGCGGGCGGACATTATTCAAGGAATAACGAACCAAAAGACTCCCCATTACCTTGGGCATGATTGCATAGGTGGATTATTCAAGGAATAATCAACCAAAAAACAACAACATTTAAATTATAAAACCAAGAAAAATAAATAATACAATAATTATAATATATGGGGTTTGTAGATATTTTGTTTTCACTGTGAATAGCGGCACTGAACTAATGTTGATTAAGATGAGCAAAATGCAATGGAAAATCATCTGTTTGATCAGCCGATTGCCATTAATTTGACGATTTGAATTAGGCACACATGATTTCAAGTAGTTCAAAAAGCCTCTTGGATGGTCAGATTGTACTGGTTCTAAAGAAAAGTAAAGTGACAACCATTCTTTTCTTATCAACAAAAGGATGTTCTCTACAGAATCTGGTTTTTTTTTTTTTTTTTTTTTTTTTTTTTTTTCCCCGAATATTCCATGTTTTTTTGTTTAGTTTCAATTTCACGACCTATGTGCTGATGTACTGTGTCCTAAATAAGCTTTTAGTTCTCTTTTGTCCCCACCCTTCTTTTATCCGTCAGTATTCATTGCACTAACCGTAATGAGTTTTTGTATGCGAGCTGTGCCTCACTGGATACTAACCTATAATTTGTTAATTTCGTTGTATATTTGTTTCTTTCATTTTAATTTTTTCATCATTTTTATCTATTTACGGTTTTGCTTTTGTCCTCAAGAACCATGTGACTATTGTAGGGGTGCCGGAGCACGCCTGTCCCCGATGCGTGGGGGTGGTCACTTCGCGCTGCCAGGAGGAAACCGAGGGTGAGTGTGCGATCGGGGAAACCCAACGATTTCTTGACCCTGATCGCGTGTAAGAGATTGTCGAAAACTGTCATGGAACTAACTAACGAGGGCGTAAAAAACGACAAAAAGCGCACAACGGTCGTTATGACTCAAACCTTCGTCTATTGCTGTTGATGAAACGTTTGCCATTAAAAGAAAACTTACATCCCTCGAGTTCTTTCAAAATGTTGACGTTTTAGCACCACCGTTGGGGCGCATGGAATCGTTGGGTGGGAAAATATTCAATGGCGTAGGGTTTGACACTTCGCACATCGGCCGTGCGAGGAGGCAGAGATGGAAATGAAAATGTCCTGCGATGAAAAGAAGCACTTCGATATCATTCTCTGCCATCAGTTCGCATTCTGATACCGGTTTTCACTATCTCATTGTTCTTTCATCATTCTTGAGTAGTTTCCCTCGGATGACACATTTGCTGCGCTTATTTGAGTAAATGTGTCGCGGAAGCTTCGAACCTAATGAGCTGTGTCGTCTATCCTAGTTGATGTTTGGCGTACATAGGTGTTATTTTCCTTATATTCGCCTGGAGAATTTTAGCCGTTTCATTGAACCAATTTTTTCTTGTCTTGCTCTAGAAAGATGGTGGACCAGTTTTTGTTTGTTTAGTTAAATGGTGTGCTCAAATTGTAATACTTAAGCAATTTTGGATCTCTCTGCTCTTGTAGTTAACATCGCCATGAGAGTATCCTCATTCTGCATTCACGCCCATTTCGTCAAATGTCTCCCGAATTGCGTTTTGTTTTGTAGTATGAGTAACTGAATGACTCCTCCTCTTAGCCCATCGAAGCCAAACGTGACGTCCATTATCCGTCGTTTTTCTCGTAGCTGGGCCAACTGCCAACCCTGGGTTGGTTGGGCGTTTCATTGTAGCTTGACAGTTGGCGTTCAACCGTACCGATCGCTTGTATTTTTCTATCTTTCTCACCTTTTTCCCTCTCAATGGCAATATTTCGAGCGGGCCATTGTCGTAGTAGTGTCATTGTTTTTGCATCGGTTCGAACGGAGTTCTTTTGCTAGTAGAATGACCTATTTGAATAATTGAATAGGTGGTTATCTGAGCGGTGGGAGGCTCTTTTGTGGTTTCAAAGGTCGGGACGAAAATTAGCGTTCACCATGGAACATATATTTGCTGTTCTACGGAAGTCTCTTTTTTAATGATTCACGATTTCCTAAAGTTCATTTTTAGTATCTTAGAAAAAAAAAGCTGTAAATATATTGCATTATTTGTCCCGTTGAAAATGTTTCTCGTTATACTGTCATCACTCTTAGTTCGATTAGTTTTTTCTTGGGTTTGGTACTCAAAAATCGATTTATGAGGGCTAATTATTATCTTCATTTGTATGACATTGCGGCTAGGTGCGTCGTTCTCCTTATGCAATGTGGCGCCTGGCTCGTTTGAACGATTCTGTAGCGTTAAATCGCTGGTAGTCTCTTTTCCCTATTTTTATCTTGACCTTATCCAGTTTCCTAAATGTGCGCGGTGATTGATGAATGATTAGTTATACGTTCTTCACGAGTCGCGTGCCAGACCAGTCCAAATCTATCTCTTCCACGAGCCTCAGATTCAGATCTATTCTTTCGATGGAATACGCGAGATTTCCGAGTTTTTGTTGGATTTTGTTTGGTTGATATATTTTTGAAAATGTAGGAAAATGCATGCCCGAATGGCATTCAACTCTCAATGCCATATTGTGAATCGTTTCGAATGTTCTTTGAAATGACTCATCCCAAATTGCTCTTTTAAATGCTCCTGCTTTAAATTTAAATTTAATTATAAATAAATGGTTACCCTTGAGCTGAAAAATATCCCTGCGTGGGCCTTACGTGGACTGCTTCGTTTTCCAAGTAACTTATAGAGCTGGTTTGTTTGATATTGTTTTTGTCAATGGCAATGAATCCCAAACGTTTGGTAAAAGGAAAGTGTTTTGTTTTTTACACCACTCCTTGTCATCCCCAACAGGGACAAATTGCTCAAAATTCAACTAAACATGACTCATTTTTTTCAATATCCAGTATCTTAGTTCATAGAAACAGCATGCGTTTATGAAAATGAGGTTGGTTTGGAGTTTTTATTCAAAGTTACCTTAGAACTTCCCCGTGCCTCCTGATTGTTCTGCTGTCATTCGTTGCTCTTTACGTTCAGTGTTCAATGTTGAATTCTTGTTGTCTCGGTAAAGCATGTAGGCAATACATTCAAAGTAACCTCAAGTGACTAAACGGGCCCGACGGTTCTTGGGGAAATGCGTCGTTTATCAATTTGCCTTCTTAAAGAATGACCGTTTAACGTCATGGCTATTATCACTTCCTTACTATTGTCAGCAAGAAAGTATTAGGTTTTATCGTAGTCGTCATTTCTCAAGTAATTTTTCTCTCATCGTGGTTACTTGAAAGGTTTTTAATTTAATCTGAATTGTTTAACTGACAAAATTAACTTCATCATCTCCTGAGCTAATTTTGGATTTGACTTCCGCATGTCTCCAACCATATTCCTATCGAATGCATTTGATACGTACATACAGAGTCGTTTATCTCAATGAACCATTATCGCAAAGAATTGTTTGCTGCAATAACTTGTGCCTTCTAAAAGAGAGCGAATATCGTGAACAGGTGCCGCGTGCCTAATGAAATTAATTTAAAAAAGACTACAAATTCATTCGCAGGGGTTGGTTATTCCTCGGACCAGGAGCATGGAGACTCATTCTAATCGATTCAATATCGAAAACCCACATTTGAAATAGGTAGATCCATTTTCCATTTCCTCTCACCCAAAATGATTTCCTCTAAAACTTTAATTAATTGCTGAAAGGTGATGTTTAGGTTGTTTCGACATTATGCGGAATATCCTTCAATTTTCAGCGATCTTATTTACTTCTAATGCCGTTTATTTAAGTTGGAAATTATGCTCGTCGCAAGATTTACTGGAAATTTGGAAAGTAATTACAGTTTTAGTATGATTTTCTGTTGGTTTGTTTCTGGGTTTTAGGTAAAAAAAAAACTAATAAATATTGAGAAATCTCGTGATTTTCGGTTGTAGAATTAACCAATTTCATCTATCTTTTCATGTGATGGTGCAAACTTAGATTTCGCGGGGACTGGAGGTTCTAGGAATAGTTTTAGTAGAAATATCCGTGAATGCCACATCCAAGAGCATGTTGCCATCGTAGCCAGTAATCCTTTACCCGAGTTTTTCCACCGTTAACATTCAATTTTCTCTTCTGTTTCAGCTTATAAATTTCAAGAAAACCTGTTGAAGACGATGCTTCAGATAGAGAATACCTTTTTCGAACTGGCGGAGACCTGCCCCAGAGACTGCCTCATCATTTGCGATCGTGGCGCAATGGACGCCTCTGCCTGTGAGTAATGTGGGCATGTCATGTAATGAGTTATTGGCAATTAATCACGCTTTTTATATTGTCCTAATTTATTCTTGAATGAGGTTCAGGACTTGGACTGATAGGAGTCTATGATTTAGGAGTCTGAGGGGTATTCTAGTACGACAAGAGCCAAAAATTTAAATATAGGAGCTGGGAAGCAGCGCGAGGAGGCCTGGCCCGAACTCTGAGTTCATCCGTCAAAACGGGAATGAATCTGGTAATTGCGGTTCTTGTAAACCTCCCTCGAAGATAACGGAAGAAAATGGATTACCGTCTTATCCGATATACGCGTATTGGCTCCAACCGGTTTTAAATACCAACTTCGCAAAAAAACCGAACGAGGCTTGAAGGTTGAAAGGCCAACTTTTTCTGGGTTAATCCAAATGCCTGTTCGTTTATGCTGCTCGATTCTCACGTAGGTTTTCAAATATCATTAATTCCCCTTATCTCCACGAGCATCACCAAAAGGATGAAAGGAAAACACGCTAGTTAATTTATTGCTAACAATATTTTCCTATTAGATACGCCGTCCGTATTGCACTCGGCTCGAATGTTGAGTTTACCGTTACCCGCTACCGACTGTTTTTATAATTAAAAATTTTTAAATTAGTATAAGGTGTTTTTGTTGTATTTCCAAAGGTCCGAGATTTTGGGGTTTTTACCTTTTAGCGAAATTTAGAGGAAAATATTCTTTTACTGAACACAATCCTTGATGTCCACCCGACTGACGCATCCTCCACTCGTTATTTATTTATTTATGTTTATAGAAAAGTATTTAATAATTTTAGTATTCGTTCAAGGATTTATTAGTTTTTTTTTTAATAATAATAATTTTCTTGATAAGTATTATTTTTATACTTTCTCGTGGAATCCTCAACATTTCCTGACTGATTGGCTTCCATTATTTGCAGTTATTTCCAAAGAAAAGTGGGAAAAACTTATGGCAGCTAACAATTGGAATAACGTCGAGCTCAGAGACAACAGGTACAACCAAATCGTCCACATGGTAACGGCAGCAAATGGAGCGGAAGATTTCTATTCCATTGAGGTGAGCTGAGATGTGACAGAACTAATAACTATGTCCGTGGTTTTTTGATACATTAATGTTAGAAATTGATATCTGGAACGAACGACAACTAATTCGATTTGAATGAACCGATTTCATGGGTCCGACTTGGAACTCTTGAAATGAATACTTCGCCCCTCAAATTTCCTGTTTCTTAACAACACATGTGGTTGCTCCAAGTTGATTGGTGGCCTTCAAGTGCCTGCAAATAATAGAAATCGAGCCCCTGCTTCATCTTTAGGTGGCGTAATGTCCTATCTCGGACTGAACGTCCTTTTTTTGATTTGTCCCTTTTTGTTCATCAATGTAGACATTCTCTCCGTTCTTATTAGTAATCAGGGTATTTATCGGCCATACGATCAATCAGCAATATGTTTTTCAATGCCGAAATCGACTAAAATTTAGCAGTCGCAATTGGAAAACTGAAAATTATTTTGCATATTCTATGTTTATATCTTTATGTACCCCTTACGCTTAGGTCCACAAAAATGTAGATAATCCATCTAGACACTTACTTCCTCTGGGGATTGCGCTAAAAATTGTTTAGGAACAAAAAGGGCCACAAGTGGTAAATTTCCATGGATCTGTAGAGCTGCAATGGTCCAGGATTTACTTCAAATTAGAGCTTAGTGATTGCAATTTGGTCCATATCAACCTATAAGAGCACCAAACTCTTGTTTGGTAGATTCTAGGCTCCAAATAGGCTTTCATGACCGATCGAAGTATGAATTATTGCATTATAGGATCATGCGTGTAGGAGCGAAGGCGTCGAATTGGCGAAAGAACTTGACTGCAACGCTGCTGCAGCCTGGATTGGCCATCCGTACTTCGACGTCATTGACAATTCGACTGAATTCGAAAAAAAGATCAGGAGAATGATTGCAGTATGTTTAAATTAGTGATCTGTCAGTATTAAAATGTAAACTGTTTGTTTTGCCTGTTTTGGTCTCATTGGCCCATGTTAATATTGTAATTGAATTGCAGAGTATTTGCCAAAAAATGGGCATTGACACTGGCGATCGCCTTTTAACAAACGCGAGAAAACGGAAATTCCTCATAAAAGGACCCATCCCGGCGGATTCAGAATTTCCATCTTTTCAAGACTTCGACGTCGTTCACAACTATTTGACCAACGCCAACCCTTCAATACAAGCTCGGCTTCGGAAAAGAGGGCAGAAAGGTGAATTGCCGCCTGAGAAGTCGTATTTTGTGCAAAGTGGCCTAACCTGCCCTGTTCTGACCGCTGTATGTTTTGCAGGGCATTGGAGCTACACGCATACGCTGAGAAAACCTAAAATGCACGGACAAGTGGTCGAAGTGAAGACTCAACTCACACACAGAGACTACATCAATCTTCTGTCGCAGAAGGACGACTCACACTTTACAATTTACAAAATGCGGAGGTGTTTCATTGACAACAATCAGTATTTCCAGCTAGACGTCTATAAAGACCCGTGCCATCCAAGGTTTGTGTTTGTACTATTGCGCAGAGTTTAATGATGCACGGATTCGGGATAAGGGTGATGCAAAAATGTTCTTTAATTTCTCTTGAAGCACATTTGTATGCCACTTACCTCTATAACCATCTGCATCCATTTTATTGGTATTAAAATCGCCTGATTAGAAATTTAATATCTTTCGTATAGATGTCCAGAAAAGAAAGCACTGCTGAGTTGTTGACAACGCGTGACGGTTCACAACCGTCAAGCAGATGAATAAAATGGTTTTCGTTGCTTACATGGCCTCATTGGGTAGTTGCGGGTTGCCCCCTGTTAATTAGTTCGTACAGCATTCAAAGCAATGAATGACAACTCAATATTCAGAGATATCCTCGCCTTGAATCGAATCCAATTCAATTGTCAAATCAACAGTTTTATTCGTCATTTCAATCTAGTTTAATAGTACGACATACTGCAAACCTCCTTTGGCTTACCCATTATATCATCTTTCCCGTCATTAGGCACTTAAGCTTGAGCTAAAGTCATTCAAACTTGAGCTAAAGCCACCCATCGTCAAAGGCCCATCAAGCTAAGGCTTCCCTTTAACCTATGTTGAAATTGTTGTCATTATACTGATATGCCAGAGCGATGCTGCTTGATCATGTCGGGTTCTACAGTTTTTCTGATGAGTTTGTCATGTTCATAAGTGATCCTGTGTGGTCAGCTGGCAGTAGCTTCCTTCTGGCTTTGATTCTGGAGGGAAATATCCCTTTCTTCTTTGAAACTGCTTGAAATCTCACTAAGGCTTTTTGTTTGCTACACATCATAACTCTCAACTGACTTATATGATATTTTCAGATGTGACGGTCTCATGCTCCTTGAGACGTACTCTGCCCTCGAAGACGGCCGGTTGGAGTCCTGCCTGCCCAAACTCCTTGACATAGCGTGCGAAGTGACTGACGACCCCTCATATTCCATGTATAATCTGTCACTTCGCGAGGAATGGAAAAACAACACCAAGTTCAACCAAGCTATGAAAGGTACTTACCCCTTTCTTCCAATAATAATGATTAATTCTGGCAATCGACGCATGCGCCTTAAAGGGTCTGAGGAGAGGGCATAAAAATGCACATTAGTATCAACATCTTATCTGAGGTGGTATGGACTGTAAACGAACTCTCCGTGCCCTATCAGCCGCAGTGCAGTGTCCCTGGAGTAGGTGGCAAAGCGCAAGGGTAATGAGGGCAACGAAAAAGCTGATGACTCGCCAGAAGGGGCTCGAAGGCACCCTTCGTGGGCCCTGAGCCGGCTGTAGGTTTGCCCAAAAATTCCTTTGGAGCCCACATCAAGCAGTTGAAATACGCCGACATAAGGCGGAACATTAGAGGACATGTCCATAGTATGCGTTTAGTGGCAAAATCCCATTCATCAGTTCAGGACCCACTCAGACTTGAGCGCAGAGACCTGAAACTGGCTTCCTCTGCGTTATCACCTGAACCGCATAGGGGTGACTCAATCGACAACCCTGTGCAGACTTTGTGAGCAAGCAGATGAAACTGCGACCCACATCATTTTCGAGTGCCCAGCTCTCTCGCAGGCACAAACCCCAATGGGGACCATTCCCTGCATAATGTTAGTTCACAACCTAGTGATCGTCACCTAGGGACTGGAGCTTTTTATGTACTAACAAATTGGACACCCACGAGAAGCACAATGAGTTAACAGGTTGCCGCGCGTGTCGCCTTTCCTAGGTGTCTCTTACCATTTAAACATGAAACAATTGACGGATAAAGCAGAAAATCGTTCCCCTTACTAGCGTTACGAATTTTTTGTTTTTCCAGAATTCAACACCCGAAAAGCCAACGGGGTGAGCTCCAGCGGTAAAATCCCTCCCGAGTTATCTAACGGAAAAGGCGCTGGCACGCCTAACGGAAAAGTCTCCGAATCCCACGGTAAACTCTTAATCAACGGAGACTGATCTTGAAATTTTCTTATCCCCCGATAAGATACTACTTAAGTAGATATAACTGGAAGTATAACAGCAAAATCAAGAATTGTGATCTCGACCTATGAAACAGGAAAAACTGTATGTAAACTACATTAATTTTATTTATTTTAATTTCGTTTTATTGAATTTTCATTGTTGGAATAGCTGTTTAGACCCGTGGGCTGTTGAGACAGCATAGCACATAGGCATAGTTACAGAAGGTACTTGTATGTTCAATCACACTTGTAGCGAATGGTTTTTTAATTGAGTTTCAATCGAGTAGGTAGGCGTTTTATTTAATTTGGTCGTTAATCTTACGGCATCTCATTGATTGGAATGAGGACGGTGCATACTTCAAAAATGTATTGTGATCTGTGAAAATATTGATGACGTTGGAAATTGTGCCAATATTTTAGATTGTGCTGCGTTTCTGAAAAACAACTTCTCAAACTGGTGACCTTTATGGGATTCGAGTTGAATCAAATATGTTTCACCAATTTGCTCTCGTAGTGTAATAAAATAAGGTGATGTAAAGGGCTTGGATGGAACCGGAGTAGAATTTGCAGTAGTTCCTCGGGGCGTTTGATGACTGGAGCAGAAACGGCGCTATAAAACGCATCGATGAATCGCGAAATCGGTTGAAGGCCAAGTTACTTTGGTTATCAAGTTGTGTGAGACCTTAAAAAAAAAATCGTAAAATTCGTTTCAAACTTGATTAATACAAGTACCAACATACTACCAATAAAAATGGATTTCTACTCGAATAAATTGCTATAATGCTTTGTTAGAGCGGTTTATACTCGTTCTACTTATAGCGTTTCCTTAAAGTGCGTTTTGTTCAGGGTGACTGTTGCAATAATAGCTCTGCGATGATCGCACCGCGGTACAATTCTTTCGTCTTTCTGTGGAGCCGTTTTGCTTCGAGCGACTCACGCTCAAGAAAGAGGTACTAATAATCGCCAGCCGCTCGCGTTTATTTCACGGAGGAAGGTGTTCACGAGTTCAGAACATCATGGCTGACTGAAGCCCTTCCAGGAACGGATAGACACCTTTACCATCCCCTTTAAAAAACGCTGCGAGCAGAATGGTTGGCACAACGATAATCGCTGAACGATCATCGTAACTGTCGTGCCGAGATACGTACTTTTAGATACCACAATTAATTATGTCCAATTGTTTTCAACCTTTTGTTCCTTAAGGCGCATTTTAAGCGGTTTTGCGCTTGTCCTTCGTCGATATCTTCTATGTACGACAGAAAATACACTTCAAGCGGTATTTGAAATTGTAGGGCCAAAAAGTACTTTATTCAAGTATCAAATCAATTGTGAAATCCACTTTATCAAACAAAGATCTGTACGTCGGCTGTATAGTATCTTTTATCACGATTCCCCGAATAATATCGATACTTTCGCGTTGCGGTGTAATCGAGTCGTTTCTGCTCGAGAGATTATTTAGACGTTTGACTTGAAAATCGAATCGTTCACTCTGTGAATGAAGAAGCTATAATTGAGCAGAACAATCTCTAGGAGTTTTTTTCCAGAGATACGTGAGGAGTATCTTCATAAGATGTATGGAAGGGATGCCAGGCGTTTGTATCTGTCAAGAAATTTAGGGGAAAATGATGGATACTACTTTGCAAAGAAATGCCTCATGCCGATGAATTACACGCCTTCCTCTGCCAAGTCCCAGCATCCGAACTAAGTGTGGAAACATTTACACACAAGCATACCCGGTGATTTTAAAATGTACTTATTTATATCCGTACTTATTTGAAATTTTCATCTTGGCCAGTGTAGAACTTATCAACAATTGTTGTTCTAATTGAATATATTAATCGTAACTTGAGTGTCTACAAGGTCAATTTTTTCATCATTTTGATGGAATCTATTTGAGTGAAATCTTCGCGTAGAAATTTGAAAATTAATTTAGCCAGGATAGGTGGATTCTGTCTGGCCCGCGATTGTAAAACTTTCTTTAGGGAAAAATGAGTGAGGCTGGCAGTTCTACGCTTCTCATTTTTCTGTTCTCCCAACCACTAACACGATGTTCCTTACCGTCAACTTACATTCGACCCATGTCTTACGTTGCGCTCTTTTTCGCTGCTTAATCGGTTTTTGGAGTTGGCTTCGCCAAACTTTGCGGATTTTGCTTGTAGGAAACACGATGCTCTGTTATTTCTACCATTGCAGTATTTTGTACGATGTATTATCCCTTGGGGAGACCAATATTTGTATCTCGACAGCACCAGTATAGAGCGCATGGTGCGTTTCGTGTTATTCTCGTTCCTAATCGAGGCGGCCTGATGTTATTAGGGTTATGGTTTGTTAGTACCGGAACTTGAGCGGCGAATGCAGTTGTAGCAAATCTATAAATTCTTCAAATTGTCAAAAGTTGAATATTGATGCGGAAATAAGCCTCCCAGTACTGCAATTTTTCTGAAAGGAAACATTAGTATCATCTCAAGCTTGCAAAAGTGCCGAAATTTCATTTGTTTTCCATGCAGCAAAAGGGAGTGCCTTGTTCAAGGTTCTGTAGGATGCTAGAAACTACGGCATCATCAAACAGATTGTAGTATTTTGGGCTTCTCCCTTTGGCTGCCTCTGGGTTCCGAGGTGGTATGAGAGGGCGTCAGCATTGATGATCTACCTGTCAAAGAACTCGGCCTTAGTTGCTCAATGCTGACGCCACCTCGAGCGCACTCATCCTATTCGTGACCACATTTTACTAACGCCTGTAATACGTCCGACTTCATATTATCTTTGTAATTTTACGCATGATGGCGCATGAAATGGCGATGGATCTGAATTCCAACTTCTACCATATAGCAGTCCCCTAATTTAATTGCTGGTGCCTCTTGCAACACTCCGCTCGCCCCGACTAGCTACAAAACTTCGTATACAAAATAGGATTTAAATTGAGTACCCATAGAATGTTCGCTCCCTTTATCAGCAGGATGCTGGTATATCCTGCTCTACATGAAAATTGCTCGTTACAATTCCCTGTCTTCGCAGGGCAATCTATCAATAATCTGTGGACGCAACTCGCGTGTGCCTTTTGTTTGTCAGTGCAAAGTCATCCTGAGCCTATTTTACCGAATTGTTATCGTTCCAATAGTGAGTTTCAAATTTAACTGAATTTTATGAAAATTTTATCATCAGGAAAACGTTTTAATATCGCGAACAGTTTAAAAATGTAGCAAGCTTAAGCCTTGCGTTGTTTTTTACTTCAAATGGTCCATAAAATCCTATGACTCTTACGAGTTCTGAAATTGGTATTTGCTGTTATGTGTACAAAACAAATATTTCGACTCACGTCCATTTCAGGCAATCTTTTATGAAAAATTATATCAACGCCTAATCTGACAAATTTTCGCGACTGAATTTGGTGCAGGCTGATTCGGGGGTTTGATCCCCCGTTTTACATTGCAATTTTCATGCATTTAAATCTTTAAGAGTTATAACAAAAAAGAAAAGAATTTTGGAACTCAAATTGAACTTTCGCCCACTGTCGCCACATTATTTTTGTAAAGATACCTATTTTATCAAACGTACCACTTTTGTGGGAGCGGGGAGTGACGTACGTTCTACCAAGTTTCGGTTTAATCAGAACCTTTCTTGTAGTTGAGGTTTATTCTGAGAAATAAATTATCATCTTGAAACACTTTTTTCTCTCCTTGTTACCAAGAGTATATTCGCCGAATCTCATCAGCCCCAGACGTGGTCTTCAGTCGCTGTAGGTGCAGGATTCGCCTGTCTAGTGGTTTGCCTGGTACTAAAGTTGCCCCAAAGTTTATATCATAGATATATGGCCTGGGAGTCAATTGCCGTTATGTTCTCTAATCGAACTGTGAAGAGAATCGTCGAGATTGAATAAAATATAAAATAAATTGTAAAGCCGAAAAATTTGAAATGTTAACTGCTCCCCTGAGAGGTCTCAGAGCCCACCGCTGTTATTTTGAGGAATCAAAACAGGGAGCAAATGGACAAGACTACATTTTTAATAATAAAAAACTAGTAAGTTGTAGGAACTTCTTTCTGATTGAACTCGAGCTACTTTCAAAGAAAAAAAAATTCTTCCGGTCGATCTTTTCCGTTTCTGTAGTCTTTTCCAAGTTTGACGAAACTTGTTCAAAGTAAAAGGAACCAGGGACGGGAAACCCTAGTGGCCTCATGATCTCTTATTAGGTTTTTGAGCGCTCCAACAACATAGTTGAGGGGTCTGTCAGAAAAAAGCACACACTCTGAAATCGTTTCAATGTATTTTCCAAACTATGTACATATACAGTTATGTACATCGGAATGCCAGAGCAGTCAAACGCGGAAGTTTGCTCGAAGATACGATTTATACATTCAGTTCCATCACAAATTGAACAACCGAGTGTCGGGACACGAGCAATTCAAGTTCATTGGGATGTTCCCCAACGTAATTATGACACTAGAAACACCAGAGAAATTTATTAATAAAACACGAAATCACCACAAATGATCACGATTGATCAATAAAAGTAGCCGAGTGATGTTGAAACAACAAATCGTTTGGACGCGAAAACGGCACAAGAACGCGTATGTACAAAGTTCCGAGTCATTCGCGAGACAGTAAAATTGGCTGCAGGGATTTTCTGGCAGAATTTGGAAATTTTCGCTGTTCACTGGAAAAAAAGTTTGTTTTCTATCACGGCGAATTCATCAGAGCTCGTTGTGTTGCGAGTGTTGGGCGTCAGGTACTGTTTTGGGGACTTGACCTGAAACAAGTATAGAGCAAATAATTTTTGTCAGTTGGAGTTAACACACTAGACATGACAAATTTTCAAATTCTCAAAAAAAAAAAAAAAAAAAAAAAAAAAAAAAAAAAAAAAAAAAAAAACCTGAATACATTCCAAGATATCCCGATTAAGTTACTCGTAAGAGTTACATTCTTCTTTTCGCACAAAAGATACGTAGGTTTGCATTCAAACGCCCTAAAATGAAATTGCAGCTACAAATGTTACTCACTGCCCTCGTGTTCTTCTTCGTGGTCTTCAGTCGCACCGAGCTTCAACTGGAACTGTTTGATTTCGTTGTCATAGTCCTTCCATTCGGGAACTATCCTCATCGCTGCAGTCAGTTTGGCTTCTTTGGTCTGAGGGTTATTGCACTAAAGAAAGAGGATCGGGACGAATGAATATGATGGAAGCTACAGGTATTCATGATGTAATAGGTAGTATCTAACGAACTACTTAATTAGAGTCTTTCAATAGTCACGTTGAGAAATTAGCTCACCAAATCGATGGTTTTGGCTCGTTTCTTGGAGTCGTCGTTACACCAAGTTTCGCACCACAACCATTCTTGCGGTAACGACTTAATGGCAACTTGATGAATCATGTTGTTTGGAAGGTCCTAAGACAGTAGAAGAGAACGAAGCATCGTTAGAAGTTGCCAACAGTTCGAGAGAATGCCAACTAGTGACATCACTGGGAAGTTGGGTCAATTTTGAAGATGCAAAAACGCAAACTCGGCTTGAAGAGGTAATGTTACCTGGTCGAGATTGGACAGACTGTTGGGATCCTGGCTGAGCGCTTGGTACTGCCCGCGGAGTCGATCCCCGGCCGCTATCCTCCTGAATCTTTTCAAATCGACGACGTAGAGCGCGCTGATGTGGTACTTCCGTCCCTGCAGATGATTCCTCCAGTAACCGCTCTTCCAAAACCGGAAACCGTCCATTTCCGTGCGACTGTCACAAAATGGAGTGTATCCGTACGGAGCGCCGCCCAATTCCAAATCGACAAGCTCTTTCATGTCCGCCCGGACAACCTAGACACGAGACAATCACTAGATACAGATAAATGGTATGTAGAATCTTGTGGACACGTGAAAGTCTGAAGATCTACAACCTACTTGATCAGCATCGACGAAAATGATCTTTTTGACGTCCAGCGGAAAGAGTACGTCCAAAAATAGGATTTTGTAGCCCCAAATGATCCTTTGTTTTTCAGTCTGTTGGTGTAACCAACGTGGCCACTTGTACTGAACCAGTTCGTATTGAAACCCGTAATGTTTAGCCATCCTTGGCAAGAAATCCTGTAAAAATATCCACTCTTAAGCAACGATTGATCTAATAAATTGTCTAAACTTTTAAATCAAATATTCGTTAAGCAATTAAATCAATTGTTACGGGGTTTGCGACGCACTTTCAGAGTCGGTGACAGATAATTTTTCAAAAACCAAAATTTAACAGGAGATTTGGTATTTTTGAGGACGCTGAGCATCATGATGCGGAGGAACCGCTCGTATAGGTGGCCCGATGCGACGGAAAATATGTTGATGACTTCGTCCTTGTCAGTGCCAGCTTCTTCTCGGCCTCCGAACGTGCTCGTTATAGAACCCCAAATCCCTTGATTCTCTTCGTTATCTTCGCTGAGCAGGTCGACGTTAATTTTATCGGGTTTTTTGGTCACTTTGAGTTTGAGTGTGTGGGAGCGGAAGGAACTTAGAAGAATTTTGATTTCAGAGTCGGACGAGTTGCTTACAACGTAGTCGTTGCCGAGGTGGCTAAGAGAAGAGAAGCGAAGAGTGAAATTAAGAACAAACAAGTTAGAAGATTCTAGTCAGCGAAGTTTACAAAAACTAATTTTAAAAAACTCACCTGTATCCAGTGATATCGTACAATGCAGCGGATCTGCCGGGCCGAAGCCTGAGCATCCATTCACCCGGGTTGGCCTAAAGCGTAAAACCGTCGTTATCATGAGTAAGTCCCCTTTTTTGAAACTAAAGGAGACTATTGGCGTAAATGAGTTGCCTTGCAGTGTAACATACTCGTAATAACTAGAAATGAACCTTGCAATACCACTGTTATTACATGTTTTGTACGACAAGGAACATCAACAACCACAAAATAAAATGTGATTGCAGTCGTTGAAACGAAATTTTGAATTAAAAATTCAAAATTTGATTGAAAATTTTGATTTTTTTTTTTGCAACAAATTGCGAATGTGATGGAATGGCGTTCCTGTTGTAGTTGAGAACTTTCAGTAACTCAAATGAACAAGTATCTCACCTTCAGTTGGAAGTAGCCCAAATTGGCCATCACGATCGTGTCGAATTCGTTAGGATTACTCTCAGTTCCCAAATTGATTTGAAGGCCCCGCGGAGGCGAACCGAGGGCCGTGTCGAAGCAATGGCCTTCCAAAATCAAGTATTCCAACTCAAAGTGGCTGCAACGTTCAACGTTTTATTTAATGGAATTCCAGCAGTCTACTGCTGATTTTGCAGACTGATCAGCAACCAGTTAAGTCCTCAGGGTATGATGGAAGTACCTGATAACGTTGGAATCCACTTGGTCCAACTTGATGTTGTCAAGATCGTGGGGGCTAGCAATGCTTTCGACCATCCAGTTGTCCGGGACGAGCATGTTCTGAGTCAGGAGAGGAGTTCCGGGCATGTTGAGGAATTTAGCCATTGGACCGGGGGCCATCTGCTCGGACGAGGTGAACTGTATGGTGGGTTCCAAGACGTATCGATAAAAACTGCGGGAAGAAAATAAGGTTCAAATGTAATGGATTGGGTTTAGTGTCTACAGGGAGTCCCTCAAAAAGATTCTAAAATCTTCAATTTCAGAACTTTTTTTTTCAACTAGATTTTGACAGCATAAAGGTTTGATTTTCATGCTCCAACCAAAATTGATGATTAAAAGTAGTTAAGTGTTGCCTAAAAATAGGGACAATTTGGTGCATACTGCGTGACTCGCAATTCATCACGAGTCAAAATCACCTTTTCAAAGGCATGTCGCTGTTCTTTTCGACGCAGTTGAGGAATATTTTGACGTCGCAGTTCACAACTTGTTGGAGCACACTTAGCATCGCTCCGGCTTTGTGAGCGCCGTGCGACACCGGGTCCAAAATGGCTACCAAATCCAAAGCTGGAGTATTGGATGTAGCTGGGAGTTTGACGACCCTGCGAGAAACGAAAAGAAGAAATTTGAGCTGTGTGTCAGCAGCAGCTGGTTGAGTTGAAAAAAAATTGTAAACTTACGAGTGTTCCTCTCCAAAGGCCGATATTTTAAATCGACTCTTGGATTCAGGTCTCGATGACAGAAGAGAGACTGACTTCATCATAACGTCACTAGTGATTGTTTCTGGATCTGAGGAAAAGAGAAGAAACGCGAATCGATAAGGCCCAGAATTGTTTATGAAAAATAGTGGCAAAACGAGGGCACTCCATGAGTCAGAATCGTGTTGCTGACACTCCACTCGTGTCGACAGATACATGTTCGATTACATCCTGGCTACGGGCAAGGTAACGTTATAGATACGCACCTTCAGCGTTTTTACTCAGAGCTTGGTAAATTTTGTCGACGTAGGTCGTCAGACTGAACCTTTCCAACAGATCAAAATCGTCTAAAGTGAAAATCTCATCTTCGTCGAAGGGACCCAAGAGACGACCGCTGCTAACGATACCTCTCGCACCAGGAGCGAATCCGATGCCATCGGTGGCAAAGATCCGATGCGAGGCTAAAATTTCGTCGGCGGCTTTTGCGCAGGAATCCTATAAATTGAAAGAGAGTTGGAATGGAGCAAAAGCAGAATCGCTTTTCGACAATTGCAACTGGTCAGTGTACGCACGTCGAGCTGGAAGTCAGCCAACCCCTTGACTCCGGCAGCGATATCCTCGGCGTTGTCAAGAATATTCCTGACTTTCTTTACAGCATTTTCTTCCTGCGTCCCCATCAGAGCACACACCACAGCTCGATTTACGCGGTTCTTCTCTGGATTAGATTCAAAACTATTGACCACAATGGCTGACCTCATCGCACTGCTACTAACCTGCAACAACATACCAGGAGATAAACAACATTGATCAGCCGGTGGGGTCGCAGCAGAACGACTCGTTATACACTTACAGTATAACTCAGAGCATTCAAATACAGCGCTCTTCCCTTGTCGCACTCCAAATCCGCTACGATCCAGTTGGAAATGAGTTGGATCTTCTTACTCGACTTAGCCCAAACGTACAACAGCTTTCCGTCCATTAAATTCCTAATAGTCGGGTCAGCGAACTTCGTCAGAGTCAAATATTTGCTTTTTGAGGTGGAAAGTATTCGATCGTTTAACCTAGAAAATACAACAATAAATACATCCCAGTCCGTGATCACTAATTCAAATTTTTTCGTAAAAGTCTGGACGCCAACCTCGGCATGATATTAGGACGGTTCATGAGATAGTCAACCACGTTGTCGGAGTCTCTCAGTTCGTTTTTGTACACGGCTTTCTGTAAAACTGGAGTTTGATTCATGATCTCACTCAGGACTGCTTCCTCAAAATCTTCAGCAGTCAGGGACTTTTCTGGCAATGGCACACCATTCATCAGGACCTAGAAAGAATTTCACAGTCGCAGAAATGAAACAATGCGGTGTAATGATGCTGTTATCAAGAACATTTACAAATCTATGTTGTCATAAATAAGGTAATAACTAATTTTTTTCAATTAGTTGTAGTGAATTTTAATAATGAATGTGCTTCACATGCATAGGTGTGTGCAATGATTCACTAAAGCGCAAATAATTACAAAAAGGGAATTCGTTTTCATTTTTAAATAAATATAAATTAATCGAATAATTGAAAGCGTGCCCCATTATGATTACCAGTTCAATTGTACCTGTGGCATGTGTCGAAGACCGGATTTTTCCATAAAATCGATGGAAAGTTTCAAACCAGTGTTGTAATCGGTGTCGACTCCAAACACTTCATTCTTGTCGGCTCCAGAATATCTGGATTTCAGAAGATCGTGCACCAATGTTGGAGTGACTTCAGCATTATTGGCAGACGCGTAAACCTACAAGGGAGGAATAGGTGTCATAATTATCTTGCGGGCTCTCGCTAGTCTTAGTGATAATGCTTTCACCACTTACATCAGTGAGAAAATTCAGGGCTTCAGCTGAATCTGACATCTCCACGACGTAATTATAGGCGTTGAGAAGAGCTACGCCGCTGTTTTCCAATCCAGTTTTGGTTTTATCCACGGAAAATACGATGCCCAGACGAAGGGGAGCGTTGTGTATGAGGAAAGATTGGATGAGCTTAACAAGAGGGATGACTTCTTTCTTGGAAGGGTCCCCGCATATCACCTACGGATCGACCACAAAAATCAATTCGCCAGCACTCAAAATTTATTTCAAAACCGTGCTTTGATGAAGTGATGCTCTAAGCGTGAATTAGAGATAACTTGCGACATAACAAACCCACCAGTTTTAATAATTGATCTGCAACTTTGTATACAGTTTGAATATTTTCCTTGTTGTTGTTGAAGTGATCCACGTCATCTCGGGACACAAAATGGCTATTTTCCGGGAGGCAATTCAAACTATTGGAATAGTGTTCCCGCACTTCTTATATCTTTTACTTGAGGAATAAAGTGTAATTTCCCCCGAGCAACACCAGCATTCCAAACCACTTACCAAGTTGTACAAATTTTTTCGAACTGAACGAATCATTCCAGGGAACGTGGGACGGAGGAGATCCATGAGCGAAGAAGACCATCGGTTGTACTGTTTGTCTAATTCAATGTCGTTGACCCACATGACGGCCGAGTCACGGATATCGAGACCGAAATCGACGCCGCTGCTGCTCAAGTCCAGAGCGAGCAAAGCTTTAGACGCTGTCTTGTCGGCCACTCCTGCGAAAAATATTCATTAAAACATACAAAAATAGGGTGGAAACGAATTGGCGCACCTTGATAACAGTTGGTAAGCACGATACTTCGGACAGTTTCTTACCAATGTCGTTCAACCCCTCCATTACTCGCAGCTCATCCCGAATATACTCCAATATGGTGAAGATGTCTTGTGTCTCGAGGTCGAAGAACATTCCATTCACAAAAAGAGCAGTGTCGGATGGTTGGAGATGTAAAGATGAAGCAAATAAGTCCTGATTTTGGCGCATTTCGTTCTTCATCTCTTGGCTGACGACTGTTTTGACCAACGATCGAGCCTACGGTCAAAACGCTATGTTATAAGAGGAAATAAACTGATTTCCGAAAGAGGTCACATTCATGCAGAAAGGCGACAATAATCGGTCAGTAATGCGACGGGAAAAACATAACAAATGCGAAAATCAAGGATCGGCTCACCTGCGTGGGAAAATTTGACGCAATGTAAGAAAGTACATGAAGAACCTCTTCCTTGGGAGCTGACATTATCCTCTGTGCAGCTTGTAAGCTCAGTTCTTGGAACTGCCAGACTTTGAGCGGCGCCAACTCGTTGGAGGATTCAATCAGTTCAAGCCGCAATTTTTCCAACTCCGACGTTTTACTTGGGTAAAGTGACCTGTATACCAAAATATCGTTTATTCGCCGAATGGATATGATAATATTATTCTGATGAAAGTCCATTGACGATTGACTGACTTGAGTTTGCTGAAGTTCAATCCTTCAACTTCCTCTTCCTCTTCGTCCTCTGTAAATTCCGATCCACCGCCTTCGACTTTGGTGTCGTCTTGTGCTTTATATTCCGTTGATTTCAGCTGCAGCTCTACTCCGTACCCTGACAAACGGACTTTCCTCTGTTGGCGTTCCTACAAAAGAAATTACGTGATTTTGCTCGATATGGAGAGGGAAAACAAGAGAAATTGGGTGAGATTCCAACTTACTTTGACCCAGTGACGAAAGACGTATTGAATTTGTCCTCGCTTAGCTTTGTCCGATAAATATTTGTGGAAATCAGCAAATTCCGGCGAGCCAAGCTCGCCATATAATACGACGAGGGGGCCCTTCTCGCTGCCGGGATATTTGTGATCTAGTTTCAATACTTCGACGGTGATATTGCTGGGCCGTTCCTGGAATGGTTGGCAGATATTATTACTTATTAAGAGCAATTAACTACGAATAGAATTTATTTCAAGTACCTGATGAAGGCATCTCAAACAAACCTGAGCTTCCTTGATAGCCGATTGTAGTTGAATCAAATCACATTCGAAATGCCCGTTCACGTAAGCGGCAACAGGACAAATTAGTTTTTTCTGTGAAGCAATTTGGCAGAACATTTCAACTCGAGGTGAGTACACATGGAGACTCAAGGCAAACTTCAACAAAGATATTTGAGCTGATGAGAGAAACCGGCTGATGAGGTCGACAGCGCGATCGTAGTAAGCTTTGTCAGTTTCTGCAACATAACAGTAGTCATGAAGTTATATAAAACGTAATTTTTTTTAACAAAATGAGCGCTTGCCGTGAACATCTCTTAGCTGCATTGTAGATTCAACTGCGGTAAATACTTACCTAAGAAGACATAAAATAAAAACATTTCAATACATGAAATACGTTACCTAGCCTTTTTTTTAAATATGTTTAGTGGGCAATAAGTTAATGGCTCCTGACTATTTCAACTTCTGCCTCCTCGCACAGCTATCAAGTACTTTTCTTCCAATTTATAAAATGACAGCGTTGCTTTTAATTATGAATTGATGTTCCCAAGAAAACACAATTCGCGTAAAAATGTGAACATGAAACCAGAGTGTTCCAAAATCAAGACTCACTTTCGAGCACGAGAGGTGTCTCCTGCAAGGAGAGTAGATCGACGAAGCTCCAAAATGACGTTTCGCTTTCATCAGCGAGATATTCAGACATTTCAAGAACCAATGGAGTCAATTCCCATTTTGCGTCCAAAACTGTAGTAACGGATTTTTGTTTCTTCTTTGAATTCCCTGTCGTCACAAGGGCAAGAAGCGCTACGCCGAAGAGAATCCAGTTTTTAAATTCCATTTTTATCTGAAAATCGATACAATATAAATTAATTTGATTCGAATAACCTACTAAGAATCTCATTCGGTCAGTACAACCTTCGAATTATATTACTTATGCATCTTGAACCTATGGATTTTTCCAAGTTCTGAAACTGCGCTTCAGCTGATCTTTATTTTCCGTGTGAATAGGCCATGGGAAAATACTTATCTAACATGCTCAAGCTTCTACCTAACTGAATTTGAGACACGTAATAAAATCAAAGAGTTTACGTTTGCACGGTAAATTACATAACCGTACAGCGAGAAAAGGGCTGATTAGAGATCAATCAATAGAAATAATATACAGCTACCTAACGCAATTCAACAATGGGAAAGCAGCACAAGTTGAATTGAATCATAATCTTTATTGCCAATTCATTGAATCAGTCTACGTGGTGCTCTATTATCAGATCAAAATTATTCCAAAATATAAATATTGTAACTCTTCACTGCATATCGAAAACCTGGACGGTATTCCTCTATTGTGAGCACGCGACTATTTGCAAGAATAATCTTAAAACTGAAATAAATGCTCAAGCTCATTTTCTTGAGGAATGAGTGCTGTCAAGGTTGCTGATAGGTACTTGTACACGCCAGATGTAAGTACCAGAAAGCAGTGATAACCAAGTTGGCGTTACAGTTTGCAATTCCACAGGCGCTTACGGTAAGTTACCGCTTTCAAACAGTTCGAAAAAGAACTGTTTCAATTCACAAATCACCAGCAATTCTACAATGAGTTGAATGTGTGTATCTGAAGCACAAAAATCGTCAAAATGTCTCACCTTATCAATCGACTGCCTGAGGATAATAGTAGGTACCTCCTTGGAGCGTTCACTTAGCCACTCTACAATTTATTTTCTTTGCCCTTTCATTATTCCGTATTAATGCGCATAAGACTCGAGGTAATTTTTCTATGAGAAATAAATAATATTAGAAACGTAAACCAACTAACTGAGCATTATCATCTTCCCCGACCACCGGCAACGGAATCAGCAGTCAGCAGTCATACATGTGCAGTGTTTTGATTGGTTGTTGAAGCGTACAGTGATACCAACATAGAATAAGTTATATACAACCGATACCACCCTGATATGAAGAAATATCTCCTGTCAGGCGGTAGAGAAACATTGGGTGGTCAAAAGCAAATCATTTGAGGTATTTTGGTATAGAACGTTGTAATTGCATGAGAAAAGCAACATAATAAGAACAAACGTATCGTATATTTTTATTTGTTTTTATTTTCTTGGTTTTCCTTGCAGAAAAAATGAATCAACCTGCGTCGATCTCTGAATTTTAATCTGTCTCATTTTATTCAATAATGGAAGAAATAATAATTTTTATTTCATTTTCGTGATGAAAAAAATTTGTGTTCTGATTTCTGAGTGAACGAGGAAGCCAAAAATAGGAAAAACGAATGGAATAATGATAACACCTGACAAAATGGCGTCGACGAGTTGATAAAGGGAATCAGTCGGTTGTCGCTTGTCGGTAATCAACTCATAATCAAATTAATCATTCACATTTTCATCAGTCACATTCACGGCAGACTTTCTTCTGCGTCGCATTCCTGTGGCGGCGCCGAAGCAGGTCGCGGTCGATCCGTTCTAAATCTTCAGTTAATTCGTATTTCGAGTGCCCAATGCTCCTGCGACGACCAGACTCCTCGTCCTCGGAGAACTGCGACCTTATGATACAAATCGTATCAGAGATTGAAAACCTGCAGTGATGATACCGGTCTCCAGATCAATTCCACTGCATTAGTGATCGCTGTTTGTTTGCATTTGATCACCTTTGAAGACGACTTTTTTTAAGACCATTAGACAACACAATTCACGCGATACCCTCTTATACTAAGGTAAACTAAGACCTATTTTTCTTGATACACTCCCCTATTTTGAGAACTCGTGCACGTTCGTAGTTTTGTATTCCTTACACATTAATTTATAGAGAATTACAGGTTTGCAGCCATGTCGGATGAAATCAGCGAGCTTCCCGAAAGCCTCCAAACCGCCTTCCCTCTTCATTTATTGGTTTGGTTCAACAAATACGAAGACCTGAAAAACCGTCTCATTGCAGGCGTGCAGCCGGTGAGTGATACTATGCAATATTCAGTTCGAATAGGTTTGATTTTTGAGAGCAAGTGAACTTCGAGCGATGAACCCTGATTTATTTATTTAAATATTTAGGCCTCCGAAATCGCGCTCTGATTAGGTGAAGCTTTGGCCTATGATGGGATGTACATCATTCGAGAATAATCAGATAGACGTAAGCTACCTTCACCAGCAATCAAAATAGTGACTTTTTCCGTTATCGTTCCTCTGGCCGCCCATCGTAGGCCTCCTGCCGCTATGGATCCCCGCCCGATTAACAGAATTACATATTTTGATCGTTTGATAGTTAGCTACAAATTTTATCGAAATGCCTTATTTAAAATTCGAAGGCTGTGGCATGAGAATAGGACATAATTCTTGTGGCCTCGGTAACAAACCGCCTTAAATTTACCATTCACACGGCATTAAGTGTTGGTCTTTATAGAGCACAATTCACAGTTTGTTTATATTTACGTAATGTGGACGAATAATAAATTAATACAGCGAGCATATACAATAGGTAGGAACGTAGAAACATGCACGAGTTTGTATAGCAGAATTTTTGTTCTTCGAGACTGCTCCTTAAGTTCATGTTCAGCATAATTACTAAATTCTACCTTAAAACTACTCATGTGTGAAATTTTGTTGATGTGTCGTCAATGTTTGGAACTGGATTTGATCAGAAACTTCGGATTTTATTTGAAAACCTTCCTGAAGATCTCATACTCAGTCCTAGTGATTTTTTATTGACGTTTAGATAAATCTAATTCCATGCCCGTTTCATTATTTGAAATGAAACGAGTTTGAAACCATTTATATTTTTCTTCGTCTTAACGTACGAATCGATTGAACTGAATGTTTAGTTGGTACAGAAGTAGGCGAGAAAGCGGGTAGTTGGATTTCGAACTTCGCTGAGATGAAACCTGTTGTTAAATCCATTTAAGGGAAGACTTTCAACGCGACCGGAAACCTTAACAGTGAAACTCATCATTACGCCGGCCGTTGCGGCTAGAATCGCTAAATCCCTTTTCAGATCAACTCAACGTTGAGGCGTTAGGGTGAAATGGTTCGTGCGTGAGACGATTTTGTAAATGATTTGTTATCAGAACCAACAGGGTAGTATGAACTTGTCTTAATGGCCTTATGCAACTCCATTACACGTATATATATCACAATCAGCTTTAGGTGGATAAATGCCTTCCCTCCTATTTTCAATACGCTGACTGAAGTTGAGAATATACTAAGACAAATCATTAGCGTAGCAAGATTTTGATGAATGTTCGTTTTTTATTCTATCCACCATCATTGGTATGTGAAAAGACTGGAAAACCTAGTTATAATTATTCTATGTCAGATTTTATAGTGTAACGATTTGTTCTTCGTAAATAATTTATTACAATCGTTTACTCAAATACACTGTCCTTGTTCACACACTTACACAATCACAAAGCACAATTCGCGGTTGTAACGCGGTTGTCGCACTATTTATAACACGAAGCGTCTATATTCGGACTCCGAACTGAACTGCATTGCGCGGCGTTCCTGGGTGTTCTTCTTGCTGGTCAGGTCTTGAGCTGTGGCCGCAGTTGTCTAGACAAGGTCTCCTTTTCTTGCTCGTCTTGTAACTGAGAGAGGACTTGTTAGCATCTGAGTTGTCGTTTGAGGTCCTTCCAATTGGGCTCTTGCTTCAAACGCCTTAGTACCCTCTCAACAAGATCTTCTTCTTGTTCTTCCACTACCTGTCTCAAACGTGCTTCGCTCAGGTGAGAGGCTAGCTTTGCAGCCTCAAATTCCAAAGCAAGCGCTAGGGCCTTGCATAAAGTCCTTGGGCGTGCGAGTCTCAATGCTTGCTGAGTTTCGCTGTCCCTGATTCCATCTACAAAAGTCTGGACAGCAAGCTGCTCCAAAAAGTCATCAGGGGCTGTAGGGTAAGCCAGTCTCACAAGTCTTGCAATGTCTGCTCCAAATTCCTGTAGCGTCTCGGTGGTCCTCTGGTTCCTGTTCTTTATCTGCACACGGTAGACTTGTTGTAGATGAGCATCTCCATATCTCATATCCAACCTTGCAGTCAACAATTCATAATTGTTATGATGGCCAGCCGGTATAGTCTGGAGAATGTTCAAGGCTTCTCCACGCAATGCAACTATTAAAGCCATTGCTTTGTCATGTTCAAGCCATCCATTTGCAACAGCTGCAGCTTCAAACTGTCTCTTGTATGTTGACCAGGGTACCTTCCCGTCAAATGTAGGTGGCTTAATTTTATTTCCTCTGGTTCCTGTAGACTGCTCTCCATTGCCACTGTTGAAGCTGGCTTCTGCTGGTATATCCATGTGCCTCAACTTTCCTTGATTGCTTCTCTCAAGTGCTCGAATTTTGTTTTCAATTTCGTCCCTAACCTGAGGGATCTTATCATCAACCGTGTTGGACAATGATTTCAAATTGTCCTCCAGTCTGTCTATATCTGTTGTTATGTTGGCAACATCACTCACTATTTTATCCATATGACTCACCAAATTCTCTTCCAGTTTTCTAGAGTTTTCTTCAAACATTTGTCTACAATTCTCTTCCATTCTTTTAGAATTCTCTTCCAGTTTTCTAGAATTCTCCTCAATTTTCCTGGTGAGATCATCCACAAAGTCAAAGTTGTCTGGGTCATTACCTTCTTCTACCAAGTTCTCCTTAAGTCGTAGGCACAGATCTGCTTTTGTTCCACAGGTAGCTAAGCCGCGCTCTTCCTTCAGCTGTTTAACTTTCAAATCAGTCAACTTCATTTTGTTCGTTTTTAAGAGTTCAAACGCGCAGTAACACACTAAAGTCACTATAACACTTTCTAACTACTGTAAAACTATAACACTTTCTAACTATTGTAAAACACTATAACACTAACTATTGTAATCCCACTTCTGACACCAATTGTAACGATTTATGTTTTTAGTAAATAATTTATCAACAATTGTTCACTTGAATACACTGTTCTTTGTTCACACACTTACAAAATCACAAAGCACAATTCGCAGTTGTAACGCGGTTGTCGCACTATTTATAACACGGCACGGCACGATTTATATAACACGAAGCGTCTATATTCGGACTCCGAACTGAACTGCACTGCGCGGCGTTCCTGGGCCTCTTTTATACTGGCTGCCTTGGCCGAGAACCTTCTGGTACCTTCCCTGGCTCGAATGTTCGAGAGCGACCCTCCACAGGTCGTTGAACCTGCATCGCCGGCCGCCCAGGAGACCGGCGCAGGTGCCAGCTCGCAACAATAGTAATGCAGTTGCTCTAAAAAAATGTAAAATTCATATGGATACGGTCCCATCGATTCAGGAGAGCCTAGGTACTGCTGGCAGGTCAAGTTTTCATCGATGGGCAGACGCCTTACATTGGTAACTCAACAACAGTAGAATGTGAATGGTTGAGCTCATGGGAGCGATCAGAATGAGTTCTCACCCACCAAACTACATGTCGGTCTCCCAGCGGCTCAGATTGAAAGGATTGCTTGAGTAGCTGACAAGAACCTTCTAGGTTCCTGAACCTATGGGTCTTTTTGCCTACTGCTGACCGACCGAAGGCACGGGTGGGACTGAGGGGTTTTTGTAGCTTTGACCTCAACCAAGGGATCGTGCGATGGGAGGAATATTCCTTAATCACGAAGTCTGTCTCATTAGAGGGTTGAAATCCTAATAAAAACGTTCTCATTTACAGGAAGAACTGGAAAAGAAAGACTGTCGTGGAAGAACACCTTTGATGCTCGCAGTGACAATGGGACAGCTCGAAGCGTCTAAACTTCTCATGGAATTTGGTGCGCTGGTTGCCACGGAAAACAAAGAAAGTTGGACAGGTAACTTCTGCAACAATTTGGTCTCATTATTTTAGATAACTGATTTCATTTTAGAGGATTTCAAACATTACTTGCCGATGAATTTCTTCTATGTACGCAGTTGTTCAAGAGGCCGTGTCGACTGGCGACCCAGAACTACTTCAGTCAGTATTAGAATGGAGAGACTTCCAAAGGCATTCTAGTCGCGTAGGAGGTGTTCCTGAGCTTCTGCAAAAGTTAAAAGAGGTTCATATTTTTTCAACGATTTCATTTTGGGGGGTCCACCATGAAAAACCACTCATCCCTTCATCAAGGCTTCAGGAGCAAATCCGATTCAAAGCGCCATGTCGACTTGTTTGCAGTCTCAAGAAGAGAATACATTTCTTGAAAGTTCAGCGAAATGAGAGGATTCCCTAGTTACATTCTTCACTCAATGTTGTCTTTATTCTTCGAGGGAGGCTCGCTTGGTTATGAGGTGTACGAGTATAAAACTCTTCGTCAATAATCTCTTAACAACAATATCTACAGTGTTTCGTTATATTTTCAGGCTCCTGATTTTTACGTTGAAATGAAATGGGAATTCACTAGTTGGGGTGAGTCATTTGTTCTATAGCCACTAAATTATTACAAATGAAAATTGTTCTTATAGATTATTTTGGATTTTTCAGTGCCTTTAGTATCTCGCATGTGCCCCAGTGACACGTATAAAGTGTACAAACAAGGATCTAACGTCAGGATTGACACGACGTTGTTGGGTTTCGACCAGAACAATTGGCACCGAGGGAATACCAGCTTTATTTTCCAAGGGCAAAGTGAGTGTAAATTTGTCATTTTTTGTTGACATATTAGAATCCAAGTATTCGGTGTCGTATTGCATGTCCGAAAAGTTCTCGATTAGCACATCCGAAGCATGAAATCTGGGGGAAATGAGTGTTAGTATTCTTCCCTTTCTGTTTTAATAGGTTCATTATCCAACTAACATTTCAAAATGAACTCATAGCTGATTTTACTATTTTCAATTTCTCAAGCAAATGATGAAATAATAAAAGTCAACCGTTCTTGAACATTTTTACAACGTTGTGTGCGGCTTAGAATGGTGTTTTCTTTGCCGCAATTTCTTTGTTTCCACAATTATTCTTCGTTTCGGAGAAAGTTGTGATAAACAATGCAATGATAATAGTCAAACGTGAGGTATAGATCAAAATCTTTGTTTTCCTGGTGGAAATCATAGATAGTTCTTTCCATTGGTACGATCGGTGTCATACCCTGCAAGTAATTGTCTTATTCTTTAAATTACAATAATAGGGAATCTCAGTTCTTTTAAGCAAATCCGATAGGAAGTAGGTAGTAAAAGGTTTTTTTTCGAGAATACCTGAGACATTGATAGTCAATTTTTTAATGTGAACAATCAAAATTGTATAGACGGTTATATAGTCAACGTGGGTGGGAAATAGGGGACTCGCGTAATCACAAGGCGTCTCTTGAGGGCAAAAGTACTGGCCCTGTGCTTGGCTCAAGGGAAGAATGATTAGTATAGTACAAAATCTGTAGATGTCTGTAGTGCAAAACCTACAGATTCGTGACTTCTTTGTGCTTCATTCACCATTTTCCTGCTGATGTGCTTGTAGATGTGGTTTCTGGTCAAAGAAAGGGGGGTGTACATCCTAGCCCAGGAGTGAGGGTATCAACAAGGTATATTTACCTCTCTTTAATCACCAGGTAGACATGATATCTCAAATATAATACGTAATCTTACGGAAAAAACTTGTTCCTTTCTAAATTCTACGTTGAGTAACCTTTCGAAATAATCAGAGTTGGTTTCCTGGTAGTAAACTGATATTTTCTAGGAAATAAAATAAACAATGAACTAATAAGAGATAAGAGCGGTCGATAAGTTTTATTTTTCTCCTGGATTAGCAGCCTGTAAACAATGACATCATCGCATTACTTTCGGTTTCTAGCTGTACTGAGCTCACTGCTCACCTGCAATTCAAACATGAAGAGCATTCAAGAGTAAATTGATGATATGTAGGTCTTAGCAAGTTCCAATGTAATTTACTAATATAGTAGTTACTTTTATTCATAATTGGAGCGAAACTATGATTTACCGGATGTTATTCATTCGAAAATCAATTTCTTACACACTGTCATTCCTTATTGCATTCCTCACGAAAGCATTCTGTCTACTTTGTGCGCACATCGATTTTCTTACATCTGGAGGATACTCTGCTATAGTTCAGGCCTTATAAAAATTCCTCCTTGTGTGATTGTGACCTAATATGATTTGTATTATTACTAGCCAATACAGTGCCAAGACCTATGCGCTGTAACCGCAGCTATATGTTCCGTTTGAGTGGAGAAGCAGGTGATTTGACAAATTTTGGAGAATTTAGAGTGCGCACGACGTAGTGTCTCGTTTTGTCTCACGGAACGGGGAGTTCCTGTTCTTGTTGCAGTTATATTCCTTGGTATTTTTACTGTGTTGTCCTCATTGAAGAGAACCAAACATCCAAGTTTTCTTATTACACTATAACCCGTTGAATTTCACTCACCGTACACAATATCACATTCAGTCCTACCCTGGATCGCTCACGTTTGAAGGTAGTTGTTATAGATTTATTGCAATTTAAATTCACTGCAAACTTGTATTTATTCTGATATCTTAACGAGGTAAAAATAATTTATATGAATTTCTTTTCCCTGATTTCGAATTGGGGTGGACATGTAAAAAAGCTGTTTCCGATTAATTATCTTGTGCTACATGATTTTAAATTTTATTAAATTGCACTTACTGCCGAGGTTTTATAGATACGTTATCTGAAAATGATTCATAAAATAATCATTTCTAACGAATTTCGTGAACAATTAATGATTTTGTTTCTCTCAAACTGACTTTTTTGCTGTTAATATGATCAAATGAGGTCAAATTAGAAATCTGACATCTTCATGCGATTCATCATGAAGAAAAAGTGCTGTATCGTGTGCCATAATTATGGGTTACCTTCGTTTCGATTGTCCGCGTTTGGTAGGCCAATTTAGCTGCAATAAAGGTATTGACGTTGAATGTGGGATACAACGTGTGAACATTTGTCAGTATGTAAACATTGTCTGAATCATTTCAACTAATGAAAGGAATAATGTAGAGCCCATCCTTAGTTCAAATTTTGACGACATTCTAGCTCAAATTGATCAACGTCCTATTATTAGGTGACCAAGCCACGATTATGGAAGTGGACCACGAGACAAGACAAGTTTTTGTGGAACAAATGAGAATGCTGAACGCCGCTGACATTCAAGTTTTGCAACCCAATTCCCAATCAGTCACTGCTCGATTGACTGCCCCAATAACTACAACGTATTTGGACACTGATAAAATTAGTTTCGAAAGGTGAGGTTTCTTCTTCGATAATTTGAGCTTAATTACGTGGAAAGATTGATAGATGAATTAACAGCTCTGGTGCCATGTGAGTACTGCCCAAAGATTGTGCAAATGTCGCATGAGGCTTACAAATTCACATTATGTATTCAACGCTGCTCGTGACTTGAATACTCACCTAGCTGGTTACTTGTATACAAACTATATACAGCTTTTAGCTTAATACTAATTCCATCGATGTATTGCAGGAATAAAAGCGGAATCTGGGGATGGCGGCAAGACAAAGCAGAAGTAATAAATACCTACTCGTGTAAAGTATTTGGAGCTAGTAACGTCGAGTTAGTAACGAAAACTCGATGCGAACATTTGTCGGAGGAAGACAAAAACAAATATCGAAGCACGAAAACCCCTTTGCAATCGTTCCTAGGAATCGCCGAGCACGAAGAGCGAACCCCAACTCCTTCTGTAAGCACATAATTTAAATCTTTGTGGCTATTAGCTCAAGTGTCTTTGGCCAGCGTGAATTGCTTTTAGTTTGCAGTGCCATAACAATTTTAATTTGTAGGAGGAGTATACCCATTCGGGAAATCCTTGCCACATAACTGCTGCTGAATATTTCAACGCGGACGTCGATTTAGGTTCTCGCGATATTGGCAGGCCGAAGGATATAACAACTAAAATTCAAAAGTTCAAGGTAAATTGCATCTTTTTATTATAATAGTTATCTTTGGAATTTTTTCTGGCGTTTCACGATTTCTCATGTATTTTAGGCGACTCTCTGGTTGAGCGAAGACTATCCTTTGAGCCTTCCTGAACAAATAATGCCCATCGTCGATCTAATGGCAATATCTAGTTCGCATTTTGCAAAATTGAAGAACTTCATCCAAATGCAACTTCCGGCTGGATTTCCCGTCAAAATAGGTGGCCTATTCGTGATTTTCTAGTAACTTATGAGTTGCGTCGAACGCGTTATAACTTGAATAATTCCCTTGTGTTCTCTAGAAATACCTCTTTTCCACGTTCTAAACGCCAGAATAACGTTTGGTAATATTTTTGGAACGGAGGAGTCAGTTAGTGGAGTCCAAAGATTCGAGGATAATGGTCGAACGGCCTGCACCGTGGATCCGTCCTGCTTTGAACCTCCGGCATCCTACGTCGTTTTAGGTGTGATATTTTTATTCATTATTCAGTTCTTGTTAAGATTACTACATTATTCAACAAGTCTAGACTGTAACGCCAACAAATTTTAACAGGAGCAGATTCTCGAAGACAAGTTAGTTTAGAAGAAGAAGACGACATGCTTCAATTTGCGATTCAACAAAGTTTGTTACAATCGGGTCAAGAACAAGATCAGGTGAGCACTGAGGGGGCCAGGGTCTAGTCCAATACTGCCTCAAAAAGCCAGAAGAGAAATGAATTAAATGAACAGTAAACTGATCGATATATCGGTTTCGAAAATTTAAGAAACAATGATAACTCGCTCCCGTCTTTTCCAGGTTGACATATGGGAAGCTCTAAATGCCCAACGACCCATCACGCCTAGTTACATAAGCGATGACGACGAGGATAAACAACTTCAAAGGTATTTTATCTTTATTGAATTCGAGACCGACATTTTTAGGTAAATAGTGGAGAATTTGCATCGATTTTTGAAATAAAAAGTAATGTTTTCATTTGATAGTAACTAACTAGCCAGCAACGGGTTATAAATAAAACTATAAAACGACGGGGAAAAAAGATGAAATTAAAAACCGTCAACAATGAAAGTGGTTATCTTCACAGGTGGTTCTCTTACAGTGATAATCATCTTCCTTTGTTTATCACCTCAGAGGCATTTTCATTGACTGAGACAAGTGCACTTTTTAGTGGAAGCTGAATTAAAGTTCATACACTCCTGTTTCACCAAGGACTAATTTGATCAGTACAATTGGTCTGGGGTTCTCCAGAGATTGAACGTGTATCACAAATTCATTGACAATTAAGTCTTAACAAATTATTGCGCCTACTGACCGTCCCAGTTTTTTGTGCTGAGAATAGCCCTTATTTACTCCTTGTCAGTCTAACCTATCAAGTTAGTAACAGTGATAGACTCCCCCCTCTGTCCCAGCAGATTGATAATCATTGACTTTCCCCGATCATTTCCCTCTTATTCGAATATGGTCGATTTCTCTAAATTTGTGGTAATTGAATTCTGGTTTTTAGGACTGTTTCCTAATTTTAAACATATTCTCTCTAGTGTTCTCCTGTGTTCTTCCAGCCCTGTCTTGTCACTTTTCTTTTCTCTTTTTTTCACTTTGTTACTAGGAAACCGCAAAATTCGCGAAGCCCGAGTCACTTGTCCGTTCCTCACTCTTAAACACTAAATCGGCCTTGCTTATAAGTCACCTTGATTGAAAAGAGCAAAGTAATTTACGCAAACAATTAGATCGCAATTGTAAAGTGGTCCAGTTAGACCTAAAAGTTGGTCGGCGTTGTACAGATCCACTTTTTTTGAATGGCAGGATTTATTCGTATCTGTTTATTGTGGAATTCTGCTGAGATTATGGTTTCATCCTCCGTAAGAAGTACCTATCTATAGCCCAAACATTTTGAAACCGTTGTAGTTCACCTGAGATGTACACCACATTATTAACTTTATTGCTTAGCTCCATTAGGCATCTCTTCATCCCCAATTCGTTACATCAATAGTTGCTTATCACACTACCTCCATTTTATCCCGAAATTCCCCTTAGTTCGCTTCTTAGTCGTAGCTGTTGTTGTCCTGCAGAGCCATCCAAGCTAGTTTGACGGGCGAGCCGCTTCACAACTTCCCCGCGAGTGAAGAGCCCTCTCCGGACGCAGAGCTACTCAAAGCCATCGAATTGTCAGAGAAACAGCGTGAAGAAGAGGACAAACAACGACGTGCGGAACAGGACATGTTGGAAGCTGCTCTGCGACTATCGCTTGTCGAGAAATGAAGACGTCAGGTTCAGAAAAAGAATCTTCAGGCTGAGTATTGAGAGGGTTGTCCGAGTATTTCGCCCTTGTTCTTATTTGTAGTAAATATTCAAAAATATGCGAAAGACAATTTTCGGATTCTCGCGTGATTTTTTATCCATCTTGAGGACAAAGTGTCTGATAGTCTGAAAGTCTCTTAAGTTTGTTCACAAACTGCTGATTACGGAGAGGGTACAAAACAACCCAGTTGGAACCTTCTTATTTTTCTTGAAGTGTTCAAAGTAGGTGAACTCGTCCCTCGGCGACCTAGACCTCTCTACATGAGGTGGCTTCTTTAGCATGAATGGTTAGTCATCCTAAAAGTCCCTATTTGTTTGCTAGAGGGTGCCCAAGTGACACAACATTCCTAATAGGGGTCAAGATAAGGGATGAAAATGTGGAGGAGCGATGCTGAAGGACAGGAAATTTGGCTTCAACTAGAGACAAGTTGAGTGAATGTTTTAGCTCCCTTGTAAAATGAAAGAACTTATCAGACACATACTCTAAAGATGTTAGCCATCTTTCCAGTATTGCCAATCGTCCTGGCTTTAATGACCTAAAACAGTGTTACTACCTCACTTGCTTACAATATAGTTCAGTCTTCTGGGTGTATAAAGACTGTTTAAACAAGAGCATTTGAGCTATGCCCGTTACCCAAAAGCTAGGCAACTCATGTGAACATTTCTCATGTGAGGCTCACTACCAGTTGAATTCTCAGAGCTCATTTGATCTAGCTTCGCCAAAAGATGAGGAAGATGCGTCGGGGTAGCAGCACAACGATAGTGGTGTGTATAAAGTGGAAACTCAAAAAATACCTGGAAGAAGTTTAATTCACTCCTGTCCGGATTTTGACCAATGTACTTGTTTACATTCCTTCGCAACGTGAATAAATACGCTTTGTGAATTCAGATGCTGGTGATCTGTCTTAGAGAACCGTCAAATGACAATTTTTGGAAATTTTCAATTGATGTAGGTATTTTCTTTTAAATCAACCTTTCTTCGGCATGACTATTACCACTGCTACCCCGACGATTCAATGCCTATGAATCTTACCAGTTCGTACACGACAAGCGTTTCAATCTTCTGTGCCCTTTTCAATATTTTCGTGCTTCCAATATCTCAGGGCATTTGAATTTTTCTTCAATTCCTAGATTATCGAATTTAGATACCCATTTGGCAAATAGTTATTCTTTGTCAACCCATAAAACCCGAAGTTCAAACGTTACAGGTATGTTGTATGTATTTTAACTTGAACAATATCGTGTCAAGTGTAAGATCCTTCTCAATTTATACGTCCGAACAATCGATCGGGAAATCAATTCTTTCTTAAAGGGGGAAGTATCTCCTGTATATTTCTTACATGATGTATTTGTAAATAGAAAGTCAATTCACATGCTTTAGCTACAAAATTCTGGTCTTAAACTTATGGATGGTCGTAATATGACCAATCATCACGCTTTTAATTTTGTTTTGATTATTTTCAATACACCTCGTACCTAAATTGTAATGTTCTTATTTGATCGCCCATCTTTTTTTTTCTCCACGTGAACGAGGCATGTTATAGTTGAATTGAAGAACAACCAAAGTTGACAAATTTTCACCGCTTTAAAGAGGAAAAGCTTGAACAAGTTTCGTTGCATGAATGATGGGAAAAATGAAGGATAAAATGGCGTGTGTATAAACAACAATCTAGCCAGAGGTGACAAGTTGTCGATGAAACAGCCGTTGTCTACATAATTTGGCTTCTGATGACCGTCGTCGGAAGAAAGTGAACGCTTGACACTAAAGAGGAACACGCGATTGGTGAATCAGCCCCGCTCACCAATCAATTTATTCGTCATATTCCACTGAATGAAAAGCTGTCGCAGTAATAAGCAATGCCCACCAACGAGCTTCTTCAACTCTCCTACTTCTCGACCTACTGGTGAAGTGGTCCGACTATCCCGCAATGTTCGGTTGGGGGTGGATATTTTTCAAACTAACCGGCCTAATCGCGTACACAGACTCCTCAAAATCTAATGGGGTTAACAGATGGTTGTGTTCTTTGCTCGGCATCGTTATAGCGATCTGCGCGGCGACTATCTTCCTTCTCAATACCGTTTTGGACCCGTCTGAGTTAGTTGTTCATAATTCGCACACAGGAAAAATCGTAGCAATCATTGACGACTCCACCACTTGCGCGGCGAGCACATTGTCTCTCATTACATCTATATGGGAAACGCCAAAAATCATTAAAATATTGGAGGAATTTGATGATACATCGATTTCTCTTTACGTGAGCGGTAAAAGGGTTTCCAAGACCACCATCCCCCTCGTGGCGTTTATGTTGATTTTGATTGTCGGCAATGCAGTATTCATCTTTGAGCTTGACCACGTATTTGCCTTTTATTATTTGCAAACTTTACTTCTTGGGAATGTGATTTTATTCACTGCCATTGTCGAAAAGCTTGGTGCATCGTTAACAAACGTGAATAGCGCTTTGCGCTTACTCGTCGAAGAGAAACCTAAAGGGATGCGCACAGTTCACTCGCTCCCTTTCGTTGATCCTCTGAAAGGTAAGCGGCAAATCGCCTCATGTCAATAACCCCACTGTCATGGGTTATCACAGGAATGATTTGTGCCATTCCTCTTCTTATTTTTCATTTATTTATTTCTTATTAAGCTCGGATTTTAGCATGAAGGCCCAAATAACCTCACCAAAATGATGAAATTTAACAGTTCGAACAAAGAAAAAAAGAACGCGAAACACAAATTTTATTCGTAGTATATATAGTGTTTTAACGTCAAATTTGAGGTTTTCCATTTCAAATTGGAGGTTGTACACATCAATTTGGTGGTTTTACACGTCAAAGTGGAAGTTTTTCATTTCAAATTCAAATCAACCGACACCTTAAAAAAAATGCATTTGGAAGAGACGGATGTAATGTCTGGAAAAGCTTCAATTTGATGTGTAAAACCTCCAATTTGAAATGGAAAAACCTCTAATTCGACGTAAAAATTGCTATAAACACTACGACTAAAATTAATAATCCTGAAAGAGTATGAATATATTTATAAGTAAGGAATAACAATCCCTTAGGGATCCCTCAAAATGTTTTTCGAATTTAATTAAAATTTGCATGGTTTTATCTTGACAAAAACTATTTTCATGAATGAATTATACTCAACTCTCCTATGAAATTAACAAAATGAGTTAATTTTGCAAATGAGCCATTCTTGTATGATTTATTTACGTCAAAATGAAGAACTTTAGAATAAAATATAGATGGGTATGGTCTATGATCATCTTCAAAGAAACAAGTAGAAATACGCGATTGTTCGACGTTCGGAACCCATTGGAATATTTTAATGTCTAAAAATTAAGAACTAGTTCAGAAATTTGAAAAAAATCCATGGATAAATTTGCTGAAAATCCTTAGTGTTTATTATTTTCTAGCTTTTCACACTGTACGTCCAGGCGGGCCGCACAACTTCGACTCGCTGCGCCACCTAAGCGCCGTTCATTGGAAATTGTGCTCGATCGGCGCTGATATAAAACGTGCTTTCAACGCACAGCTGCTCTGTATTTTCATCTCAACCGTGGTCGACATCGTGACTGGGCCGTACTTTTTGTTTTTAACTTTGCGCACTTGGACGCATTTCGACCCGATGGAAATTATTTTGGAGACTAGTTGGGTCGTTATGACGGTGTTTCAACTCTGCGCAATCGTTGGTCCTTGCGCCCACGCAACCAGTGAGGTGTGTGAACCTGGTTACACTAGCTGAGGCTAAAAGTATGATTAGTAACACGACTGTCAATTTAGAATAGAAGCTGATAAAGTTCTACTTGAAGCCCGCTTTGCGGTCTACCTCAAAAATTAAGACGAATCTTCATATTAAGATCAATTCTACAATTTTTCGGCGTCCAATGTAACCTATTCAGACAGATATTCTACTTCTACTCTGCCTCATATTGATAATGTATCCAATACACGCATTCTTACAACTGACTAATCAACGATTAATCTTCAATCGATATGTACAGGCGGAAAGAACAACAACCATCATCGTTCGTAGCCTCAACAAGCCTTTGACCGCTGAGAGACGAAAACAAGTACGTTATTCTGGAATCATTCCCGAACCCGACTTTTTGATTATACTCCATTTTTGGGGGTAAAATATGTATTTATTCCTTACTGACTTAATTCCCAGAATCGCAAGTTACGATCAGAGATGAGCTTATTAATGTTAATACTAAATAAAATGATCAAGGAAGAAAGACGGCACGAAATGTTGCCATGAGGTGGTGGTAAAGTCACGTCAATGTGTTCAAAATTAGTTTAATAACTCATTTCCAGATATTTATTTCAAAATTTACCGTATTTTTGTCAATGTCATTCGAATACTTAATAAATTAATTTCACCAGTATTCCTTGAAAAAAAAAAAAAAAAAAAAAAAATGGCACTGATATATTTTGAAAGGTTTGTACAGAAGTGGAGTGTAGATTGATCTTTAAATTTCTTACAAAAATGATTTTTCATTAATATTTTTTACAGTATTTATTTGCATTCATGAAATGTTTTTATGAATACAAATACGCTCATCTCTGGTTCTCACACTGGTAACACTTCTCTGGTAACCTCATTGTAACTCTCAACACTCCAGATGGAAATGTTCCTGCTCCAGCTCACCAACCACAAGTTGATCTTCAGCGTGTACAGCCTGTTCACCGTTGACCTCACAGTGGTGACTGCAGTGAGTTTCAGTAAAAGTCACGCTAGATGTTCAAACATAAATATGTCCACCTATTTTAAGAAATCTACTCATTTTAGGTGGCCGGAGCTGTAACAACCTACTTGGTCATTCTCATTCAGTTCCAGAACTCACAGTCATGAGAACTAATGTTGCTAATAAGGTGTGCTAGGTACAAATTCGAACATAGATTAATGTGACAACACACTTTAATTTAAATAAAACATTGATTCTAAAAACAATATTTTTTAACTCTTTAAAGTAACAGGACATTGTTGATGATAATGATTTACGCAAGTTGAAGAAAAAAGGGGAAAAATCGGACGAAGGATATAGTGTGCGGAAAGTAGGAAGCCTTAAACTGAGAATGAGCAGCCTATTTGCTATTTGCAAAGAGGGGAGTGGTATCTTGTCACAAATCAAAATTATTGCGGATGAAGTACATGATAGGAGCTCAAGATAAGGCATTGGATACCAGTGAAATGTGGAAGTGAACGTATATCGACAATGAAGATAGTTGGCTACCCCTAGGACGAGAAAGCGAGCTGAAAATGCCAATAATTCATCCAAAGGTCTTCAACACCTCGTTATGAAAAATGGGAGATTAGTGGAAGTTGGTAGGGACATTACGCTGTAGCGATGGTATGGCTCACCCCTGGACGTAGTAAAGTTCGGAGGTAGATCGTGAAGGCCCCAAAGAACACGGCATTTCCCATCAAATATTATCTACAGATGAACTTGAGAGATTGATTTCACATCTGATGTTATTCAAAAAGGTAGACGTAATATCCCAAATCCCTCGGCGATTCTTCTGAACTGTTTTCATAACTCATTGTCCAGTTGATACTTTTTAAACTATCACTAGCTATTCTGAAGTCAAAGACTTGGATATTTCATTGCAAAATTGCAATGAGATACGGTCACATTAATGAGACAGCATGAAGTTCCCGAAAAAGTATTTGGTGGGTGGTGGACTCAAATTTTTTTCAAGAATGTGTAGACCCTCGAAATCAATCAATAAAGACGGGAGTGAATATGATGATTGGTCAATAAATTACAAAGTAAAAATATTTACAAAAAAGGACGAGGTCAACCGTTGGAATGTTGGCTGGGGGTGAGGCCGCCGCTTCCCTGTTCTGGGCTGTGTTTTTGCTTTTTCCTCTTCTTCTCTTTTTTCCGTTTTTTACGCTCTTTCTCCTCGTCGTGTCTCTTCTGCTTCTTGTGTTTTTTCTCGTGAGTATCGACGCCTCCTTCTCCGGCGCTGAGCTCTCCGCCTCCCGGTGTTCCGTCGGCTTTGTGCTTGTGCTTCTTGTGACGGCTTTTGTGTTTTTTCGAAGGCGCTTGATTGACGCAACGGTACTGTTCGGGAAGCTGCGGCCGAGTTATAACAATTAGAAGGGAAAACTAGTAAAAATCTACGTATAAGAATGATTATTTGGTGAAAAGGAAACTTACAGGCCCAGGATGTAAACGGAAGCCAGCTAATTGCACTGAAGATAGAGGACGTAGCTCCTTTCCAACGATGGGAGGTTTTTCTATCACCGACCGAAGAGAGCTGAAATCATGGAACACAATTATATAACCTACAACACTGATAGGCTAGATCGCATATTGCTTTATGCTTAAAGCTTGATGGTCACATTACTTTTAAACTGAGCAAATAGCACTTACCTATTGTCGGAATGCCCTGGGGTGTCAATGATTCCCGGGAGATTTTGCAAGAACGAAGACAAAGGCTCTTTGACTTTCTTACCGCTGAATCTGGAGTAAGTATGTTCCAAGTTGTACACTGCCATCAAGTTAACTGCCCCAGTCAGTTCACTTTCGGCTAAAAATAGAAAAAATGCTGGTATGTAAATTTCTGTTTTGAGCGGAGCACTACTACAGCAGGTCTTAGTGCATTCATCATGACTGCTGATGACATGGCGTTACCTGGGGGTTCCTTCATAAGATAGAAGGGCCCGCTGTGTACAATGGAAGGATGCTTCCCGAGAGAAATCGTGGTTTTCAGAGTTCCCGTCGAATCCTGTCGAGAAACAACCGGGGACCTCGCCCCCCTAGGAGAGGATTTGGGTGAGTACGGTTCCACCTTAGTACGAAATCCATCCCCCATCATCATCTTGCATAGTTCATCACACGACAGCCTGAAGCAATAAACCAACGAATGAAGGGTACACATACAAAGTTTCGAAGTATAACAACTCCAAATTTTACAAATAATACTCACCAGAGATTGAAATCAATTCATCTTCGTCTAATCAAGCCATTCGTAGAACTGAGGGAAAATTACGTTGTGTCGCCCAAAGGAGTTCTCATCTCATTCCAGCGATGTCACATATAGGCTCAACAATCCAAGAAATGCTCAAAGATAAATTCAAATCAATTGAATTAACTTTCAAACGTTTCAAACTGAAGGGAATTGACCGAAACTTTATTACAAATAACTCGACCAACAAGCGACAGACGGATCAAGGAGACGGAAACTACGCGACTGAGAAAATGGTGTCATGGAAATGTGAAGTTAATCATAAATATTGTGAAAGTTGAAGAAGTTGCATCATAGACCCGCAGAACTATGTTGGTCTGCGGAGAGCAATTGAACGTAAGTGTAATGTAACTAGGGATGACCGATACCGATCAATATCGATACTTTTCTTCCAATATCGATACCAGTATCGGAAAAAATAATTGGTATCGAAAAAGTATCGAACAATAACAGAACCTCAAATTTTTGTTAAAAATTACCAATTAAGAATCAAGGAGGCCCTCTCCTAAAGGTTGCTACTTACTCTTGTTTTGACCAGAACGTCGAGTATTTATACTATAGACTCGAAGGTATATACTCGAAGGGTCAGAAGCTTTGGAGAGATATCCCTCTTCCCTGCTCTGGCTAGGGGTAGTCTTGTGAAGAAGAAGAATGCCTTGCTATCATGTGTTATTTTGTTCCGTGATCACTTTGTTGTTAGTTTTGTGTTCATTGATAAGGTGATTTACTTAAGTGTGTGACGCGGTGATTATATAAGGTTCTGATTTAGTGGGAGGAAAGTAGCGAAATTGCGCAAAAAGCATCAGTAAAACACATTATGTGTTTCAATAATTTCGTCTGAAGTATGTAAATAGTGGTAACCGGGGGCAAGCCCCCTGGCGAGACGCGGAGCACCGAGTTTTGATTCGATACCGATATTTGTTGGTATCGATACTTGCTTGGTATCGATACCATTCTTTCGATACAGATACTAGTACTCATATCGATCCTCCCCCGGTATCGATCATCGCTAAATGTAACTGACGAAATGGGAAGATCCTTGCTGGGAGGATCAGTGTTAAATCCGCAAATGTCCGTAGAAAGTCCGGTGTCTTCGAATCCGTAGTTAATTAAACTGAAACTGTTCATGACAGTTTAATTCAATTCTGCAGTATTCGATCTTTCAACTTGAAATTCAGCTTTCTTGGAATAAACCTTAGAAGGTGGTTTTATACGAGCAACAGTTGTAGTTTCAGGACAGAACAACTGAAGTTGATTTAGGGTCGCTAAATCTTGAGGTCATTTATTCCACAGTTCCTATCAGATCAGCTGATCTCTTCCCTTTCCCTGCCTCACTTTGTTTATGGACCTCGAATGTTGTTTTCGTTTGCCTTGTTGGCTCTGTTTCGCTGCCAACAAGTTTTATATAACATCAACAGCTTGAGCGAACATACGAAAGGCCTAGCTCTCAGTGAGTTTCAGGAAACTCGCCTGAAATGTTTACTTCTCCCATGAAGTAGGGTAAAGTATTCCCCTGAAGTCTTCAACTTTCCGTCTCCCAATCTACCGTCCAAATCACCTTAATGCTTCAAACATTTCGAATGATTGACTTATTTGTTGAGTGAAGAATTAGCTAAATTGTACTTATGGAAGGAGTTTTGCTGAAGTGGACCAACTATTGGAATGGTAAGCACTAAGGTTCTCAATTAAGTAAGACCTACTTACGGTGTGGTATGGGCTGAATATACTCCTGGGTTCGTTTGCTAAACACGTTTGGACCCTTGTTTTATTTACTTGTGTTGAGCTTAAAGTGAATGTACGATTTCGAGATGTGTTTTTCTATTCTGGCAAGGTGACGTCAGGTCTTGACGATACCAACCCCTATTAACAGAAAAGCTCCCGGATATCTCGAAGTCGATGGTAGGAGATGGGCTAGAAGATGAATATTGGTGGATAGAAGGATGGTTGATGGCTTAAATTGCTGTTGGGGCCAGAAGTCCCTCTGTCACCTACCCTGACAAAAATTTACGTTACGAATTTCATCAGTGATTATTTAATCAATAAGCAGAGAACCTAAATTACACTTTTGACTAGGATTGAAGCATTTATTGGGTTTCTCACCTCGATGAAGAGAGGAGTCAACCACCTGAACCTATATTATAATCCTGAAGGAGATGCGATGTTTTTGGAGAAATTTTAACCACATCTGAAGTGCATGCATAATTGTTTTGAATAGGTTGGCAAACGAGGTGGTTTGTCCTCCAGGATGGGATATTGTCGTACTATCGATCAGCCGAAGATGTCAATCAAGGATGCAAGGGATCTGTCAAAGTGTCAGCCATCCAAATCACTGGTAAAATCCGATATCATTATTTAGGCTGGAAGTAAAAAACGGCGATCGCATTAATCCGTGAATTGTGTCGTTTACAGTGAGTAACGTCGACAGCACGCGAATGGACTTGTCCATTCCTGGGCAGAAAAATCTCTATCTGAAGGCACCATCTCCCCAACAGAGACAGCTGTGGTTGGTAGCTCTAGGAAGCGCAAAAGCCTGCCTCACTATGGCCAAGAACAACACTGGTGAGTGCTAAATAGGACGAGAAGCAACTTTCTTACTACCCATTGTCTTATACTTTTTAATACTTGATACACGACGTCTTCTGCTCAGTAGTTGAGAGTCAACCACAGGAAGGCCCGGAGGATTTGGCGTCGACTCGAGCCGAATTACGAACTTATTGTGACATCCTAATGCAACAAGTGCACGCCCTGAAAACTGCAGCTGGCCAAGAACCACCAGACGTGGAGGTTGGTTGATTTCAGCGTATGGAAGTGCTTTCACTAAAGAAAGGAGCAAAGCCCATGCGATCATTTACTGCAGTAATTCTTTACTTTACCTTTATAGGGCATATCCGAAGAGGCCAAAGTAATCTCAGTGACCTGTGATTCTTTTATACGATCCTTGGAACGCTGCATGAACCTCACCAAGGATGAGTTTCCCCCTAAGATACACCACATTGACCGGATAGCCAGCCACGTAAGGTTCTACCTGCTCAACAAAATAAATGTCCGTTTGATTTTTTTCTTTTTTTCAACGATTGATTGTTTTCTAGATTTGCCGGCCTACTGTTCCTGTCATGAGAACGAATTCCACTGACAAGTAGAGTCAGGCCCGTCCGACGAATCACCTTGGTTACATATGAAACTAAATATTTAATGCATTATTAAATTATTGTTCACATTTTATCATCTGCATCCATGAAAGCTTAGTATTATTCCATCTCACAGTAGGAAACATACCTACCTAAATAGCGAGAGGAAAAACAGTATTCAGTTTACAAGTTGCATTTTTGTTTTAAATTAGTGTTTCCCTGTTACCTATTCATAGTTTACTTTCCTTTATTTTTCGTTCTATTGTTACGGATACTTGTTTAAAAACTTGTTTTTTAATTTAGGATATCTATCCTTTCTCACCAACATCTCTTGATAAAAATACACGTACGTTGTACGAAGATGTAATGTATGTTCGTCCAGATATTGCTTGACCAATTAATTCTAGGTTCGACAGCATTTACCATAACACCCACCTCAAATTTTTGAAGTGTCTTCAGTTTTAAGAGGAAGAACCAATCCACGATAGTCAGAAAATAGGGTTGGACAAAAAAAATTTAATTCGAAGTATAAACACTTTAACGATACATCAAATAGAAAGCCGAACTTGAATAAACTTGAACTCGAATAGCGTGTTAAATAGACTTAATCGCTTATGAATTTTTGAGCGCCTCGTCGACCTCCGGAATTATGCTCTTCAGTTTTTGCCATTGCTCAGCGTTTAGAGCGATACCTAAGAAGAAAAATATTGGATTTTAGCAATTCATCTGCTATATTTTGGAGAAGACCTTTCAAGGCATATTCGAAATGAAGGATACCGTATTTATGTAGTTCGAATTCACCTTTTTTGCCGGGTTTCATGTCTCCGCTGTTTTTGTCCATATAGTATTCCCTGATGTCGATGAACATGCGGCCTCTGAATTCGCTTATGCGCACGGACTTCCTGCTCCCAAGATCCCAATTCTTCTCTCCACCGTCGTCCTTGGAAGATTTGCCTTCTTTTTCAGTCTTTTGTTTCTTTGCTGGTTTTTTGCCCTGAGAACCGAAAAAGAATGCACTACATAATGATCAAGGTCGTGACAGACATTCTCAGAAGAGTCGTCGTATAATAATTATATTCGGGGCAGCAGTCACTGGATCAAAGCGATAAATGACAACCCTTTCAACTGTACCCCACCAGTCCAACTTAGGACATCCTATTATTGAAGTCAATTTGGTTTCAGGAATTGTAGGACACCGTAGACTATCGAACCACGAAAAAATGGTCTTCTCAAATTCGTTAGTGAGTAACTTATTCGTAGAAAAAATTGAATTGACTCCTTGAAAACCATCACTCCTTTTCATGAACATGAACTCCTAGGAGCTCCAGTCTCATCCGCAAGAAGTTTTTGCGATTTTGTTCCTTGTAACATGCTGATGAATATAGAAATGGAGTTCAATTCTAAACATCAGCGGATGTATCTACTGGTCAAGCAAATTATTATTACATAGTTAGGTGAGTATGTATTAGTATGAACTTCCAACATTGGTCCCTGCGGGAGATAAAAACGGAAAGATTGCACCGCAGAGATCAACGGAAATTTTGCGGCCAGAGTACTTGGCAAACAAGTGCTCTGAACGTTTTAAAGAATGTATTTGTATTCAACGTGAGTTCCCGCGAAACGTACTTCGTCTCCACTTGAATTCAAGCTTGTGTCCGAGCTGGAATCATCTTTCTTCTGCTGCCGCTTCTTTTGAGGCATGTCGGCAAATCGGCGGATTAACTTGAGGTGAGAAGCTATAACAGCATTACGCGGGATGAAAACCAGTCTTGTGTTTAATGAATGATAAAACAAAGCATTTATGAATTAAAACTCACCTAAGAAGCCAGCAAGAGAAGATGACCAAATTCGCTTGACCGCTATTCCGAGGCGCAACGCTGAATGGATGCCGATAGCCGATGCCACCTGCAGTCGGAAGTTCGCCGCGGAACGTGAACCGAAAGGACAGGCAGAACAGAAACAATCTTCGATATTACATATCGATATTTACCTGTCAATGTATCGATTCCATGACATCACCTTTCATGGTATTTTGTCTTCATTAATACTTCCCCGATTGATTTCCAGGGAGAAAAAATTAATATATTCACGAATAAATTATACTCATGAACATAATTTCGACGGATTCGTGTTTTTTGTTTTTTTAATTGATGCTTCATTGCAACATATCGATATATTATGTTGTTCATACCTATACCATTGCAGATTCGTAGCAGTCATGGAAATTTGTAGATCTAATTCATACGTGCTAAATAATAATCATTTTTTTATAATCAAATTTTCTTATCTACACTTTATAAGTATTGTAATATTCAATAATGAAATAAAAAAAATCGTTTCGCTGGCTCTTGTTGGATGACCGAAAATATAACCCTTTTTTCACTGAAACCTACTCATCCTTCCCCACTCACCCATCCCCATCAATCAACAAGATTGGACGCCCGAGGCCCAATTGGGGTGCTGTCATGTAGAAGTTTCAATTAAATTTCAAGTGGATAACATAGTTTTGTTCGGTTTCAAGTGAAATTTCATTATAGGCGATAGTAGTTCCGAATGTTACAGTCTAATTGAGTCGAATAAAACGTTTGAGTCACATCCGAAGTTGCACCCCGTGGGGTTGTTCGCCCGGACAAACCAGTGATTCGTACCGTTCATAATCAATTATTTTTCGAATTCCGACCTCGTAAAAACTGATTTTTCCTACAGTCAGGTAATTTGGTTGGAATGGTTTTATTGGTTCCAAGTGGGAGTTGGACGAGGAATGTGTAAGCTTCATTGCGCGTCAAAAAATCAATCTTCGGCCTGCGCACATTCTTAGTTCATCGTTAAGTTCGTTACCAGTCGGGAAATGATCTTCGGAAGTTGTCTTGGTATTTTTACTCTGATCGCATTGATAAATTTCGGCCATGCCACAGGTGAGTTCAATATAATTTTCTCCTAAAACCTTCGTGCCGCGTAGTTAACGAGTCGTAGATTTTCATGATTTTAGTCTTATTTGTGGCCTTCGTTGTTTGAAATTCATTGATTTCCTCACTAATTATATAATAAAAGATCAAAGAGTACGACCGATGTGCCAAAACTACCAAAGAATTGAAACCAAGCCCAAATATTTAGGTACTGTTGTTTGCTCCTATTAGAAATCTGTGTGGGGAAATTGCCGGTTCTCTTAAAATTTGAAGATTGAGGATCTACTTGAGCGAGGAAAATGTTCAGGGAGTCTAGCCATGGTTTTGGGCAAGCAATTAATAGGGTCAGTACCGCTATTCTTACTAGGTAATGTGAATCTATGCGTGGTCTAATGTATTCAATTGAGCATAAAATCATGGTCATATCCCTAGTAAGGTCAACAGCCAAAGTACTTGTCATTGTTATGCCTAATTATTCCGTTTCGCTGTTGTTATATTTTTGTTGAGTAGTTAATAACCCTTTTCAGAACGACAAACTCCTATGGTATGCGCATGGGCGCGAGAGGAGCCGCATAAGTTCCCAAGCCGAGTAAGTTAAGCTGTTCGATATTATATGTGATCATGCAAAATCATATTATGATGCGGTAACTCGCCGGCGGTGAGACTTATCTGCAGAGTTGGAATCTTGAAATGATAATTTCTGTGTGTATCTTAGGGCAATGGGGTAAATCATGAGACTTGCAAGATAGGAACGTCTTGTTATGCTCTCTGGAGATCAGAAACTTCGCTAGAAAACAATTCGTCAGAGATAACCATCGTTAAAAAAGGTAAACACATTCCTGTACATTATTGAGGATGACCGAACTCGAGTATACCTTCGTTTCGATATTAGGAAAGCTTTGATATTGGCAAAATATAGTAGAGACTTCTTATGTTTACTTTTTCAGGGTGTTGGGAAGGGTCAGGTGCCTCGGGATGTATGCCTAACGTTTGCCATCCGATCTCTCATCCTGCAAAAGCCATGGGGAATGCAGGTTTTTGTTGTTGCACTGGTAACCTTTGCAATCAGAAAATCACTTTCACTTTACCATCTAATGCTCAGAATGTAACTTTGGGCTCGGAAACGCAAAGAAATTTCACAGGCAATCAAACTTGTAAGTCAGCTCAGCTTGAATTGACGTTTAAAAATGTATGTCATATATCACCTTTGAATTTCATTCTATTTCCATTGATTTTTTTCAGCTGATAACGAACGAACCAAAGCATTAATCATGGGTGGTTGTGGTGGCGCTTTTATTCTTCTTCTACTAGCCATTGTGGCTTGCAAATGGGGACCAAATATGAAGCATAAGCAGCAAAACGACCACCAAAACAAATCTTCATCATCGGTATCTCAAAATTCGTCATCCAACAACACTTACAATATGTCTCAACTCACGTTGGACCGGATAGTGGGTGAGAGAACTAGTATAATTTACGTGCTGCTGCTACCAATGTGATATTAGGCGTGTTAATCTTTCATTTCATGTTTAGGCCAAGGAAGGTATGGAACCGTATGGTTGGGACATTTAAAAGACAAGTCAGTCGCAGTGAAGATGTTTCCTTCCCATTACCAACAATACTTCTATAATGAAAGAGACATCTACATGTTGCCTTTCATGAATCACAATGCGCTGCTAAAATATTTCGGTAAGTCCGAGAGATTTTGATTCTCATTCAAGTCTTGCACAATCAATATTGTAGTTGTTGAATTATCATTAAAGTCCTCTATAATGCCTTGAGCCCGGGCATATGTATGGATTGAAAATAAATTCTACAAATATCAACTGTGTTCATCAGTTGAACGCGCAAAATCACTCATCCTTGGGAACGACGACCAGAGATTCAGATTCAAGAATTTTCACTTGTCAGCTCAAGAATCCTGTACAAAATGACAAAAAGACCAAAAAATCGTTTTTTTGCTAATGAGTTCTGAACTGAGTGATTTCCGCTCTTCATCAATGTTGTAGACATAAGAAATTTTTTCTATTAGGAAGTATAGGTAATACTAATTATTTAGACCACTGTTACCTACTCCTTCAGCTTTCACTTCGCCAGCATCCAGCATCAACTTTATTCTGGTATTCCAGCATCTAGTTATTGTGAATGATCATAATTTTCTTCTAATTTTACTTACACACGTTTTGATAAAATTTACCGAACTTGAGCAGTCACGTCATTAGGGTTACGACAGCTGTTATGTGGAACTGAATACGATTTCAAGCCCTTCAATTTGACGGAGAACGTTTTATTAGAAAATTACATAGTTTAAAATCGTTTTTTTAACCAACAAACTGATCGAGGTTTTTCTTTTCTCTCCAAATTTCGGCCCTTCTGGATTCTTGAGGAAATGATTGGGAGAAGCAGCCCACTTTCGAACAGCTTTTAAAAGCTTCATTAACTGCCGATGTCATTCCGGTTCTTCACAACATTTTGTCTAATAATACTGGACTACCCAGGGCATGAGGATTAGAAAAGATACATTAGTTTGAAACGATGGGACCCCCTTCAGTAAGTTCAAGTATCTGAGTCTCTACATAATTAATCGCTGGTTTTAACCGCAGGGAATGACAAGATCAAGAACAAAGAAGGTTTGACCAATTTTGTATTGGTGTTGTCCTACTGCCCCATGGGCACGTTGCAAGAGTATCTCAAAGGTAATACAGTCGACCTCATGACCTTTACCAACATGGCCCTGTCAATATCTTCCGCTCTCGCGTACCTTCATACGGAGGTGGTTAAAAACGGTGAGTTACCTATTACTGTACACTCAGTTTTTATTTCCTCACACCTGAGTTTGGCACATTGTTGTACGCATGAAAAGGGGAATCAATTCGTAGTCCCACTCTGTGAGTTGTACCAAATTGTGTGGAGGAACTTATGATTTTTTTTTTTTTAATTTACAAGTAAATCTAACTATTTTGATTCATTTATCATGTTTTCTTGATGGAGGGAGGGAGGGGGAAGATTTATGGCAAATGAAAACCAATTTTTTCCGTGATTTATATGCGTTTGTTACTACATTATTAACGATTTTGGGGAGCAGCAAATATTATTGCTTTGAGAATTTCATTGCATCTACAGAAAAAGTTGTAAATGTGAATTAATTCATATTCAAATTTGCAAAAGGGTGAATTATGAAACATTTTACACTCAAATTAACAAACATAGTATGACCTGGTATTTTCCCATTTGTTCTTAATGTTAATCATAAACTGGAAGGTGCTCAACTCTGATCCCATGCAGGTGAAATAATTTCACTTCCATTTCAGATTTGAGGAAACCTTGTGTGACTCACAGAGACGTCAATTCGCGGAACATCCTCATAAAAGATGACCTGACCTGTTGTCTTGCTGATCTGAGTTTGGCCGTGAAAATCGCTGGTTCGCATTATTATTCACTTGACGACGAGTTGCACGCTGAGACCAAGAGTATAAATGACGTGAGTTTTTTCTTCGAAGGGTCTGTCATGGCTTCGACTCAACGTTCCATGAATATTGTTTGGTTTTACTGCTTAATACATAACGCGGGTTGATGTGGTATTTTCCCATTTCCAGGTGGGAACCTTGAGGTATATGGCTCCTGAAGTATTAGAAGGCGCGGTGAATCTTCGGGATTGCGAATCTTCCCTCAAACAAATTGACGTGTACGCGCTGGGTCTTGTACTTTGGGAGCTCTCCATGCGTGTTTCTGATTTTTTTTGTCGATCGTCTGACGTTCCTCAGTACGCGATGCCTTTTGAACGGGAAGTTGGTGAGTAATGACCTCAAAGGTGAACTAATCGTTAACATCAATCCTGTTTGAGACTGTTGCGTGATTCGGTCATTCTTATCCCTTCAGGTCTGCACCCAACTTTTGAAGAGATGCAGGTGCTCGTGTGCCGCAATAAAGCTCGACCTTTGTACCCCATCGAATGGAAAAATTGTCCCACCACGCGCGCTGTGCGAGAAACTATCGAAGACTGCACTGACCAGGACGGAGAGGCAAGACTGACCGCCTTATGTGTTCACGAAAGAATCAGTCAAATCCGCAGAGGTGAGTTTACCGGGTCAGCCTGTGGCTTGCAAATGGTTAGCTGGGTCATTTCCATTGACCGTTGGCCATTTAGTTGACTATAGTTACATCTAAGGGAAACCTAAGCCGAGAAAGTCATGGCAAATCAAAGAGCTTACTCCAAAAATAGAAAAATTTAGGTCATTTCTGCCTGTGGCTGAGACCGTTGGTTTTTTGAAGAAAGGAAGTCAACTAAAATATACTGATTAGCAGGCCGATTAAGTGCAGGGAGCAGAAAACTTTGATCCTGAATCTCAAAGTCCTTCGAAGTAGAATTTGACTTCTTGGTGGCTAGGAGACCTACCCATAACTAAAGACATTGCGATATTATCAATATTTGAAAATATCGATAGGGATCGATCATCAGAACCGTCATCAATATATTTTTTATTATCATTCAAACCAAGGTGAGATATCGATATTCAGTTATCCGTCCCTACCTATAACAATCATTGAATTGATCAGAGAAATTGTTGTCCATCAATTTCCTGACGTTTCGAGTTACATCCATCGGTTTTTAGAACATTTTAAAAACCTTTGGTTTGGTCTAATACGAATATTTTCTTGATTAGTAATTATACGATTTGTTACAGGCATCACCCACCTTGGAAATGTGAGTCCAACGTTGAACCAAGTAAATTTCCCTACTTGTGGTTTTAGTTCCAACTACTGTTACAACAATCACTTCACAACGACTCCGGAAGTTTCTGCTTCAGGTGAGAACCCCTGGCAATGTTGGAGATTCACTCGACGCTCCACATTGGATATACCGTACAATAACCGCTGTTGTATTTGCTTGTATCTTATTGTATCTGTTGACCTTGTAGGTGATAAAGACCTCATCGATGGATGCGGTTCTGAAGATACAGTAGAAACTGTCGTGACGATGACGCCTTCGGACTCATTCCACACTCACCATACATTATGTAAGCACTCTAACTCTTGTACGTTTGTAGTATTGCTACCTGGTTATCTAGCTATTGTTACCGCCTCCTTATCGTTGCAGTTCATCGAGACGTCGCCGTCATCCATCCGCACCAAGGGAGAAATCCCTGCTTAGAGAGAAACCTCCTTAGCTGCGACTCGCGCGAAGAATTGTGCATCGTGCAGACGTCGAGCAAACACGCTGCTCCAACCCGAGCTCCAGAAGTGGAATATTCGGCGCCAACTCGGCCTCTTAGTCAACAAGCGGCTATTCCTATCCTCCAAAATCGACCCTTTTCTACGCCCAAGATGGTTAATTTGATTCCCAGAGAAACAAGTGATCACCTTGTCGCGTCACTATTCAAGTTCGTGAAGAAGAAAGAGGTGAGCTTTGAATATCTCAACTCTAAGCTAATGGAATCGCTGCTGTTGTAGTACGTTTCCGCTCCACACTTATCCGAATCTCGTTCCAAATGAATCATCTTCGTGTTCCTCACTCCTAAATACCTAGTTCTCAACGCTTTGCGTTTCTTCGCTTAGCATAATATTATTTTCTGAAAACTGCCACTAGTTTTTTCATAATGACATGACAATTTTGAGTTGGGGTTTATTTTACTGTACCTATATTCGTTCACTTTGAGTGAGAGAGGCTCACACTTTAACACGAATAGATAAAAGCCATTTTGTAATAATGAAAAATATTGCAAGGCTCACAATGTTTCTCTCGTATCAAGTCATTCTTCCTCGTACATTTTTAGATGATGAGCATTTAATTTTCAGGTAAATGAAGAGGAGGCGGCTCTGACTCACGTCATCATTTCGCCTTTTGAAGGGCAGTCTTCGCCCCAGCGACCCTCATCACTCCAACTTCTTCCTTCGACACTCGACGAAGATGACGGTGAAGTGGACGAAGAAAAAGAAGTCAAACGCCTCAAGGAGCTCTCTGGCCGGATCCGAACGCCCGGCGACTTGCCTCCCAGTGTGAGGAAGAAGCGCGGATCGAAAGCCCGACTGTCTCTGTACGACGACCGTATGATGTCGTACAGCGCCGTCGACACAACATTCTAGTCATTTTTGCCATACGCACTACTGTTGATGGACTGTGAAACGCGTCAGGTGAGTGCTCTGCGCATAAACGCAAGGAACCTGTGCCAGCAGGAGTGACATGGTCAAGTCCGGTATTCTAGATTATATGGGACCCATTTTTGGGATGTCTGGTAAATAGATGTGCAGATGTGTTCCAGAAGTTATCCACTGTCAATATTATTTGCTGCTCATTGTGGCATGAATTGCTTTACATGTTCTGTTTAACAATGACGCCCCCAGAAAGAGCGAAGAAGTCTTTCAAGTTTCTCAGTTCTGTTGCTCAGTAACAATAGTATCTCAACCTTGCATGAGTAGGAGGTGTAGCATGGAACAGCCAAGGTTATTACTCGAAATATACTGTATAAAGGGCAATCAATGAAGCATTACCTTTTGAACGATTGTCTGAAGAGTACCAGAGATGGGCGTATTACTATTTATTAATATGAAGTTGGTAGTAGAATTGCAGAAATTATATTATGAAATTTTAATTTTTTTTTGCTATATTCAGTTATTTGTTTGTGTTTGAGGGATCTATACAGATAAAGGAACGTAAATTCTACAATCGCTTCTCCAAAATTCTCAAGACTCAACATTGTTTTGTCAAGTTCCTTTAAAAGTTTCAGAATTCACGTTTTATGAATTTTCAGATTGAAATTTTAAATGATTCAATTGTGATTTTTATAAAGTTTTATTTTAGAATGACTTTAATTTCACTTGAAATTGTAGCAGCGTAGGAAATTTGAGTAACTTTTTTACAGACAGTACAGAAAAATTGTGTAAATATCAATTGATCAGGACATTTTTGAGCAATTTCACCGTGAATCTCATAAAATTCTGTTTTTAAGATTTACGAATTTGATTCGCCCATCTCTGAGGGTCTATATTGCTACCTATTATTTTAAAATGTCAGCTATATCCAAGACATTGCTTTTAGGCAGGAGTAGCCTACAATTCGTCTTTTTTTTTTTAAATCAAAATACAAACCCGTTGGTCTAAAAAAGAAAGATCCGTCTATCTGGTACTAAATAGTGATCACATGAACAAAAACCCAACGTCTTCGGACTTGTAATGCGGTGGGTATCTCCTGGAACACACCTAATGTAGATAGTTGATGCGAGTGTAGCCTTTTGATACTGAAATAACGCGAGTAGGTTAGAAGGGTAGGGATGATTGGAGAGGGAACAAAATTGGGGGGGGGGGGGGTCCTGCATCATGAACGCAGATTGAGAAACATTTCATTTCTAACATGACATGTGCCTATGCTCGAGCAATTGCATTTCAGAAGGTTGTTGAATACGCTTCAATTTCTAGATGTTCACTGAATCTACTTTAGAAGCATGAATTCGTAGTCTTGACTTTCAAATTTCGAGGCTTTAACATCCAGTATCCGCGCGATTTAGTTTTGAGTTGCTGCGGTCAGAGCAGGGGGCTCTGCCAATCATTATTGCATTACTGCATGCATTACTTCCTCCGTTCACCAGTGTGATGGATAAAAATTAAGGGGGAAGTTGATTGCTGGATTCATGTGCAGTTCACCGGTGATTTCGCCATTCATTTTACTCCTTCGCACAGTCACTAGGCACATTTTTTGAGATTGAACGATCATTTTAGTGCCTCTAGTCGCATGCAAATTATTTGTGCCATCTGTGGGAAATGAATCTAGTCTCGTCAATATCCACCTCAGTAGTTCCTCTTTTTCGATGCCCCTGTGGCGCTAAAATGCTCATCACCGTCGTATGTTGGCCATTGAGACGTTCTTACTGAACTATTCCGAGGCATGAAATCTAACAAACATTGAAATTAGGTTCAAGTTTTTCCTACCCTATCACGCTTATGTAATTCATACTACGCAAACTTACTGTTAGAACAATATTTATTTTTACGTGTATCCTATATCAAAATTAGGTTAAAGCAACGGTTGTATAGAGAATTTTGTACGCATCTCGTGTATAGGAAAATTCGTTATCTTATTTGCAATTTGAACTAAATTTCAAGCGATAAACACGCCGTATGTTGTTTAACTGTACCCATACCTTTCTAGGGAGCATAACCTTTCTATGTTATTATACTCAAGCTGTAAACGCCACACTTTGGTTCATCATGAATGTAAAATTACATTTTTTCAAGTCTTTAGTTCAGAATTTTCCTTAAATTGGATTCCTTTGAAAACACCAGGTCTCTGAAAAAAAACAAAGGTTCAACTGAAAAAAAAAAACGGTACTTATGTATTATACCGACCACACCAAAGTATCGATATTAAAGTATCGATTTCTGTTCACTCCTAACATAACCTTATCCAGTGAGAGCTTGCTAGTGAAAGTGCAACGTGCTTTGTTTATAAATTGTCTCGTTTCGTTTCGTTTAAAATTCGTTTATTTTGGAATTCGTGTTGTGCTTTGACTGTAATAAATTAGTGATGAGTGATGTTATGAGAATTTGGGATTTGCCCAGAAGTGAGGAGGATGCGATCGAGGAACAGCAAGACACCATCTTGAGTCGTACCTAGCTGAGTACATATGGCGGTCGGCAGTAGCAGCTAAAGGGGGAGATCCACTACGCTCACTTCTCCTTGACATTGCTGCATTCTGGGCATCACAGGAAACCCATTAACTATTCTTTGAAATACAAATAATCCTTGTAGTTCTGTAATTAAAGAGTTGTTTTTCATGATATAATGTTCGTTTCTATAGAGTTCCTTATTGGGTGTGGTCAGTATAATACATAAGTACTTTAATGTCGATACTTTGGTGTGGTCGGTATAATACATAAGTACCAAAAAAACCTAGTTGGGAAGGAGCATGACAAGGTATGGCAGAGTTGAAGGAAAGTCAGTTTTGCAGGAGATACAAGTTTTGGGATCAGCCGTAGTGGCAGACATCAGGCCGGATAATGTTAGAAAACTGGAGAGGTCAGAACTGAGGTTTGATAACTGCATTGTTAATGCTGACGCTGCCTCCTATCGCTCCAAACTGTCCAATATCCAACCTTGCTGTAGAGGATTCTGAAGCTCGTTTAATTTGTTTGTTTTTGTGATGGATTTGTGCAGGGGTTTTATGGAATTGAATTTGCTATCATAAGTTCCCAGTTTTTTGTCTGCACAATGGTAACCGTTCATATCACCCACTTGTCCTTCAGTGTGGAGCCTCCTTTTCAAATTTCGACGTATGAATTTTAGAGTTTTAGTGTAAGTTGAGAATAATAGACGGTTAATTTGGATTTCATTATTTTTATTTTTACGATTTTTTTTTTTTTTCGTTTATTTGATGTCCACAAATTTTTTTATACGAAAAAAATAGAGATCTTCAGGAAACAATAATAAAATTAGTAAATTATATCGACAGGAACGTTCAATGAAATTGGAAAAAAATGTTGAAATTGAAAAATGTAAACGACGATTAGTGAATGCCATTTGGCTTTGAAAAGTAGAAATGGTTCCTCAAAACTAAAGGACGATTCTCCAACGAGCGGGCTGATCACATTCTTGGTTGAGGCCACAAAATCGATTGAATGTGTGCTCCTCAGGAAAACCAAGAATTTCCCGTTCTTCTTGAATCCTGTATGAATACGTGGATTCATGCGTGCCGATGAAATATCTGTAAACGAAAACGACCTTTTCAAACCTGGCATAAATAGTCAGTGCTATGTGGTGTGAAAACCAGTGTACATCATGATTACCTAGCGTGGGAACAAATTATTTGATCGATGATGGCAACTCCGCCATCTTTGAAACGAAGGAGATCGTCGAATGTGGGCTCGTATAAAATGAGTTTGTATCCATCCAACATATTGCGCAGATCGCGTTTCTCTGGAAGAAAGGCAAGGGCTGTAATTCCAGTAGTGTTCTGATTGTAAAGCCGAATCGCTGGTACAGGCAGCTAATAAGCTCTTACCCTCTTCTGTGCCATCGGTGCAGAGAAATATTGTTGTTAGGTGGAAGGAGTTCATTACTTCTTTTAATTTGTCCGCCACCTCTTCTAACGCAGGAACTTCATTTCTTTTCCCTTGGAGGAAATCTCGTCTCCTCAGGTGTGCGCAAACGTAGGGACCGCCTCTTTTCACCCTTTCAATCCTCTAAAAGTTAAATTAAAAAATATATACGATTAAGGATTTCTGTTCTAAAATGCATTTTCCTGAATGGCAGAAAAACTGACAGATTTCGGCCTTGGTTCGTACTAATGATCACTGATGGAAACTCATATGCATAAAATCAAAATTTGGATTCAATGTTGTATGTAGGATGGGACACATTCCCAACTTGAAGCCTATTGCTTCCTTGTTGCTGTGATATTGTTCATGTGTGTGGTAAGCCCCTCCAGGAGTGAGAGAGTACGCTTGGCGGAACTTCAAGTCATGAACAAATCTATCAAAACTGCTCAACGATCAAAAAGCTAGTTAAAATTACTAGAAATAGTGAATATCAATCAACTCTGACATTGGACAATTTCTTCTGTCTTTGAAACCATGTATGACTCCAACGGTACATAAAAAATTAGCTTTGCTAGCTCATTTTAAAGGAAAATGCTATCTACTTTAATTTATAGAAGAGAATTATTGTTGGTAAAACGCTTGGTTTTCACATTGAATCTTAAAAACTGTCGTATGTCTGAAAAATGTTAGCGCAAATTTATTCTCGTAAGCCCAAGAGATTCGTCTTAAATAACCACAGAAAACTAACCAAAATCAACCTATCTAACCTGCACTTTTACCTTTTGGTCCTCCCATCTGACGGGGATGGTTGTGTTGTCCGCTTCATCAGAACTGTTCAAATGTTTTTTCCGGAAGTTTGTTGCTTCTTCGACGAGACTCTCGGAAAATCTCATGCTCCGCCTACATTTCCAGTACAGCTTGTCACCAAACCCATCGTGTAATACAACTTCAGCTCGGTCTACAAGAATCCTCCTAAGGAGTTGAAAAGTGGGGGATATGTTACGATGGTAATAATAACTACGTGGAATTGAAGGCAATGGAGAAAAGTGAAATCTTACTCTTGCAAGGAGAGATCCACTATCTCACCAAGGAGACTTGCTCCGCCCTGGAACGACGCGCACTTAACGTTCTTAATCTCCACATCGTAACCCCATATACGTGAATAGAATCTGCCATCTCTCTCTCTAAAAAAAATTAATTAATACATAAAATAATCATCATTTTAAATAATTATAATTTTTGCAATAATTTGAAATTTCTGCATACTACAGGAAACACTTACTTATATTTAGAAAGAGTTCCATTGCACGATGCGATGGAGAATCTATCGGACCAGTCCCAATCTTTACGGTTGAAAGCTTCTTTATAGTGTTGAAGATAGTACACTTCATCAATTCCTCGAATCGTAACTAGAGAAACGGGGCAATTTTTCAAATCTCAACTGTGAAGATCAAAGATTTTCTTCTGTGTGTTGTCACTTACCATCAACTTCGTAGAGCTCCTTAATAGGGACAAACCTCTTCATACTTTTCACATCAAAGAACATTGCCCATGGGAGGTCGCTTTGGTCAAAATCCTTTTGCCAGTGGTACAAGTTGTTCCAAGGTGGCAGAACCTGTGAAAATGAGCTAATTCGATGTAGACAATGAATAATAAACCCTCGTTGCAATTGGAATCTCTTCATAATGCACTTACTAGAGTCCAATGATTATTGAGGTCCTTTTGATTCAACTTATGTATGAAGACTGCTAGCCTCATGTACACATCTCGCCGTAAGTTGAACCCTTCTGGCTCGTTGATGTCGTAAAAGAGGAACCTGCAAGGGGAAAATCGCAATGGGTCCAAAAATGATGTATGATCCTCTGCGGAACTAACTGTAGCCTTATTGTGATATCATCTTGACTTGTTATTCACTGCAAATACTTACCTATTTTTGGGAGGTGGCTCCCGGTTCCCGCCGCAGCCGGAAGAGGGTTCTTCGGGTGGCGTCAAGGAGCAAAATCCTTCATCAGCCAAACCGAGGCGATCAGTGATTACAATTATAAATACGACTAGAATCCAGCGGGTCACCATATCCTGAGCAGCAAAAATTAGGTGGGTATATGAGTGCTCCTGTGGTGAAAATTGGTGGTCAGACGTACGTAAAGGAGGCGTAAGTACTTGCACAAATAATTCAAGTACGCGTAGAGAAATAGGAGAGGTGTTTTCTTTTCCTATTTTATCCGTACGCCGTTCACATCAGCTACAGACTCATGAAACCACATCGGTAACTAAGTAACTATCTACTTACCACTCACCTCGACCTTACAACTCACGGATAACCAGGAAGAATCTATTAGTACATGAATATATCAGCACGTTTGCAGGAAGTTGATCAATTCGGATTCCCAATAAATAATCCCATTTTAAACCACTTTTGCCGGACTTTGCTTTGGATTGTTTGAGAGATTAGATAAGATTTGTCAGTTGCAGCGGCTGTTGATAATGTTTATGCGTCTTGAAACATGAGTACTATGTAGGACACAGCCCTGTTACACACAGGGAAAAAACTGTTTTTAGAATAGGGCGCCGCTAGAGAAGATAGTTAAATGAGAAGGCAGAATATCGATATGCTGTTCATAGAATATATCCCAGCATACGTCTAGGATCAGGACATATTCAACTCTTTGGACATTGAGTAGGTACCTTACCGATCTACTTGAACTCTCAAGTGTGCTGTGTGTTGAATTGCTTCTGTGTGCTCGCAGTCGCGTAGAACTAACTCGTCTATCACTATACGAAGTACATATTATTGTTTTTCGCTTTGTGAACTATTTCCATCATATTTGTTGTAGAAGACGTGGAAACGTCGTAAGCGTGACTACTCACTCACCAACTAGGGATAAGATGCGCCCACTTTTTTCTCTCCCAAGACACTGGTTAAAGTAATTTATTGTACTTGGTCGCAATCGACTAAACACGACCATTGCTTGTGCTCGGCGTTGCATGCGGCGTTTCACTTAAAAAATCAACATTTATTTCCAATTTTTCGATATGATTCGCGTTGAAGACACTTATATAACGATTTATTTTTGAAAACCGGACTGTGCAAGTTCTGCCTCCATGTTGTATGTTTCAGGATGTTACAATACTTATACAATGACATGTACTCGGGTGTAAATTCGTGTGTATTAGGCGTGAATAAATGCTGTCTGAATGATGGATGTTGAGTGAGCAAAGGCACCAAATGCTCGAATATTGTCAACTGTCATAGAGGAGGACATGAAGGGAAGGAGAAAATCTCTCTAAAAGCCACTCATCGGAGCACCGTTGCCATGAAGGTTTATGGTGGTTGGTTATTTAGGTTGATTAATTTTAGTTTGGGCCTAGCGAAAATCATTCAAGACTTAATCTAAGATTATAAGGCTCTCCTTCATGAATCCTCAAGGAATCCTTCGGGAACATAATAAGTTTTTCGAATAGCTAAAGGAGAGGATCTATATTTTTACGGCCCGAATAAGTTTCTCCTAGATTTTCTAAAGGGATATAAAAAAGTATCTAAATTTAGAAGATAAATCGTATGCATCTTTTCAACGACATGAATGGATAGCATTGTGGTTGTTATAGTTGTTCTACGTTGGACTTTCTGGCAGCAGAGATTCTATCCCTGAAAAACTGTGAAAGAACTTAGGTAAAATGCTTTCAAAAGGCGGATCCACAAAATTTTATTAAATGCGACGCGGTACTTCATTCGAGAATTTTCATGAAAGAATGCTAGAATTTATATTAGTTCTATTGTGGATAGGTACTGAATGGTTGTTAAACGTACTAAGCGAAGGAATATCTTATAAGAGTACGCTTGCTAATACTAGACTTTAAAATGTATGTATTACTTGTAATATAATGCATGGATCAGTTGCTCGTTGTTATGTATGCTGATATATGCTAAATGAGATGTTGATGTACCACTTCTTTTTTGTCAATATCAATTTATTGGATGTTAATAAGAATCTGTAGTTCAATGACCATTGTCTGCCCTCAACATTCTGTGTATTATCAAGTAAAAAATCTCTTTGTATAGCCCCCCTCTCCCATTATGATCAGAACAATATTATTAATAAGTTGCATGCATAAATGATGCAATAAGCTTGATACTATACAATAAACCAGCAAAAGATCACCTACTTTCAAAATACTGAATGTGTAATTTTAATAGAATTTCTGAGAGATATTCTGGAATCATTAGAGAGAAGTTACCAATTTATTTTGATCGAACGTAATTAAGTTTGATGTTGTAACGGGCGTCTTCAACCAGAAAAACAAACATTTTTATTACTAGTTATCATTTTATTAAATTTCTGGTTAGATGTAAGAGTGGTCCAGGAGGACCAAATCTCGCCAGATATATAAATACAGTTGTCATTTATTTCATCATGTCATTCATTTCGTTTCAGTATGTCATTCATTTTAAACCAAATTTAACTTCTTCAGGATACCAGAAATTAATATTGGCACTTGGTTCCCTTTATGGTGAATCTGCATCGGTTTTGAGTTCTCCCGGTAAGGTTGGCAACCCTGCTAACCAAACGCCGACGCCGACAAACAAACCCCGACCTCCCACTACAACCGCACTTTAGCTCCCTCTCTTCCCTTGGTCCGCTCTCCGCTTCAGCGTTCGTTTTCACTTCAGTCGGCTTTCGTCTCACGTGCGTGATTTAGGTCTGCGGCTTCCTAAGAAAGATCGTCCATTCGTCTTAGGAATTTAACGTTTACTTACATCCCTTCATTGAATGACTTCGGTCCTCATTAATCGATTTGTCACATCGCCATGAATAACAGTTTTAACCGGGTTCAAGCGGAACTCAGTTGAACCCTTTGGTTCAACTTTTATTCAACAAGTTACTATCGGACATTCTAAATCAACGATTGTATCACAAATTGTGAGTAGTACTTTAACGACTCAATTGAAAATGTCACTTTGGAGCTCAGCATCTCGCATGACGATGCTGTTGGCTGTCGTCGCCACCGCTCACGTATCGTCTGCTGCCTCCACATCGGCGCCTGTCAACTGCGATAGTGTCAAGTACACCTTCACGGACAAACCATTGAACGAGGATTATCACAAGGAAGCTTTCAGTGAGTGAATTTACCATTTTTTTAATACCTTAAGTATTGATTAGATGACGAGAAGTTGAGATCAACTGGCAGGAAACATGTGGATACCAATTTCTTAGGAATCAAAAAAGTGGATGAACGATATTGAGAAGGTACATGTTACAGTATCAGTGCACTGTCGAATAAACAGATACTGTTTTTCCTCATGAGTTTGTATGGCATCAACGATACATCGACTACAGTGGAGCGAATACCTACCTATTTTTTATTCTTGAGAGATCTTCAATGCTTTAGGTCCATTCTCTCGACAAAGTTTATTCTCTCTGCTGACAACCAACCTATCCTAGTAGGAAGATGAAATGATATTGACGGTAGGTAGGTTCGTAATGATGTGAAGAAATAATGGTTTTTCAATGGGTACTTGAGTGTGACTGACATTTGCGGAAGTCGGCATCGCACAAGGAGCGAACGCAGCGAATTATTCCACAATGATTGAATATTCCTTGGAGTGTCCCGGTCCCATTCCAATCGATTAAGCGACCAAAATTTAGTGGAGAATGGTACCCCACACGTAAAGGTACCCCACAAATTTCAAATGTTCACCCATACTCTCCCCATATTTGGGCCGTATGGGCTGAAAAGTTTTGAGGAACAACTAGAGCAGGAAAAAGGTCGCTGATCAAAATTTCTGTTTTTTAGAGCATTTTTTACCAAGTACCAAAACGGAGCTTTGGTTGTTTTGATGTACTCATCATGAAACTTATACCGTCGAATTTTGCGTTGACCACTGGCATGAAAACAGGTTGATTATTCAAGGAGTAGTCAACCAAAAGCGGAATTATTTCTTGACCTATAAATTCGACAACTTGCGGATCACGGATAATGAATATTCCTACATCCACTCATCTGGTTGTACTTTTTAGGATATATACTCCAGTCGCTGGCAATGATTATCCTGCCGATTCAGCACCATGGTGACAACTGCACATTCACCGTAATGTTTCTCAGGATCTTCAGATATTCTGTGACGCCACTCAGACTTGCGCCCAAAACCAGTTTTTGTTTGTCAATTGCAAGGTTTGCCTCAACAGTTATTTTTGTTTTTATTGTTATTGGTGTTCGTACTGAGTGGCTCGACTACGAAATGGCCATTTCTGTTTCAAAATAAAAAAAAATCCGCCCAAATTTGTTATTCATCTTTCATATTGTAAAAATTATTTAGACTAACTTGGGCTCAATAGGGTCATTGAAAAAATTCCAGAATTGTTTGACGATAGGTGTTCGTATTATTTAAAAAAATAATAATAAAAGTAAACCAAAAATATAGCGCTAATCGTCAAGGTAGACTTACTTAGGCTATCTTTTCTTTGATTGTCCGATGCGTAATAAGCCAATGTTCTCCTCAAAGTTACTTTTTACGACTCATGATTGTTTTTTCAATGAAATCACAGAGAGGAATAAGTGATCATTACAGCGACCCTCACGAACACCGTTCCCTGAGGACAATAAAAATTTCAGAATGACTTTAATGAGCCATTCCTCAGAACCTGCCTCGGCGGCTGTGAACAAACCAATAAAATTTCGCTATAATCTCAGAGCGACTTCATTAGGTGGAGACCGGTTTCGGAGACACCTCAAAATTTCATGGGCTCCATCCAACTTGATCCAACCTGCGCTTCATAGTCGCCAACTGCTTTTCAACTTGTGGTTTATTCTTGGTTAAGTGATTTATGATGTCGTTTCTAGAAGCTCCTGGGTCATCTGCGCCTGCTTATTGATTCGAGGCTCTATTTGAAACGATTTTAGCGTTCATCTTCAATTTCGGGGCAAAAGATTATAGTTTGGGAGTTGGAAGGCCTCAAAACTCCGATGTTTTCTGCCGATGTAGCTCGTAGGAGGATCTATCAAGCATCGTCACTTCAGACCTGAGAAAAAGATGCTTATTGTGCCGACTGTAGTCGTAACATTTTTTCTGCTACGAAATGAGGAACAATATCCAACCATTTGAAAATTGATATCAAATTCCGCATCTTTTTCTATGCGAGACATGAGAACGAGCGGAGTAGCCGCTTCATTACTTACCTCAGCTCTTGGGCCTTAAGATCGGAATTTTAATGAAATAAATTACGGTTGAGAATCCCCCCTCTACATAGTCGTGGTCTTCTTTTGATAGCCAGATGAGGAATGTGACCTCCAAAGCCACCTGTCAGGGCTCGAGTAAGGGAAATGGTTGAAGATCCTGTGGGCGGGCTTATGATAAATGTGGGACCCTGGCCTTATGAGAGGACTCCGTGAGATGCATAGGTTCGTTTTCTAAAAAAAAGAAGTGAGTTTCGAATCGAGCTATAATGATGATTTTAAACGCTTCTGAGTGAGTTTGCGTCCTCTGTCCACTGGCCCAGATCGTGTGAAAAGGGAAGAGCACTACGCCTTCTCTTATACAGAGATTGGCCCTGTGGCCTGTGGGTGTTCGCTGTACGTGGACTGGTTCTCACGGCCTCAGGCGCCCACCCAGCTGATGTGTTCTAATAGGTTTCTCTATCTCCGTTATCCAAAGGGTGCTTCTTAATGTATCTTAAGGTATCTGCAGTACTCCTGCAGATTGGAGAGATCCAAATACGAATAGTATAGGCTCGTACGTACTCCCCGCAAGTGTGAACTGTCTTAAAACAGTCTGCACAATTATTATTTTGCCTATTTAGATTGCTCACAGCACCTCATGGGTACTAAAAACATGCCAACACAAAAAATAAAAATCTTCCAAAAGTACAAAAATAGAACTGCCTAATAGAAAGAACAATATTAATGAGTCGCCTACTTTTTCGTGCTGATTGCTCAAATAAGTCAGATGAAGGCCAAAATTTCTCTTCTATTTAGATTAAAATGCTGCGGCATGTTAGCATAAGAAAGACTCAAAAGACCTGGGCATGGTAGGCACGAGTTGAGCTGCACGTTTTTTTTAGAAATCCGTTGTGCTCGGGAGCTAAGGTTTCTTGCAAGTGGCCCTCTCGCAAGTGAGAACTTTCGCTCTTTAACCCCGGCGTATTCAGTTTTTCCTATTTTAAAACGCTTTTAAGTATGTTTGTCGGCTTACAGCTCCCTTTTTTCTGCGAACGATACAGTAAATAAAAGTAGAACTATTAAAGGTGAGGTCCACTGAGTAAACTTCACTGGATATTTCAAGTAAATGTACAATAATGGAAGTTTAAATCCAATAATATTAACAATGTAATTCAAGTTGGAAAAATATGGTTGACAATTTCTTTCAAGACTTGAAACTTCAAAACATAAAATGAAACACAGAAATATTTTTCAAGTCAACTAAAATGCATTTGAATTATCGAAGCGAATGAAGGATAAAATGTGCAACAAAATTTTTAAAGTTGATATTAGAGAAATTTCATGGGAAGCGTCAACAGGACAAGCGCTTTTTCATAACTTGAGTAGGTACAATAGAAGCACAATATTGTGAAAACGTTATTTTTCGTCGATTATTCCCTTCGTACCGCCCATTCAAATCACTTGACTCAGAGGGCCCTTTGACAAAGCAAGGCACTCACTTGATCTTGGCCATAGATTCTTGAGGCGTATAAGGCAAGACGTCACCCATCTGATTTTCATTTTTAAAATTGTCGGGGGATGCTTCGAATGGGAATTACGGTGAATGAAATGTGCTTGTAGTGAAGACATTTTTATTACGATTCATTCTGTTGAGGGTGAAGATTTTCTCAAACACAACTATATGTGGAGTGTTCAATGTGTTCAGTTTAACTTTACCTGTTGCGGGAGATTTTTTTTTGGTCAAATCGAGGGATTTAGTTTGAAAATTTTTGAGATTTTTTGATATCTAGGCGTGTGGGGTATCATGTTCCACTAAATTCTAGACGCTGAATCCAATGAGACGGGTCCCGGAACGATTGGTGCCCTCTGGATGAGGCCATGGGTCAAAATGGGTGCCTATTTACCCATTTCGAATGAGTGTTTTCCAGATTTCTGGTATCTAGGCGTGTGGGGTATCATTTTCCACTAAATTTTGGACTCTGAATCGATTGGAATTGGTCCGGGACCCGTCACACCCACTGTTTCCCCCATTTTCGACATGTTGAAGAAATGAATCTCCGAGGTTTAAATTAGTCTCCATGCGCCTGGTCCGAGGATTTCACTATTCATCTTCGAAATATCAAGGTAATTGTGGTCTTGAAGAAAAAAAATAGACGCTCTTAGGCTCAGTGAATCCTTGGTACGAGTTTGGACAGCATAATTTAAATAAACTGTCAAAACTACCCGAGTGTATACACATTTGTGAACACCTTAGTCGCAGGATATTGTTAGACTACCCCTATGGACGGGCAGAAACACACTCCGGTCCTTCGACCATTAAGATTTACATTAAGATGGAAAAGATGGTTTTTGAATATTGAGTAACGGCCCGGGGGCAAGGGATCTGATAACGGCCTCTTCGTTCTGACAACTCGCGCACGCTCTAGCCGTACGTGCTGGGTGCATTCACAACTCGGAGGCCTCTGATGAGCTGGGCTCCAAATCTTTTTCGGATCTTTCTGTTAAGGCTCTGCGGCCTGGTAGGTGGAGTCGGATCGGTCTTCACTTTCGTATTTCTCACGGATAGGCTCAAAAGATCGGCCGCCCACACTGTCCGAGTGATCTCTCGATTCTTCTCAACCCTCCAGATAATCCTTAACAGGAACTTCGCTTGTCTCATCAGTTAATCATTACGTTTCGTGGATTTTTGCGCACCGATAACCGATCGATAATTCATCTTCGACCGTAAAATATCACACTTTTTTCCGCATGATTAATAGTCGCCCAAGATAAAAACAAATGAAAAATGAAATTTTTTACGCTAGTCAAATTCTGATGATTAGAACTAATGCTGCAGGGTTGAGTATTGCCAATCAGTTCTACAGTATTATGATTATTTCGAGATTAGTTCACTGTCAGGAACAGACTTTTTCATGTCAATAGGACGCTAAACACCTAAATTTAATTTTTTTTCGAGGTAACTTTATCTCATTAATTGTCACAATGGAATGAATGGTTTATTATTGCAGGCGTGTATTGCTCAAAGGGGGTAGCGTATTTTGACGTTGCATGAGTAGATCTGTAGCTAATGTAAAAAAATATATGAAAGTGAATTAAAAGAAAGATTAAAAAAACAAACCGTTTGAACATCTACAAAGTATCAATTCACCATAACCATTTGGGACGATCGATATTCAGTGTTTACTTTTTGTTGATGATGATATGTAGGCTCGCGATGAAATCTCGAAAATACCCTCGAATACCTCATTTTCAAAATACCCATTTTGACCCTTCTTTTGGAGATTGGTCAGAACCGTGGGCTCCCAAATGAGACCTCCGACCAAAATTTGAGATATTTTCCAAGATTCTTATTGCCTATAACCTTTGGCATGTAAAAATCTTGAAACACTAAATGGCAAATTTTTTTCCTAATTGGAGGAGTGGAAGTCAGGCCTGAAAACAGGTTCCAGGCAATAATTACCGAAATAAATATAGAATATAAAATATATAACGCTGCGAATTCCTTCACAGGGGTTGGTTATTCCTCGAACCTAAAGCATGGAGACTCATTCCAATAGATTCAGCGTCCAAAAATTGATGGAAAAAAGGGGAAAACAGCGAGTGTGGCAAGTCCCGGAGCAGGCACCCGGAATCCAGTCGAAAATGATACCCCACATGCCTAAATCGCCAAAAATGTCGATAGTCCATTTTTCCAAATACACGTTTAGATACATTAGTGGACGGCATAAGACGGAAACTTTGGGCCGAATAGGAGTGATTGACTTTTTGCATGAAAAAATAGGTTGATTGTGCAAGAAATAACCAACCAAAAGACCCAGTTTTTTGAACAATGATCGGAAACAACTGGAGGTTTATCAGACTCCGGATTTCGTTCAAATCAATGAAGTTCTGCGTAGTTCTCTTGAGTAGTCCTGCATTAGTATTTTGAGTAATACACGATTTAAATGAAATGGAACATGCTTATAGTAGGTAGAGGAGGGATTGTGGTATGATTCAGTCGTAAAATTGTGTTGTTTGAGCCGATTTAATTAGATTGAGTGCGTTGTATGTTGGGAATGTAATCCGTGATTTGAGTTTCATGGAAGTTCAGTGCTTTATAAAGTGGGATTCCTGTTCGCCAAAAAGTCAAAAATTTATCTCGCAGGTGCGGAATGCTGTGGCCGGATTCCCAGTGCGCGCGGGCAGGTGCTGAATAAATACCGTGCGAAAGGATATTAGCCAAGTCCTGGGGTCGCCCTCCCTTTTGGCGGAGAGGGGTAGGGCGACCTCTGACGTGGTGGGACGGCGGGAGGGGTGAGTCGCTCTGCATCCCTAATGGCGGGGCCCTTGCATCCGTAAAAAGCTCTCCAGGAGGAAAAAGCCTGTTCGTCTCAGACGAGACCCGGGAGAGCTGCATTCCAGGAGGACGGCAACTCTTCTATTTGGTCTCGGAAGGGGCAACCCGGAGAGTGGGCGACTGGGGCCCTTCCCACGGGGCCTCCCCCCGCCCCCTTCCTCTTTTATAGATTTACGATCCAGGGGCCCCCATGGGCTGATTATCACCTTTACCATTTTTACGTCCGCCCTTTTGTAACCATAACTTCCACCGGCGACCGTGCGATTCGCCAGCCAAGTTCGCTCAGTCGCATTCTTCTCTTTCTCTTTATCTTTATGCTTGCCCCTCACGGTCAACTCGGGCCTTACACTTTCTTAATGAATCTCCGTCTATATGATTCAGAGCTGCTCGGCACGACCTCGACGTCGTGGAACATGTTTCTATGCTGACTTGAGGTTCCCTGATATCTCCTAAATAGGAACGGAATATCCCGAAAAAGCACAAACGGCTTGACTTTATCCCCATTCGACCTCTAAAAATAAATTTACAATTTATATTGTAACACTTTGTCCATTCTGAAAATACACCCCTCCCCCAGAACACCCCTCCTTTGGGGATGGAATCAGCAACGAGCCTGACGACGCTTCAGACTCACTGTATCATATACGATATATATGAATGTATCATGTATACTGTATATGCGCTCAATCAATATTGTATGATGATACATTGTATCATCGAAGAAACAGCAAACGCGCTAACACGCGAGAAAAATGCAGGCTGTTGTTTCTACAACTTGCCAACTGATGTATGTGAAGGCGTACATGATCCGAGACGCTGGTTTACTGTTGATTGAGTTTTGGTTTCATTCAAGCTGGCAAACTCTAAATCTATAGCAAAAACCAATATTTGGAGAGAACTGAAGAGATTGATGGAGAGTCGTTGTCCTCTTAGTTTCTCATGAAAACAAATGAATGGTGTTCTTGCTTAACACGAGGGTATTGTAAGTTTTTCCATTCCTTTCAAACTCAATCACTAATTTTCTGAATCCATTTTTCTACCTTCTTCAATGATATCTTGTATAAATTATTCAAATGTCGATAATATCTATTCTGAACCACTATACGATTGTGCTTGTAGTGCCCTACTATTTTGTTTCTTTAATTTAACTTAGCTAAGTTTGGCTATTCCCTTTTCAAGTTAGAATTCGGGCCTGTTCCTACTCTCTCTTGCAATGTCTCTCTTAATGCCTACGAAATTCTCAATTTGAAAGGCTGATTGCTCATAGCCGAATGAAACTTCATATGATAATTTGAAAGTTTGATCGAAAAACGGTAAACAATGTGACTTTACAGAGATTTGAATGCAACTTTTTTTTTGTCTACCTGCGTTTTCATTCACGTAGTGGCGCACAAAATAAGGAATGACTCCGAGAAAACTTACGACTGTTTGTGTTTAGGGAGACATACGTCTAATGTTCAGGAGCGCCACTCTGGAAAAAAAAAATCTCCGAAATCCTCCAAAACCGTTCCTGTTTAGGGAATTTCACGGTACTCATCTTCTCTCGTGGAGGAAATTTCCCTTAAGTGCTTACTCAACAGATCTCATCACTCTACACTCAAGTTCATTTGACTCATGTAATTTATTAATAGTATACCTGCAAAATGGCGGTTTTGGTTTCGTCCTTCCGAAATTTTCGATGATCGGCCATTTCCCTGTTCGGGGATTTCTCTTGCATTACGTTTTTCATGAGTTGTACAACGATTTTTTCCAATTTGAGCTGCTTTCGTTCATTTGTTAGCCTGTTTTTGAAATGAAAGACTAAAGCTGGCCTCTTCTGCGCCATCAAGAAACGAAAAATCTACCTATTACCGCTTGGTAATGCCCTGGTAGAAAAAGACGTCCGCTTGCCGCAAGTTCTAAAGCACTCAGCTGAATTATTCAACACCTTCCCTGCTTGATCACTTTGTCACCTCGGTCCGCTCTTTTGAAAGTAAAGTAACACAGTTGTAATTATACAGTTCTGTCTCTGGCTTTTAGCGGAAGGCTCCTCGACTCGAGAACTAAATTAACCTTTTGGAGACCCGCAGGTTGTGGAAAAGCCAGTCTCCCGTACGTGGCTTACACCTGGGAAGGAACGGGATTATTTCTAATCCCTCAGACCGTGGTGGCTGGAATCGAGGACGTTTTCATAAATTACAGCGTCGAAAGTGGGATTCCAGGCAGAAAAATTCTTCTCACCTTTTGAGCTCATTTTCAATGCTGCATGTAGAAAATTCTAGCTGTCAACCCCGCACGGAACGGGAGCTCCCGTCGTGATGGAACTAACTTGTAAGTGGGTGCGAAGTCATTTGGGGGTGAGGTAGAGCCCCTAGTAACATTAGGAAGTCATTACCTCCCATCAAGCAGTAATTCCCCTCCATTGTGTATGCAAAACTTGACAATCCCCTTCGCACACTGGTTAGTGAGAAATGGGAGATGAAAATGGAACTACCGTCAGCTCTGAAATTAAATATTGACGTCGTGGGTCCTGCGAGAATGGTTTCCTTTCAGTGGTTAGGTTGGTAAAATAGGTAGTTACAGTTCCTGCACCTTACCCTTTGCTTCCTTCATATCTGATATTTTCGTGAATGATGATGTGATGAATCGAAAAGTTACTATCAGAATTATGGTTGAAAGAGAAATGTTGGAAATAAGTAGGAGAGGAATAGAATGAAGATTGTTGTTCCACAGGTATTGTAGTCATCGTGAATACCTAACAAGCTGCCAGCAAAGGCAAATTGAAAGTATAAGAAGTGTTTATGGACATGGCAAAAAATGCATGATTCTAAGAATGCTTCCTTTTCGCGTTTTTACTGCAAAATCTCTACTCAAAATTTACCAAAGAAGTTCACGTTTTATTTGTAATCTTTTCATAATTTACCGTACGTTTTGGAAGTCTTGCTGGGCTTAACCTATTTATACGCAATCTTCACTGCATTACAAGTAATTCGTACAAACAAGGAAAATGAACCATTTTTTTATAATTTTTAATAACCATTTTTTAACCATTTTTTTTAACCAGATTTTAATGGAAATTGTATTCCAATAGATGAATTTTGCACTCTTCCTTTTTCACAGAGAATAAATTTACAACAAAATGAACATTTTGAAAAAATATAGAAATTCTATCTTAATCCTCGTTAAAGTGACTGCAATTTTAATAAATGTTCTTATTTAAATGAGATTTGTTCTTTATTCGTCTTTAGCAATAGTTTCAGTTGTGTCTGTATTTGTTATCATCATTTCATATTCATAAATGTTATTTGTATTGATATTCTCTTATACGAAAAGCCAAATTTTGGCTATAAGAGACGATCGAGTTGCATGATTTCAAGTTATTTATCCGTCTTTGCAACTATCCAGCATATAGGAGGTCCATTTTTGTACATTGATTCATTATCGAGGAGAGGAACGAAATTTACATTTAAGGATGTAATAACACTATTAGAGGCGCAATTACCTCGTGTAAATGTGGGTTGATCACTGGCGGCTTTCGCTCTAGACAAAAGTTGTTTAATACTACGCTGTAACAATTAATTTCTTCGTGTGGGTTTTCGTTGAAGGAAAAAAAAACTTGCTCCCGCGGTATGTCAACCGGACTTCTCTTTCCTCATGAAAATTCAAAGTCAGCGTCGGCATAAATTATTACGGTAGAGGAACCTAATGGCTGGTATGTCTGTTGTCTCCACTTTCAACGAAAATATTCGAACTTGGATGATGCGATGGCGATCGTCGAAGAGGAATTTTAAGTATATTTTATTTTTCTTGTTTGGTGAAATCGATTCGTGGTGAGAATCCTTAATATATGGCGGGATTAGCGCATCTGCTCGTGCTCTTTACTGAATTATGACGTGAACTTTTGTGCCGTCCGAGGGAATCCACTAATGGGATCATTGAGCGTGAATGAAATTCCAAGTATGTTATAGGAAGAAATTCATCAAGAAACAATGGTTTTTCATTTATTTATTTATTTTTAAATTCTAGATGAATCTTGCTCGTGTGATAGTATATATATTCAAGTTCTCCTGTGTAAGCAAAAAGCTTTTTTTTTTTTTTTTTAATACCCCACCAGTTTTGCGGCTGTAGATGACCGAAGCAGCTGGGACCCAATGGTCATTGCGCATGTTGGAAGTAATCGGCTTACCCCTTCCAAGGTGTCACATAATATTTTGGAACACCTCAGTCCTCAGGGTGCCGTTTCGTTCTTGTCACCTTTGGCGGATGATCCGGACACGTGTAGTTTTCAAAGTAAGCCAAGCTCCCAGTCGGCTTTACTAATCACCTGGTGAATAATGTATGTCCGCTAGCAGTCCTGACCGCTCTGGCGCCTCCGGTTTCTGGACGATGCCACCAAACGCTTAATAATTACTTTTCTGAACATGTTAAATCACGCATTACGTCCAGACTGGAGATACTTGCCGCTATAAACGGAAGTAAATTAGGCGTCTTCTCAAGCTGATGAATCAATTTTCTCGGCCGAGTGCTTCAGAGCATCCTGCGGTTTGGATAATGACGGCCGTGGTGTAGGCACCCATTTGCGCAACTCCCAGACTAATAGGCATAACTCTAAAACGGGAATGAACGACTGTGAAATGGGTCGATTTTTTTACTTTGGTAACTATTTCATTACGATAAGCGTTTTACTTATTCAAAAATTGCTACCCCAAATGTATCCCAGTTGGCAAAGAACTTGTTCATTCCGGCTAATTCCAGGCAGTCAAACTTGATAAAACCGTTGGTCATAAATGTTTCTCTACCAATGTAAAATGATTTGGTAGTAGGTTTAGTCCCCTATATAACTTAATTAGCGGTATTTTTGTCGATTCCCCTGCAACTTTTTACTTGTGAGGCCTTCGTGTGGTCGACATCGAACCTGGAATTGCCCGGCCAACTCTCGACCTCCCATAGCTCTTTTACTTCTCGGCGATAGCTCCTTTTGAAGGCGGCTATTTATTTTTTCTTCTTGACGTTTTTTCTCTCATTTTTTTTTTTCTAAGGTGGACTGAGTTCTTTTCCAAAACGCAGCGAACAGGTTCCAACATGTAACAGCTAAGAGGATTTCAGGTACGTTGCCGACCTGAGAACAACTCTCGGTGCCTATATCATTGGTATACAGTTGATGTAACTGTTTTCTGATTTTCCCGAATAATTAATCGAAACCTGAAATATGAAGAAAAGGAAGTTTTTTAGGTTACGACAGGTGTGATTGTGTTATCTTAGGTCTTCCCACCGACTATGTATCCTGAGAGGGAGTGCGCTAAAATTAAAAATGAAGAATAATATAACAACAGGATCAACAATTTATCATACCAAGTGGGGTAAACGCTGCAACTGATTGCACAATGATTGGTAGTTCCTAGGGGGAAGATAATGGGGAAAACAGTGAGGTTGGAGTGTCCCGAACTCATTCCACTCGATTCAGCGTCCAACATTTAGTGGTAAATGATACCCCACACGCCTAGTTCCCACAAAACCCCAAAAATCGGGTTTCAAATAACACATTTTTTCTCATAATTTCCCCAAATTTGGTTAATCGGGCTAAAACGTTTCGAGGACCATCTATAAGCCGAAAAGAGGTAATAAAAACTAAAATTTTAGTTTCTGAGAACTGTCTTCTACCAAAAACGGCGGGGACCGTTTGACTATTTATGTTCTCGGAATAATTATTTTGGCACCATTGAGCACGTCTAATTGTTCTATTTGGGATAGAATTTCAAAAACTTCGGTAACACTGGCACCCGTTCTTGCAGTTCTTTTTATTACCTTCTCAACTATGGAGTTGGTCAGCACGACTTTTGTGGATTCAGATGGGTAATTACTCTGCCTGAGTCGTGATCCCGAAAAAATTGCAGTTGAGGATTTAAAGAGTTGCCGCGTGACGATTCCATTCTTTCCTAACTTGTTTCAAAACTAATAACGTACTTACTGCTATTTGAATTGCGACCAAGGCCGATGTAACGCTTGAAACCCCACAATTGCGCGGTTCTTTGTGTTTTGACTAATAATTACTGAAAAACGAGGTGTTACACGGTTGACACCTTTCCTGCGGAACTTGCCATCCTCCGCGTAGCAACCAATGTCAGTTGGCCTGCTCTGTCGTGGGCCTCTTTTATACGCCCTTAGGGCTTTTAGTCCTTCAACTCAACCCCACCTTGTCAGTTTCCTGCGAGATCCTGCCGTCTGGGTGACGATGCGGCGCTTTAAAAAGATTTTTTTTTTTCTGAATGACTCAGACGAAGGCAGGAGTTGAAGCTCGAGCGTGATTCACGCTCTCTTCAAAGTATTCCTTTTCTTCCTTTGTCGTCCACCTCACCAGCAACTCGCGTATATTTTTAGTTTATTTTGACTGGTGAAGTTTAGGCGACAAGCGGAGGGATATATGATCGGCGAAATACGGGTTGACGTCATCCGATGAGGTCAGTCGTCATAAATCGTTTAAAATATCTTCAGAGTGGAGTGTCGGTCGATGAGATGACTTCACGCTTGGAGGACCAAGTCCTTTACCACAAATAATCTCCTTCTTGATGGCCTATACCAATGATCATGAATGCAGTAACTGATGCTTTAAATGTTTTCCCAACTGTACCTAATTAATTTAAGTAAGCAGGGATGCAGAATCAATTCGTCAGTCTTTTACGGCCTCACACGCAAGAAGTAGATCAGAACATGAAAGATTGTCATGACTGCCATGGTCCGCCTGAAAAGTTGCTATAAATAGTATGTCGTCAAAAATTCCAATCATTCCTCTACAGGTTCGTGCTAAACTAATCAAAATGAAATCACATGTATCAAGATTGCAAATTAATTCGCCCTTTCCTGAATGCAAACATTGCTCGGAAATTTATTATCCCAGCTTCAACGTACCTGCCTGGGTTCCTATTTTAACTTATAGTGAAGCGACTTTCCCACGCAATAGCCGAGATGTTATTTCAAATAAAAAACGCATGTTCAGTAAACATAGGGTCTGGTGGGGTGTTTCAATAAACCCACCGCATACCAGGAGCGTCCTTCTGCATCCTCCTAGAAGCCTCATCAAGAGAAAGGCCTTTGGAACGAACTTTTCCTCGTCCGAAATGCACTCTTCTCTCCGAAGACCATCTTTCCCATGTCGATTTGAGATCTAATGATTCAAGAAGATCACTTTGAGATCGATTGTGGACTGATGATAAATTAACATTGATGATCAATAGACAAATTTATCATTCGATTCTTCCCGAGACCGCATTGTTTCATCTTCTATTCGAAAGGCCTTCTAACCGACGTCGTTGGTTTCCGAACCTTTTCTACGCAATCCACATTGGAAAGGAATCCTAGACAAAACCCTAATAGCTCTCCAACAACAGGTGGTTGGCAATTATGCCGCCTCAGACAATACCCTTCATTAAAGTATCTTTTCTCTTCTATTATACGAAAAAGGCGAACAACGTCCTCTTGGGCCTCGAACAACAAAAAATTGAAACTTAACAGAAACAGTTGGGAGGGTGCAGGCTTAGCGGTTGAGTTATTTCATTCTCTATCTTTTATTTTCGGTATGCTTTTAATGAGTCGCCAGTTATAATTGGTTTTCACTTCGGAAGAAAGTCGAGAGGGAACCGTTTTAACCGTTGTAGGGCGATCAAAGCGCTGGAATCGTTTTTATATTTCACGTTGCACTGTGCCGTTGTGGCCGCATGTTGTTGTTTTTTTACTTTGAGCTTTTGCACGAGAACATGAGCATATTGAGAGTGCGAGGAGTAAATGTGGTGGTAGGGCATGGGTGAAAATATGGGTTCAAACTTCTTGGGATCCTAGGCGTGTGGACTAGGGTTTCATACTAAGTTGTGGACTCTGAATTGGTTCAGATGGGTCAAGAAGAATATCTACCTATTTCATATGTAAGTAGGTATCCCTTATACCTATTTATCTGAACACTCTGATGACTTTACAGCCCACACGAGCGAGATCTTTGGAGACCATCAATATGGAATAATTTATAGCATTTATTCCCATTTGCAAGGTGATACATATAGCAAAACATTGAATTGGATGGCTTTAAATTTTCTAGCCGATTTATTTAATTTAAATCGCTTCTGGGTTTCGAATCAGTTCTACGCTACCTATTTACGCTTGTAAGGTGGTTAACAACAATCACCGACCAAAATCCTAAGCGAAAAGATATTTTTCAACTGAATAGAAGCACCTGGCCCTCCGCCACCGGAGGGTATTAGGAGTGGATAGTTTGGGGGTGTGTGCTCAGGATCGGAGGAAAATACCGACAAAGTTTCATCTGTTGGAAGGAGGAATAGGACTCGACTTACCCTCGAGCAGACAACAGGAACAAGGGTTCAGGCAGGTGGAGGCTTGGAGGCAGATGGCGCTTGAGCACACTTTTGCTACTTTTTGCTTCTTTTATTAGAAAAGAACGAACGGGAGTGAGAAAGAGAGGGTGAGAGAGCGTGTGACGGAGTGGATGAAACTTCCTCGTTTTTGTGTTACCTTTTAAATGGGCGTTCGGAATTTCTCGAGTTTCTACTAGGAACGTTTACGGAACAATTTTCCGGTAAATCGCCGAAAATATCGACTTGCGGCGCTCACCGCAGTGGGATTATTTGTTCTTTTGATGCATTTTGAAAATCGGGATTTTACCGAACTGGAGGCGGGCATTCAATTATAAAAGGAGCACTGTTTATATTTCAAGCATCAAAATCCGTGCGTATGAGAGTGCTTGTGCCTTTTTCAAATTGAAACCTTCAACTGACACATACAAAATGGGTGGATACATACCCATTTTGACCCATAACTTCTTCCGGTGGTTGCCAATCGTTCTGGGACACACATCATTGAATTCAGCGTCCAAAATTTAGTGGAAAACTATACCCCCACACGCCTAGGTAGCAGAAATCCCGAAAACACATATTCAAAATGGGTAATAAATACCCAATTTGACCCACAACTTCTTCCAGTGGGTGCCGATCGTTCTGGGACACATTTAATTGGATTCAGTGTCCAAAATTTAGTGGAAAACCATACCCCACACGCCTAGGTAGCAGAAATCCCGAAAAACATATTCAAAATGGTAACAAATACCCAATTTGACCCATTACTTCTCTTGAACTTTCTTGGTGAGAAAATGGGAATTATAACTCGCGGATCACAATTTTAACAATATATTTTCGTACTCACTTTCTTACAACTCTAGAAGAAGGAGTGACATGAGACTTAAATGAACAGAGCTGCAAACCCTCATGACCACTAACAGTGTAAATCACTTCGAAGAAATTTTACAAAAATCATGAACGCTCTTGTGGTATTTGAGAAAATTGTCTGAAGTTAATTTTTATTCTCCCATGTATATAAAAGATAGTGGAGTTGGGCTGCAAAGTGCCGTTTGTATAAACGTTTGTATCCATTTCGGTCCCTCTCAGCCTGGGATCAATTATCCTCCCTGCTGAAACGTATATCGTCTTTCCACATCCGCTTTTGTCTGAGAGCGTTACGAATAGGTAAAAAAAAAGATGTGCAGCCTCTCGTTGTCTGACGGAAATCCGTGGAATCAGATTTTTATGGGCCCCTCTCCTAGTGTGGTCCCGAAAACCCTCAATAATCTTGTCACAGGCGTTTAGTCGATCAATGAAGCGCTGAATCGTTTCCCGATGAGTCGACCTCCCTTTTGCGGGGTAGTTTTTTGGCGGCAGATGGTCCCTTCTGAAACACGCGCATCAATGATCGTCCGATGGTAATTGCCGGAGTTTTGTAGTGTGATGCTCTGTGTCGCAGCCAGGTGGAACCGTCCGAGCCTTCATCACACTCAAAGGTCAGGCTAGGACAGGGAGCAGGTGGTGGTTGAATGACGAGCCTTCACTGTTCAGTCTCTTGTCAATGATGGTCCCCTGGGTGGCCTTCGCTGCCATCCAAAATTTAATTTATTCCACCACCTCCCCTGGCCGTAGTTCCCCTTCTCTGCAAAAGGGATGGATATTCAAATCACTGGCGGTATAAATTGAACAAGAGCCATCTTCTCTAGCTCGATGGTGGGAATTTTATTCAGGTCCCTGATTGGATTAACGCCCGTCCGCGGCAACCCTCTTTTCTGTTCGTCGTTCCAATGGTCACATTTTCCATCAGTCTTCCTTCATTCATGTTGGAATGACATCATCATTGAAGTCTGCCCATCAACTGCCCCGTGAATGCTTCAATACCCCACGTGATGAAGAGATCCAGGCTATAATTTGAATAATCCGCAATCACCCATGTATGGGCAGGAAAAGAAACTATTTATAGAGGCCTTTGTGGGCTGAAGCCAAATTGGCAAATAATTCCTTCAAATAATCCAGTCTTCAGTTCTGGTGTAAGAATTTTATGGTGTCAGAGATATTCATCATCATATTTAGAATATTGCTGGGTGCTGGAAGAACGTCTCCCCTCTCCTGATCAGAAGACTAGAGCCGGTAACTACTATTTATGATCTGCTTCAGTAGCTACGAGGCGAATTCTTTGCTTGAATTGTGTTGACTGGTATCCCGTTGTCTTTAAGCTGTTAACATTGTTCTGAGCTACATAATGTCTGATTTTGTGTCGTCGTTGGTGGCACACATTGATGACTTCTGTTTTGTGTTGGAATGATTATTGCGTGTTGAACCCGTTACCTCTTCTCTTTTGACGTGTATTTTTGGACGTGTTTGTCGTTGAAGGAAGCTGTGAGGTGCGACACCTTTTGTTGACACCTGTTTGTTAGAACAGATGTCGCTGCGGTACTGCGTTTGAGCACCTCGGCCTCAAGCATTCCAACGCTTGGCTGGACTGGATAGCAGAAGGAAAAATTGTTCATTAGTCGTCTACGATAACTCATCGACTTTACTTAGGCTAACTTTGGCTAGATTGAGTTTTCTTTGGCTGTGCTAATCATGTGTTAATATCAGAATTGAGTTCTCGGGCTCGATTGGACCTGTTCGGTTTCTAGCTGTCACTATTGCGCTTAGGTGCTTGTTCCTGCCGACAACTCCGCATTCTCCCTCTCTCTGTCACGTCGTGTATACTCCTCTGAAGTGCTCTCCACGGTCACGGAGTAGCTCGAAGCTACCAGTATAACTGTTTTTCTCGTCAAAACCCCCGGCCTCTTACCTTTCCATTACCTTTTACAGAAATCCTGTAAAAGCCTGGTCTGGCTCCTCTGAACTTCTTCTGCTGCTTTTTTCTTCAAGCTCATACCGTGCAATGTTCTTCGTTCTTCTTTAGATCCCTATATGCCTTATTTCGGCATCGTTTCTTCATTGAGCGGCCTCTGGCGCTCTCACGGAATCCTCTTAGTACTTACTTGGTCATGATTGAGAGTATTAGATCGTACATACTAATGTAATGGGATTAAATCAGGTAGTTATTAGTTGACGAGATTCTATGTCCCATGCTACATCAAAGTATCTTTTGTTTTTCACTTTTTCTTTTCCCCATCATTTTGAAAACCAATAGGACTACCTATTACTTCTACTCAGTCCTTCGTGCGGTCTTAGGCTCATTCTTCATCTCCTATCCCATAGATTCACACACTGATACACTAATGAACTTTTTTTTTTTTTTTTTTTTTGCAATTATAGCCCCATACATATTTGCCACGCACTTCAGTCTCGCGTAATTTCGCGATTTGATCACATTTGAAATTAGAAGAAAATACGATTTTTTCTGGGCCATCATTATTGTTGAGTACGACTCCTCTATATTTTAATGCATTTGTTCATCAGAGGCTACTTGTTTTTCTCGTTTTGAAGGTAGAAAATCATTTGATAATGATACCATTAATTGAAGTGACAACGTAAATTCAAGTAATGAAGCAATCACACATATTTTACGGCAATGTGCCCGACACCCCTCGTTTATTTGCAATTTTTAAACAAAAAATCCTTGGCTAAAAATTATTGATCCGTTTATGAGAGCTCGCAATACTCCTAGGTTCCCCCCTGACATGTTTCTTGCCGTTACTATCATTCAAATTAGCGTCAGGAAGTATCACTGCCACAGGAAACACGCCTTCTAGGACAAATGGGTCTTCGACGATGAAAGTATCCTCCCAGCAGGTCAAGGATGTGCACGAGCAGGCTCCTATGGGCAACCAATCCCTTCGAAACGGCTGGAGCTCGCAAAAAAAAAATATCGACGGACGCCAACTGTCGACTAATTTGAACTAACAGCAGTTGAACTCTCTGAAACACGACGTTGATGGTGTGCCTACCGTGATTTATGCGCGGCTACCAGTCAACTGGCTATGTGCCTGTGCTCTGAGTTTGAATTCTTCTGTTATTAGTTCATCAGCATGCACTGCCTCAAATCAAAATGTGTTTGAGGTTAATCCCCCCCAAATATGCACACTTACCGTCGGGATTCTTATTTTATGTCGCAATTTATTTGTCTTCATCTTCTATTCTTGCTGATTGCGGTTCATTGAGTTTCCGTTCTTCCTTGATAGCTTAAAAATCCATCAGGAGCATATCTACAATTGAATTTCCAATATTATTCATGTTCCTAAATGGCCACTAATTATTCGCCGACTCCTAATTTACTACTTATAGTTTGAATAATCGTGCCCCGCGCCATTTCTACGTCTTTCAGAGAATTCGCTCGGCATTTTACTTGTGATATCTCCAACTCATGCACTTGTTGAAACTTAGCGATTACCGTTTGGCGGTGTCCTTTTTGGTCTCTTCCTATATCTTTGCTGAACCTACTTTTGTCTCCGTTGTTCCTGAAAGCATAGAAAGCGTCTACATTCTGAATGGACTCGTGAGCCCGCCTTCTCGTTGGCTTTGGCGTGATTTTCTTTCTTCGGCCACTGTTCAGAGCGGTGAGGTCTTACTCTGCCGGTTTCGGCACCATTCCATAACTGATTCTTCGGTAGTGTGTTGTTGTAAAGGATGCATGGGTTCGTAATTAATCATCGGCCCTCCTCACCCCCATCTTCATCATCGCCATTAATCATTGATTGCTATAATAATTACCTCCCATTTTTCCTAGTCACGTTGTCACGATTTATCTGTTGTTAAGATTTCAATTGTGCGTTGCTGAAGTCACCGCCAGCGAAAATGCAAATTGTGTCTTGATATTCTCTTCAATATCGCTAAATAAGTACGAGTAATTTTTACAGTCACGAATGAACGATGGTTGTGGGTGTCTACTGTTGGAAAATTCGCTTCGATGAACTTCTCTTTCAGAGTAAATTGTGAAAAAGGCAGTTTGAATTTGAAGCCACTTTCGAAACAGAAAAGGGTGAAACCTGCGGAAAAATGAGATCTGGTAATGACGAGAGTTTGCCTATCTTTTTTGTGGTGTGGTGTGTATGCTGTAACTAATTTTCTTCTAAAAGCTGCAAGAATTTTTTTTATATGTTTTGCTAAGCCATCTACATTAACAATGTGTTAAATTACGGTTAATCAATGAACTGACGCATGCTATGGGCGTCCAGTATATCTGCTTGAATCCTATCGGAGTCCACTCTAAACGGAAACATTACCTATCCATATTTTTCAAATCAGCAGATTGCTCTGATGTGCTTATTACCTTAGGTTGCACACCACGGGCTTGAGTAATATTGTGATTGCACACGGCAAGATTTTTTTTTTTTTTGCAGACAGAGACGTCTTGGGTGTAGGAAGACGTGGGGAACCTTCTGATGCTGGCCATTCTAAATCTAGCCCTGACTCAAAAAAAGCAGATTTGACGGACGAGCCAAGAAAAACTGACGCCCCAGTTGGACAATCGGGCAATAGAACTTCCGCAATGAAAACATCACCGATAAACGAAATAGAAAAAGAAGCCGAAAAAGTTCTCAAGTCCGAGGCTTATGCCAGATTATGGGCGACAGCCGATTTGTCACTTGGAATGGACTACGTGCATATTGTTTTTTCTGTGCGGGATTTAGCTTTGTACGTAGTTTTCCTCATATTGCTCCACTTCTTGACTTTCGGTGCTCCGGATCCAACCTATAATTATTACTCCCTGATAGTTCAAGACATTTTGACTAAAACAAAATTTTTCTCCAAGATAGGAGACGGTGAAGTTATCACCTCGTTTTACAGTGTAAGATCTTTACCGCAAGTTTGGGATTACATCAGCCAGGTTTTCCTCAACTTTATCTATGAATCTGAACGGCTAGTGACGAATTCCAAGCTCCAAACCGTACTAATCGACAACATCCTCGTTGGAGCTCCAGCTTTGGAGATGAAACGCGTCAAGAATGACACTTGCCTAACTTCCTCTGTGTTTCAAGACGTCTACAAGACGTGTTACGACTATTACCACGATGACGTCGAGGACACTGACTCGTTTGGCAAGGGCCATCCGTGGGAGTATACGAGCCCCCATAGACATGAGGTGCCGACACACTGCCAAGCTGGCGTGTACGGTGGTGGAGGTTTCTACATGAATTTTAGCGCCGATCGAAAAGTTACTGAATTTTGGTTGCGAGAGCTACGAGAGATGGCGTGGATCCGAGCTGGCACGAGGTTCGTTTCAATAGATTTTATTCTCTACTCCCACAGCGCGAATTTGTTCCTCTATCCACGATTGAATTTCGAATTCTTACCTACAGGAGGCGTCCTCCCGAGTTTAAACATATTCACTCTGAAACTCTTTAGGTACTACTCGAAGTGGGACTACTTCAGCCTAAGTTGTGACTTGTGTTTCATCGGCTTCGTCTTGTACTATAGTTTTGAAGAAATACACCAAAATGTCATTCTTGGTAGGAAATACTACTCGAACTTCTGGAACGGCTTGGATTTAACTGTACTTGCTTTTTCCTACTATCTGATTGGGACTGGAATCGTTCGTGTGATCGCTTCGATGAACGTGCATCAGAAACTCGAGGCAGTGACCACCATGCAACATGAAGAACTGAGTCTTATCGCATACTGGCAGAATACATTTGACACGGCGTGCGCACTCACGTACTTCTTTGCTCTTGTCAAGCTTTGCAAGTTCTTTTCATTAACGAGGTTTGTGGACTTGTCGTTACGTTCCTTCAAGAACGTCGCTTCAGAAATAGGTATAATGGTGTTTTTGACTATTTCTGTGACTTTGGGCTTCAGTGTCATGGGTATGGTTCTTTTTGGAGATCGTTTGCTTGTTTTCTCGCGATTTCGCCACGCATTTTTCGCTATTTTTGGTGTGAATGTGGGCGTATTTAAATACCATCGCGAGGCCAGCAAGGTTCACAAGTATTTAGCCCCTTTGTTTTTCGGATTTTACATCCTTCTAGTCACATTGTGCTTTATGACATACTTCATCGCGTTGGTAGTTCATGGATACTCGATGACTCTGAAGCACGGCGAAGGGCTCAAGAAAATCACCTTAGAAGACTTGATTCGAGCGTATTTATTTAAATTTGCCAACTTCTTCAAGAGAGACGCTTTAGTGAGAAAATACACAGCTAAGCTGATAATGAATATACACAAAGCTGACTACGACGAGTTCGTAGCAATTCTCAGACGGCACCACATCGATGGTCTCCATTTAAAGCTGATGATGCGAGTCTTTGAAATTCGAAGGGGAGACGCTTTAACCGCCGACGGATTAGCGGCTGTTTACAATGATTTCTGGCTACGGAAGCAACTATTTTTCGAAGTTGAGGCGCATTTTCAGATCCAGAAAGACTTGCAAGATATTGAGCGTTTGACGATTGCTGCAGAACAGACGTTAAGAGATATGCAGTTTAAACTCGACTTTTTGGTCGATGAAGTCTTATCCAGTTGGACTATTAGATGAGGTAAAACGTCCTTGAGACCTTAATCCCTATGGGCATTATTTTTTCTTGAAATAAAATGCTTTTTACACGAGAAAATTTGGTTGTGTAACATAGTTGATTACCGACGGCCTTTAAAGTAGAGTCAACCTGCGAATACTAACAATTTTTGTCTGAATGTTGGGCCTGGTAATGCGTTGGGGCCAATCTCGAAACGGCTTACTATTCTGAGGTTAGTTCTTCTTGAATGCCAAAGGATTCTTGTTGTCTTCTGTACTTTTGATGCTTCTACGACCGCTTGGGTGGTAGCCATTTAAAATAATCGTTTGTGTGTATGGAATGTATTCAGCAGGATGGCACTGCTCTCATCCTTTCGCTGTTCTACTAATTAAGGGAATAACTAATTAATGAATCGTGCTGGCAGATGACAAGATATTCAAGTACTTTCGTCTCCACTTAACGTCGATTTGATTCTGACATCTAGAAAATTTCTGAAACTTGATAGGACCATCCAAACTGTTTGGTGATGACAGGTAGACTAAGGATTGCCCATTGCAATAATTAAATGTCCTTAACCGACATCTGTATCCACCTCAATCCGAATCTATGACACCAATGAATTTCTGAAATGCGATATGACTATCTAAACAGTTCGGTAATTACAGGAAGCCTGGGGAGAAGGCTCATTGCCCTCATTAAACGAGTACGGTTCTCATGCAGCAATGTCCCAAGATCCCATATCAGAGGTGTCTCGCTTCATCACTCGACGAGATCACAGATGAAGAATGAACCTAATTTCAACGCGTAATGCACCTGGAGCGTGTTCACAAACGCTTGTCACAAAAGATGAGGCTAATGGAACAATAAGCCTTGGGTAAAAAGGGAACATAATAGGAGCGAACGAAATAATTAAGAAGAAAGAAAAGGTAAAAGAACGGACCTGTAGAGAGTACATGGGAGGGGGGACCACACCGGTCGTGGAAGGACCTTCTCTCCAAGGCCTCACCTCTTATAGGCCTTCTGGCTGACATGCTGTTTGGTGCACTTCCTCTCGTTATTTTTTGAAAATATTCTTTAGAGAATTCCCAACTTGCCAAAATTTTGATTGCAGGATGGTGCTTAAATATGATCTGAAAATTGGGCTGGCATGAGGAAAATGAATTGATGATACATTGCACCTTTGCAGATGAGCCTAAGCAAAAACTTTTGTTTTAAGGAAAGAAATTCGCTACAAATATGATATTTTAAATAAATTCTTTAACAAAATTGTTTAGTTATCATATTTACGTGTTAGGAATTAATGAATATATACTAAATTTTATTTGCATGCAATGAACGTTAACTCGTCGCTCTTGGAGATCGTTAATATATTTGTGTTAAACTTCTGAGGATCCTTAAAATAGGGATTCCTGATTTCAGGAACCTCAGTACCTACTTGTAGTTTCATCAATGTAAAGGATGAACCGACTAATTTTTTGATTAATAATTAATCGGTTAGGTACCATTAGTGTGAAAAATAATTGAACTAGTCATCTGAACAGCATGTATGCGCTGAGGCCTGCCGCTGATGGTAGACCTGGGCTAAGTCCTGGACAGGTCGGAGCAAGTGAGGAGTACGACAAAAGGGCGTGAGGGGGGGGGGGGGGTCTGGAACTGCATTCCGATGGCCATTGAGGGTCCGTAGACGGGGCCCCCGACCCAGCAGGCCCAAGTTTCTTGAATGGTTTTGTGAAAAACCGGGCCGCTTACAAGCTCTGAGAGCTTCTCAGGTAGGTAGGGGAAGCGCGACTTGGATGCCATTACCATCGGCAAACCTCTTCAAAAACGCACCTCACTGCACCATTCGGGTTCTTTACTGACGTTGAATGTTATCGTTCAACACGAAGTGTCACAAGCATCAGCATGTCTTTCCTCCACTTTGTGTTTTGTTCAAGTTTTCTTCTTTTCTTGAAGCATTCAATGCCGACAAATTGCCATGTCATGAAACACGTTCCATGTGTTGTTTTCCCCGAAAAAAATGCAGACAAAATATTAGACAGATATTCCCAACCTGAAATTTCCATTTTCGCCCTGCATGGCTTAGATCGGTGATTAAAATAATGTAAGTAAAAAAATTTCGTTCAAACGAGCCGAATACGTAATACACTATTCGAAACAATAGATGATAGTGAATTAAGAATACATAAATTTGCATGTATGAACAAATTAGGTTCGAGTCGATTAGCTACGGAGTCGCTCTCTGACACGCAATCCTCACCACGATTAGGGGCTCTAGCTAATACGGTTATAATTTAGTTTGACGCCCACATCCGTCGTTTCCGACGTCGCCAATATTTTCTGAAGATCGATGGATTTATAGCGTGAGTGCACGGATTCTCACTCTCGGGCCACTTTTCCTCGTTTCCGTAAAAAAAGGACGCTTTCGTCCTTTTTTTATCGCATGGAATGTATGAGGCTGCCATTCGTACGTGTTTTGAAATTATTGTCGCTGTCCGGAATCCGCAGTGTCCGTGTTATAATTGGATTGAAGCAATTAATATCGTGGAAATGTATCTGCACAGCCTAAAATATATTTCCCTCAATCATAAAATTTGGGATGCGTCTACATGATGTACACAATCATGGGTGGCTAGTGTCCCAAATGCGAGAAATGCATTATGGGGGGGTCCAAGTCGAGAACTCTCTCTCCTTCCATGGTTTGGTGGAAGTCCTTGAAATTTGAGACGTTCAGAATCGCACGGGAGCCCTCACACGACGATTCCTCCGACCGTTTCCGCTGAATCGATCGAGTGAAGAGTTGGATAACGCTAAGGAGTATTTTCTCTTGCTTTAGTAGTATACCTTGTAAGTTTCGATGGAGCGAACACGGAATTGAGCTCATTTACTGACCGCCTCGAGCGAGACCCCTTGCTGAGCCAAGTGAGGAGATAGAAGAGCATTCGTGAGCTGAATTCACCCAGCACGTTATGTGAGAAGCTTCTTTCTTTGCTGGGCCAGTTACGAGTGGAGTAAAATCGATTTTCATTATATTTTTGACCTCCCACCAATTCGTACCTACAGATCACCGGAGTGCGCAGCGCTGTGGGGCATTATTTACGCGGAGGAGGGGAATGATCCAAAGACCTAGACATTTTAGTTGGGCACCACTCAATATGTCCGTTTTCAGCGAGATCAACTTCAAAAAGTATGGATTCCTAACAACTCAACATAGGAATGGTTTGGGAATACGGATTCAGAAAAAAGTCTTTAATATTGTCGGTATATCCGTATAAAAATAAAAATTACAAAGTAAATTATGTAAAACTGGGTGTTGAGTAACTTTTTGGGGGCGTAGAAGCGTTATTTTCTTTAAATACTTGAATAATTTCTTGAGAGTATTCCCAATTTTACCTCTACATCGATGATAGCTTGATCACAATGGTCGATCATTCTCTCCATCTTGCTGATCAACTCGATCGCCTTATTGTGTCCCGCCACTTCAACGAAAAGCTGATTTCGTATCCACAATTCATCGTAGATTTCGCTCAATTTGTCTCTCAATATTTCCTCCCCACGATGCATATGGTAGACCCTCATCAGGATGTGGCATTCCCTTCTGGGCAGCCCGTGCCGTTGTAGGACTTGTACAAAGTCGTCGTAGTCCCTTTCGTTTTGTTCCTTCAAAGCTTTCGCTTCTAATTTCATCACGAGGTACTGCTGCCCCAATCCGCTTAGAAAATGGATTAACGTGTTCCACACTAAATCGCTTAGGTACAAACGGTTCTGTTGTTCGTGCATGAACACAATAATTTTGCTAAAACCATGGACGAGCAAAGCTACAAACACTTGAAAGTACATTATGAGAACAACTAATATGTACGAGCTGATGAAAATCGCGCTGGTAAATGGGTTGGAACGGTAGCACGCCCCTAAAAATTCCATTCTGCCCATGTACAGCGCAGTGATGGTGAAGAAGGAATTTTTGAATGTGGAGAATTCTTCCACTGTGTCTCCAAATATCACCAAGCCCATTAGAGCAAAACCGGTAATAATCCCCAAGCAGAATAACAGCGAGATAAGCAGTTCATTGCATACTTCTGCAAATACGTGCAATACGAGCTGTACTGATCTGTCGATGGAATAGAACTTCAGGAGTTTGAACCAAGCGAGGAAAAATGTTGTCGATAGAATATTAATGAAATGGTTCTGGATCCAGACTAAGTATTCGAAACTTGCGTGGTTGCTGGTTCTGATCGTTTGGAGTTTGGTGTCGAGAGTAACGGTGACCGTGTAGAGGCGCCAGATTAGCATAAATATGGTCATAACGCTAAATGTGATGACCAGTATGTCGACGTAGTTCCAGAAGTTTGTGAAGTAAGCTCGGCCGAGAATGATTATTTGCTGACCCTCCTCAAAGATAAAATATATGGTGAAGATGAGGAAAATTATTTCACAAGCGGCGACAAAGTACTCCTTCGGATTGACGTACCTGAAATGCAGTGAGAGCCAGGATGGCGGTGATGGTATAGCTCACAAAGGGGTCATGATAACTCAAAACAGCATCTGAAAGTCATACCTATGCAGCTTCAACGTGTAGAAATTCCAATGGGGAATGAGGCCACCTGTCGGAAGAACTTCAAAAGCCAACCTGACGACGCAAAATAAATTCGTATTTTGCGTGTAAAGGGTAAAATCAAAGTTGATGAATCTCGTCCCCGGACCGACCCAATGTTTCGCGTAAAGCTCTTTGAGCCAATTGAGTGTGAAGTGTACGTCAGAAGTGAAATTGAACTGGTACCCAGTGTCTGGGTATGTCCCGAAGATCCCGTGGAATGGAGCATAGCCATCCAGGTCATGTTTTCGATACTTCCAGGGCGACGCATGGGCTGATCCAGCGCTAGCTGCTCCGAAATCACTTGTGTCTTCGTGCTCTGGGGTGAATAAGTCGTAACACGTTTTAAACAAATCTTTGAACAATGTTGCAGTTTTGCAAGTGTTGTTCATGACGCGTATCATCCGGACTGCTGGTGCTCCTATAAACAAACTTTCGGAGAGAATTGATTGTGCGTCTTCCGTTTTCTGTGAGAGTCCAGCCTGTAACAGCCGTCATACATCATTGGCATATTACAAAATTATAAACTTTGATTCTTTGGAAAGAGGTTGAGGTTCAGTCTGATGTCAACTAAGGCAATGACATTGGGAATGAGGGACAGGTTCGTCATGTGTGTCTTTGTTGCAGCCTCGTTTCACAATCTGTACAAACATTCACTGTCGGTTTCATTTAGCTCTGACGTTGAAATTTAAGAGAAATTTGAGCCTCAAACGAACGCACAGATTCCGTCGCATTTGTATACTCATCCATATATGTACGATTAGCATACATTTTAACCACCTACCGGGCTGTCGAATATGAACGGCCGGATCACACCTATAAAGTAGTCCCACACCTGTGGGACTGCTCTCATGGTCCGGAAAGTTTCAGTAAACTGTTTGTCGCCAAGTTGTGATTCGAATTTGGATTTTGTGAGCAGGTCTGACATAATGGTGGCGTAGTAGTTTTGGGCGTAGTCCATTGGCCCGTACATCATGCAGAGAAGGAGTGTGAGGAAGAGAATGTGCACGACGAAGTCCCTCAAGGCGAATATTATGAACGTTGCGTCGTCACCTTTGTGGACGTCTGCAGTGACCCAGTACCTTTTCAAAACGGTCGTGTCGATCTCCTTCTTGGGTTGGGGTCTTTCGACAGATGACTCCGATTGACGTTTAAGTTTGATGAAAACTCCACTCATTTTTCTCCACATTCTAGCTCTGGGTCCATCCCGACGACTTATTCGCTGTTTGTCAAGGTCCGGCGATGGAGTTTTACGGCGCTCCTCAGCTTCTTGGTCCGATTGTTGCTCCGGACTGCCAACTGGAATAAAGCGTTCCATTTTTTCAAATCTGGGCAAGAACCAGCAAGGTATCAATTAAAGCAGATGCCGGACTTGATCCAGGCTCAATGGTATGCTGTTTGCCTGTACTCATCTTTGTACACACAATCTTATCAATCAATTTTTCTTGTAAAATTTGTTTCACATAACTACACGCGCTTACCTGAAGGCGACTTCTTGCCATAGTCTGGAATTTTCTCGTTTGAGATCACTTTTCTGCGCCTGAGGATAAAATCTCCCTCAAGCGTTCCTTCAACATTTAACAGTCCGTCGCCAACTTCACCTCTTGGTGATTCTTCATCTCTTAAGCACAAATTCTCCATGGCAGCTTTTGTACGAAAAAGCTTCAAATGAATTATTCCTCGAAAGGTGTGTTTGAATTATACCACCTAATTCCAAGGTAACACCAATTCTGTGTATGTATAACTAAGAGTTTTTGAGGAGATCATCTTTGTGAGATGAACAAGGGCGTCAGGATGGATTTGAACCGAAACCGACATCCCACCGAACCATTTCTGCCTGCTTGAGCCCCTCCAACGTAGTGTAAAAGGCATACAAAACAGCGAGAAGAAATTGTCGCTAATCCACTCTCTTTCCTGATTGAAGAATCTATCGCATTATCGCCTAATATTCTCAATCTAAAAAGAGACGAGTTATGTGAGAAATTGATGGCTTGGCTCGCCCTCGTATTTCTTTCGCTCAATTTACCCTCCGACTCCTCCCAGTGTGACCTCTCTCTCGCTCGCTGTCTTTCCCTCTGAACGCCTTCCTGATGGCAGGTTATTATGTACTTGAGAAGAATTGTGTTGGTTCCCCTCCCTACATATTGAGTTATTGATTTACCATGATGACCGTATAGATGCGTCACGTTTATTGGGTAGAACAACACCTCGATCTGATGCACGCCCTGAGGTACGGCTCGTGCTGTACATTTTCTTGACTTTTTAACGAAAACGATAGATAACCAATCACAGCGTGGACTCCAAAGTAACTTGATGAAAGAGTAACAACAAATAGTAATATTGAGATGTTCTGCACTTGTCTCATTCACACGAAAATCTGGAGAATTTATCTGTAAAGAGTTTAAAATATTATATTAAAGATTTCACGCTGTTACATTGTGGCATGCCCGAGAATGCAGCCGCAGATTTGCCTTTAAAATGGGTGTTGAAGTTTGACTCACCGTTAGTAAACTCACCCTTCCAACGATAGTGTCGTTGTAATTCAGCGTAGGTCCTCTGTTGAACCCAACCGTTCCAAGTAAATTGCGAATTCCTTTAGGAAATAAAACTCAGGTCGAGCTGAAAGGGAATTACGTCCAAACCATTCTTCGTGGCGAGTTCGTGACCGAGTCCGAAACCATTTTTGAGTCCTAATTACCAATTTTTGTCGGCGAGACGGAGGATTTTTGACGTGTCCTTTCTCTTAGGTCCGATTACCATAATAGTGGAGGAATTAGAGTTTAGAAGAGCTTCATCTGAGGCGAGAGAAGGTTTTTTTTTCAAGTCTGGCATCCTTCACCTACCACCGGGCGAGTAGGAGATACGAATGCCTTCATCTTCCTCGGTGTCTGTCCTGAAGACATCATCATTTACAGCTGAGGCCTCCGTCATTTCATAAACTGCTCGCCTCAAAAAGGGTCACGCGCGTTATGTTAATTTTCGAGTTTACCGCGAGCGCTTGAGGTTTGTGTTGGTCTTTCCGGCATTTTTTCTTGGATAGTGGAGGAATTGAATTTGGGATGGTGGTCACGATGGATTGTTGGTGCTCTTCTCTTCGCTTTCTGGCGGGTAATAATGGGGCTTGCGGGAGAAATCAGAGGACTTTGGCGTTGCAGACTTCATTTCATTAATGATCGGCAACCGATGTTTTACTGAAGGAATTTCATTTTTTGAACTAAAAGAACAACGCACACAGGTGGCGCTTGCGCAGCAAGTTATTCTTTAGGTAAGGCATGGTGAAGGAGACCAACATGGGCCGCAACTTGAATGTTTTGCTACTTCAATGTGCTATAATTTCTGTCCCTATTTTTCTTCGTGGCAACCAAGTGTGTACGTACCATGGTTGTGCCAGGTATTCGTCATCAATAAAATGAACTTCTCCACCGTCTCCGAGTTTCCAAAACTTCCTATTAACAAATGTCCTCGTATTTCAAGAATGAATCGAATCCATGTTGTAGAAATGCTTCCTTTAAGTCTGTAAGCGAATTCGGAAAAAATTTCGCATTTCGTCGAGGTTGTAACCTGGGGTTTTTGTCAGTCGGAAAAAGACTTTGTTGTTAGCAGGCCTACGATTTCCAGCGGGCCCCCAACCGGGCCTTTTAACGCCTAGCGCCACCTCCACGGGTGGGCTGTTCTGACTACTCGTTGTCACCTCGCTGCCGCTATTCAAAATAGGTAGAACCTTGTCCATTTGGAGGTTTTTTGACTTTATGGGTCAGATCGGTCAAGAGAGATAACAGCCAAAACGACCTGGCGTGACAGTTATTGACCGAATTCTTCCCATAAAGAGGCACTTTTGAAGTTTCTGATATGCTACTTTTTTTAGCGTCCGTAGAGAATTATTTTTCATGGTACACTAAGAATGAACCTGCTCATACAGACATACACTGTCTGAAGGGTTTGTAATACACCTTCACGTTACTGTACGATTTACAGGGACACCTTTAGTTGCCATTCATCACTCAGATGAAACACAAATCCATCATATTATTCTTTACGAACTGCCGAAATGGTGTCTTATGTAGTCATATCATGATTAACAAGTAAGCCAGATGCCATGTCATTGAAGCACTACGATATAAATTGAGAGGATGGCTCAAACCGTACAATGAAGAAGACATTCTGGATTGATATCGCGTTCTTCAGGTGGGCAGCCTAAGCCGCTTTTCCATCTGATGTCTCGATTACGCCTACCTATCATGCGCTCCACAGATTGATGAACCAACATTTCCCATGGCCTTTGGTCTTATTTGAAATGAGACACCTAGTTGGGAATATCGGATGAACATGAAAAATCAATTTTGTGCGTCTCGGGATATAGTCGGCCACTATTCCGCGAACCTTGCTATACACTGATATTCAGGCTGCAACGAGATGGCACTTCCCAGAACCGAGGTTGTATGAACAATCATGTTGCTATTTCAAATTTGTTTGTACTGAAAACACTAACTATTGATGAAATTCTCTTGTCTTGCATTGTGTTAATCTCAGTGTTGGACGAAGGCCGTAAGTTTTTATGCTTTATGCTCTATTAAAAAAAAAAAAAAAAAAAAAAAAAAAAGCATTGGGTGAGAAATTATTATTGAGGTCACTTTGTAACCTGTGCTCGATGACCTCACTGTTATTTGAGTGCCGACTTTCAGAAGATGTCCCTGCAGATACAGATGTACTTCATTGGTAAGGCCCTGAAAAATCATCAACGAAAATTTTTGCTGATGAGGATTTCAATGGAATAGCTCCTCTCGCGAAATTGCTCTTCACAAGAGGCTTTTTGTAGGTACACTCAAGACGGTTTTAACTACACGGTTGTAAAAATTTCCGTCATGTCAGCACGGAAACGACCACGAGAAAACGTGCATTCCTTCCTTCCCTCAAAGAACATAAATAATACAAGAAACCGATACGCCCCTCTTGACGGTAAGTTGTATACACGGATTGCACCTTTCCACAGGTATTCTCAATATCTTCGGGGGGTCTTTCGAATGTCTGGTCCCTGCAACAGGTAGGAGCTCGCCCAGATTTGTTGCCAGGCCTGGGATGTGTATTACCGTCTGGGATTCGGGTCTTCACTCTCAACCGCTTCAACAAGAACCCGTTCGCCCGTGAAACCGTCGAAATATACCTTCTCCATGGACTAGGTTTCACGCTCAACTGTGTGGAAATGCGTTAATACGACCTAACTTTGAAGAGGGAAAATTTACAAAAAATACTAAACTGGCTCCGGACTTTTTGGGCACGGCTCACAGTGCTTGTGTGAATAGGTGAACGATAGTGAATAACGTCATTCGTATGGGTATCCTCTTTTACCTTGAAAGCGTCAATAGATGAAGCCCAATGAATCTCCGATTCTAATAATATACGCCTTGGTTGGGAGGAGGATCGCTCGGTATATCTTAAATCGAAGCGTCTAAATCACCTCTGTAAACATCAGCTCAAAAGATTTCTTCCAACTGAAATAAATAGGTTCTATTTCAGGTAAGGCTTGGTTGCGTTTCGTCTCGTTGCGGTGAATAACATAACCCTGCCCCTACTCCTGGCCAACCTGCAGATATATATGTATTACCCGTCACCTTTATTTAGATTTGACATTGTTGATTCTCGGCGATTAGGTACACTAAACAGAAAATTCTGATGGCAATCATGTTCATATTTCTGATTGATTTTTTTTCTTCTCTTGTTTCAGGTGAGTAACTACTTTTTTGGTTCCGTCTCCTTGCCAAATTGCCTGTAAACGTGAGTAATTAATCAATCAATATCAGGCCGTAGATACTTATTTTGTCAGAACCTGAGTAGGATATTGGTTGTAGAGTCTAGTTTCTTCGATTCTGATTTTTTTTTGGGGAGTCGCTCATAAATCGAATGCACTTGTGGGAGAAAATGAGCATTGTTTTGAAATATTAGTCATGAAAAGATTTGTGTACTGATGATATTTTGTGCGCAGATTAACAGTCATTTTGTTTCAAAAATACGCTCCAAAGCGAACATGATAATAGTATTGGCCGGCCAACCCACGATCTGATTTGCATGGGAGTCAATTTGAGCGGTTGGTTATCAGGTGAAATAACGAGTTCCGAGTAAAGTCCTTATGTTCTGAGGAGCGACCCAACTATTCAATCTGTCTGCGATTTAATGTAACACGTCGGGAGTTGAAAGCGTTTTGTGGGCGATTGAGTCTTACCGATCGTAAATTATCTCATGTAAAACTACACCCATCAAACCCAACGTGATGCCCATCGACCGGATGTCGCCCCCGTCGGTCGGAACAACGTAAAGGAAATCTGCGAATGAAAAAGACGCTTCTTCATCGTTGGAAAGAAAAAAAACCAGTTCGTTTCGTAGTAAGCTCGACCTGTCCTAATACTCATTGTGCGAAACAGGACGGTCCTATTGTGGAAGGAAGTCCCTTCACGAGTGCGCTCATAAAATTGAATAGAGCGTTGAGAAATGAATCTGATCAGTCAGCCCTCAGATGTTCAGGTACTTGCATATTCAATCGCTTCCTTGAGAGCCAATCCCCAGATGATAATCATTGGTTACTAGCTTTTCAACTGTTAACAATCAGTGTCAGTCGTAATTTGAGTTTCTCTGAACTCCCTGCAAATGTTCGTGAAAAAGTCCAGCCCAGCTCTATGCAAATATTATTACCTGATTCTCTTCTCGTGATTACAATACTTTGTTACTCCTAATAATTGGCCCCTCGAAGCAACCCACTCTTTCACTAATATTCTGTGCTGCAGAAGTGGAGGCACGTGTGGAAAAACTGAATTTTTCCGAGAGACAACCCCAATTTATAGTTGCAGTTTGATGCAGCAACTTTCTGATGTGGATTACATGATATTCAGTTTGAAAATGCATATTTCATGCACTGTACCACCAATTTAAGCCCCTATAATTATCGGCTTCGTGAGCCCTAATTCGGACTCATTGTTTTTATTTACTTACCACCAAACCAAAACATCGATACTACCGAAGAGCTCGATGTTTTCAACCTGGTTTGGTTTCGTACGTATATTGCCGATCCCAGGTTGTAAAACAATTTCGGTAACAAGTTTCGAGGGAAGGCGGTCTCTTTGATGTGGACTGGGGAAGAAACAGACAGCCCTCAGGGAGTTTAGGGCTGGCAATCAGCGAAATCTTGTTTTGAAAGGAAAAGCCTTCCTCTCTTGAAAAAAAGTGACTACCTTCTATTTGGCAGAAATGGTCTGTAGTTTGGTGAGACGAAAGTATCCAAGGGTGGACTTGGCAGGCCGTTAGTCCATCAAGCATCTGTCCAGTCTGACATTATTCAAAACCGATGTTGTTGTTTTCACGTGCTCGTTCGATCATTGATACGAACAAATCACCAGTTTGCGCTCAAGTTCCGTCTCTCTTATCGTTAAAATATTATTACCAACCCGATTTACCAATGGTTTGATTGAAAAGTTATCTATATTACCATAATGCTCACTTCTTCTTATCCAAAAACATCCATATTGACCGGCGTGTACGTGAAGCTCTATCTCACTTCATGCACTCCCCTAAACATCGGCCTTTTCAAACATCTGTCGATTAACTATGTAGTACGAGGATACAAATCTTCAGTTTGCATCAACTCGCCAGTTTTCTAAATTCGTCTTGCAACCATTTGTTTCCATTCGCACTTCAACCTATTTATACACCAAAGCGGAGATTGAGGATTATTATTGGAACCCCTAACCCAGCCTCAAATGCAAAGTGCTGAGAGAACGGAACTTCTTCCTGATTTTTAAAATTCTTAAGAATCGCAACGATTTCTTATTTACTTGAATGAGATGGACTGAAAAGTCTTGATTTATTTTCTCAAAAACCTTTATCTCCGAGCCTCTTTCCTGCCGTGTTTACGTAGAAAAGAAAAACGAAATTCCATTTCCTTGTATTTACTCGGTTATAAAGAGATACTCCTGTGCAAACTCGATGTTATCTGAGACGGTCTCGTATTTGCTTAAGAATTTTTTGATATCATCACCGAGGCCCGCCCATTGTTCAGCCTCGTTACGCGCATTTATAGAACACCGATGATAAATACGGAGGGGTTTTACATGAGTTCAAACAAACATGAAAAAATCTCACGAGCTTGTCACTCGACAATCTTTCATTTCTTTAATGTAGTTTTCCTTCTATGAGTTTCACTTCCATTGTTTTTTTTCTGATTGTACGTTTCAGTGAACATTCCCTGCAAATCCGTGTTGATATTTTCTTGCTGGGATTTTATTACTTGTCGAATAGATCGTGTTATCTCTGCGATGATAAATTCCGTCGGCTTCTTGAAACTATTCATTTTGGCAGCAATTAACGATAATGAGTCTTATGAGGGCCAGTTTGCACGACCTCCTTGGAGATGCTTCTCTGCCTACGATCCGTGACTCATTCCGTCCCATAGGCCTGACCACCGTGACTGCCTGGGGTGAGTAGCAAATAGCAGCCTTCAATATTGGCCGAAAACCCCGTTCGACCCATCGCCGTTCAAAACAGTTTGTGACAACGGCGCCTCCCTAATTTCGGCCGTCGGTCTAAAAGTTGTCAAACATAACAAGTAGCGGTGCTATTCATCTTCAGAGCGGAGTAACTGGGCGTTTTCCCCCTTGCTGGGTAAATCCTACACCTACTACTTGTCTAACGGATATTTTCCTGAGCTAAATGAAAAACTTCTGCAATATTTCATGGAAAGTATCAGATAAACTTCGCACGAGTAGTGTGTGCTGAGAGGATGATACCACGAACTCACAGTAGTAGTTCACATAGAACCTCCGTCGCAACTCCTGCCGTGCTATCAATACCACTGCTTATGGCAGTTATTGATAGGTCGCTATATCGAGAGATATAGTGATACTCACATGGACGGTTCAGCGAAGAGATAGAACTCCATTCGTCGGTTAGAAAAGAGATGAGCGGTAAATATCTGAGGCTTCGTGTAATATCGAAGAGATGCAGTTTCTTCATATCCTCGTTATATTACAAAGCTGTCAACAACAGATTTTCGTTTCCCTTCGGGGCTTTGATTAGCTGTGGGTGAAATATTGATTTAATTTATACATTTTGTCTTATTATTCTTATCGGAATAATGCACCCTTGTATTCCCATCAACCATTAAGGTATATAAAAAAGGTATCCCTCCGAAGGAAAATTTATCAATTCACCTTTTATGTATTCCAAATCCGAAATATCAGACTATTGTTCGGTCTAAAAGGCCCACTTTTAAGCCACCACTAAAATTTGGCACATAAGCCGGGTTCATACTCATCCGTAAGGGAGCACGCAGGTATACGCGTTGGGAGAAGAGCCAATCAGAATCGACCATTCAGTGGGCGGAGCCGCGTACGGTTTCCTTCGTTCGAGATCAAGAAGATTTGATTTTCGAACGCAGAAACGTGCGTACAAATGGATGACAACATCGAAGACGAAGAAGAAGGTGACTTGAGGGAGTAGAAGAAGCCCAGAGAAGAGTGATAGGGGCGTTTTTATCAAAAGATTTTCGGTTCCAATTCACGTCGTCATGGAATAACAACTTTTTTCTCCCATATTGACGTCGTGTACTCGTGTTCAGTTCTCGTATTATGTGATTTGCAATATGTGATAAAATAGTAGTGTAGAAGTTTTGCTTGATGATATCCGGCGTCGTCGATTTGCGGCACCCACTCTACAGGTGCTGGACCACAGAAGAAATAGTGGGCTGAAATAGGCCACTCTCGATGAAAGTATGTGGTTTATGAATAGAAAAGGTTACACTGTTTATATTAGGAAACAACAGAAATATTTATTCGACATCTGTACATTCTAGGAGAAGCTGAGAGAAAATGAAGAGCAGTGTATCGCCAGAGCAGTGATGAGGCCAAGAAATTCCTTCGTCAATGTGATGAGCTTCGTCTAACCGTCGTTAATAAAAAATTAAATTTAAAAACTTGGGTGGACTTCATGATAGGTACCTTCAAGTTAACTAACTGCGCTTGCAACGGGAAGAATAGAGTGAAGACCAGTTGTACATAAATAATTTTTCTTCATCATTAAAATATTATAAAATCATATTTTTTCTTAAATAACAATTTGTTCATAGATAATTTTCCTACAAATAATTTGTAAATAAATATTTTTTTTTTCTCGGAAATTAAATGATTGTCAAGTACTACTTAGTAAATATTTATTGCATCTAGCCCTGAGTTGTTTTACTCTACGCAGTCAAACTGGATACTGCTTCCACCTGCAACAGCACAAATAATTTCCAGTAATTTTGGAGCTTTGAGTAAGTGGATGTGCACCTCATTGTAATTCATTCACAGGGAGTTTGGAGCGATTGGTAATAAGACTGAAAACAAAGTTAATAACATTGTGATCGTTAGAAGTGTTTCTCCAACACAAATTTTTTCTAAACAGTTTACACAGCATCAATCATGAATTACAACTTCGAAAATTGTGGAGGTGCAATAATCATTGATAACATGAAGACTTGGAAGGTTGGTTGGTACTCACTTGCTTCGTTTGCCCGAAAAACCATAACGAATGAATTAAAAGAAAAAAAAACACCACATATAACAAAGTATTCGCACAATAATTATTTATCACTTACATAGGGTCCTTCGTGGTTTGAACTAACTTTATGCCCAGTCACTGCGAACAGAGGCGGCACATAGGGTATCGGCGAAAATTGATTTCGGAATTTTCTTGGATACTCGGGAGCTGGGTATCATTTTCCACTACATTTTGGACGCCCACTCGATTCAGGTAGGTATTGCAAATGGTCGATTTCTTCCTGGAATAATTGACCATTGTGGAATAATTTGTAGCTTTTTTAGATTTGATGTTTTCCCGTTAATATTCTTTCTCAATATTCTTGGTACCCTCAAAACATACATTGCTACGCTCCCACGCAAATTTTTCAGCCACGAACAAATTAATACTCTCTGAGACTTGATTTTTTCATCTTGTGTAGCAGGAATTGAAAATGGCGACTCATTGAACAACTATCCAGTCGGATTACATTCCTCACCGTCACCGTCACCTTGCCTCAACCCTTTCTAAACTCGTTCATAAATAACCAATTAAGGGCGGTCTCTTGAATACCTTCCACGGTATGTCAAAGATGGATGACCAAAAAACGTGACGACAATCCTCATTTTCGTTCACGTCCGAACGAAAGAGAGAGAGAGAAAAAAAAAACAACTGAAGAATAAGTCCGTACGTTATCCGGTAAATATGCAAATCGGTGAGAGGACATCGTTGCCTCAGCTTCGAATAATTTAAATCGAGACGATGTCAGATAAATACGTCCGGTTTCGTTATCTCGAAAAAGTTGCAGGACAATAAATTTTCTGGGGAAGTTACGATTTAGGATGCAGATGCGAGCTGCAGCCAAGCGAGAAAGTTGAATGAAATCATTAGGCTGCACCACCAGGCGTTCACGCTCACTAGTTTTGAGATGAGCTGTAGGGAAAACCCTTGATTGTTGAAATGTTGGGGGGGGGGGGGGGGTTTCGAAACGCTCACAGTTTTGGGTACACAATTAGTTTATTCAGGACTTGCGCACTTACACGATCAATTTTGATCTCGATTCTGTTATTCCAGAAAGTAGGTTCAGTGTCGGTTCTGTTTGTTTGTAAATTTGGGCTACGCTTTGTGAATCAAATTAATCATTTTCAACTGTTAAAATTGTATCAAACATTCTCTTGTCCAAATCTCACTGAGCTTGTGGGGAACTATGTAATGAAACTGCGCAGTTTCATACGTTGCTTCTTTTTCAGTAATGCCACTCAACAGAGCTGGCAGAATAAAGATAAGCTCTGTTCTTGCTCTTTTCCCCGTTGGAATGTACATATTCTCATTTTGCAAAACAATCAGAAATAAAATGAAGATACTGACAATGAAGATTGAGTGATATAAATAGTCATCAGACTGCGACAGATGACGATAAAAAGCTGAAGAGAAAGAAAAAGGAAAAAGCAGAAGTGATAGGACGTCAGGATGGAGGAGGCATTTTATTAAACTGTAAGGGAATGAAATGTTCTCCTTTCTTTGGATACGCTCTCCATTTCGATGTGGATCAGATGACACAATAGACCTAGTAAGGTGTGATTTCGTAACGGTTGAGTTGTACCACTGTGAACAAATGAGCCATCACATTGGGAAATGAAGTTTTCAACCTGTTGCAACTACCAAGGACTACGAAGATATTAAGGTTTTTTCTTTCAAAGTTAGGCACTGAGCTAATAATTGAATCGATGAAAATCCTTTTACAGGACCTACCAATTTTCCACTTTGTAGTTTCCGAAGGTTCCCTGACATTTTTCATAGTGATGCTACCTCGAGCTCTTCGACGATTAAATTTTTTTGTATCCTCTCACTACTTGGGTGGCCCAGTTTGCTCGAGTCTCGAAAAAGCCAGCAGAAAACACGACAGTTATAGCAGCTACCTCGTAAAAAAACGTCCTCGAAGACCCCTCCCTTCCTTTCTCTTTTCACGACCGAGTTTATCGCCTGTTGAAAACTCATACTGCGATGGATTTGATGTAAAACGTCCTGGAGAACTTGCATTTCCAAATTCGCTCAACTTGAGTTGGTCCAAGTTGGAATGTTTTGTGAGAAAAACGCCTGATTTAGATTGCACTTCAGAAGGCATGATTGATTAGTTAAAATCATTCTATTACTAGGCTCGTCTTCCGATGAATAACATTCGACAGAGAAAACATTCCTTATTTTTTGACTGGAGGAGTGATAAGTGATACCGGGAAAACCCCTAAACAACCGTCAAATTGTACCCGGCAGAGTTATTCGAAGGCCTATAAATATGTAGGTGGTGTCCTTGGTAACAAGCTGTAACCCTCAATACACAAGTGCATCTACCTGATTCGCATTTATGTTTCGTTGGTATTTGCTTTGTAAACGTTTTGCCTCGATGACGAACTCAGGTAATTGCTGCGTGGAATTCCTTTAGTTCACGGCAGTAAATAATCAGTTTATCGGATACGATGGCTGCCGATGGTTTCCGAAGCCTAACTAAGCTCAAAAAATTGTATGCATTACTGCCACGACGGGACAGAAAAAGCAAAGGGAAACTAGACAAATTGATCCCGAGAGAGGAGCAAAACTATTGGATGCGGTTTCCTTTGAGATGAAATTTTTATGGCAACTTTAATTCAAACAATTCGTATTCATAAGCGATAAAAGTACTGTTCTGTCTGATTATTTGCCTGCCTGTCAAGTTATCTTATTGAAAACAAGTGTGAAAGACGGAGGGAGATAATCAGATCTGATAATAAAATTGTGCCACTTTGCGACTAGACACAATTTTTTTCATCCGCACACCTCGCTTACGAGTTTTTATGGTGTTCGGTATCACCTTCCATCTTGAACACCCTCTGTAGTGGAAAATCTTGAGACTTCCTCTAGCTTCGGAACTTTTCAGGTATTAGCTTTGGGGCCTGGCCATTTGTATATGCCCTCTAAGCGTTAATGGTTTTTCTCAGGGGCTTCTGTTTCTTTGGCAGAATTGTGTGGCATTTCAAACCTCTCTGGTTTTTTTTTACCAGCCATGAAAATGAGTCATACTCTTGTCGTCCTTTTGACTAGGTAATATCTTCGCACCAACAATTGTTGTTCGGTTCGGGGGATTCTTAAAAATGAACTTTCCTCTGTAGAAGCCGAAGTTTTTTGGTGGTCTTTGGGCGACCTTCACAGGGAAGTTGATTATCCGCGAAGTATCTTGCTCATACGCAGCAATGGTGTCAAAATCTGTCGAAGCGCGGAATTTTGCTTTCATCTGCACTATCGATTCGAAATAAGATTCACTTAAGACTCTTTTATCCTAAACGCCCGACGGATAGAGCAAGATGAACATGAGATGGAAGATAACATAACAACAGGGAAGAAGGCGTCGAAGGAGGCGCCATCTTCTACCTGTTCCCTCTGATCCGGAGCCTCGACCCTTAGGACGTGCCATCCAGTAGACATTCAAGAAAACCTGCCGCGTGTGTTGGAGGGGTCGAGGGTAGAGGAGAAGTTTAATTACTATCCCCGAGATATCCTATCTGACCGTTTGTCGGCCCTTCGCCTTCACACTTACTCTTCATTCAATGAATGCCGCCCAACCTCGACCCTTTTTTGTTTTCAGCAAGTTTTGGCCATTTAGGCAAAAGTTTAATCGATATAATTTTTTAGCAAAATTGTGACTCCTCCCGTGTATATTTTTAGGGAAATTGATCTTGTCCCACAACAAACTACTCAGACCTTCGTTGTTGATCGATACTTTCAGCTTAGCTCACGGTCTGGTTCGAGTCTGCACACCTCATGGAGTCAACGTACTCGCAAGGTTTTCACGTGGGCAGGTTGACCAGAGGCGGACGACTGGGAGCCCGCGGGCGAAATCCCATAACTGCCCACATCGCATCAGATCAACCGACATGAAACATTTTATATTGCAATCCTCAAATCAAATGGTGACTAAAGGAGCTTCATTAGCCCAGACTTCGGAAAATATATTGAACGTCTCAATTTTGAATTGTGTGCTGCTCGAGCAAAATCCTTTTCATGGCGGCGCGACGAGGCAGGGTAATATTTTTGCCTCTGGGTTCTCATTCGATTTTTCAAAAGTTTTATGAACTGAATTGGGAAATCATCAACGTGATGTGCAACTGTCGGATACAGTTGCGTGATTGTTCAAGAGCTCAACCTTGGTGACTTCGTTTATTAATTGCTCCAAGAATATCACCGCTACTCGCCCTGCTTCCATTATCCGTCTTCAATTATTCTCGCGTTCATAGGAAATTGCTCACTCCCTCTCCACTGCCATTTCAAATCTATCTAATGCATTGACTGTCTAGTTGCGTGAATATTCATTGGAGGGTTGGATGTGCGTATTGCTGTAATTTAGGGATTGTCGAGGGTACGGTGAAGGGATCACTCTTGGGGTGGTGGCTTGCTATTAGACTTCCTAATGGTAATCCTATTTGCATTCGTCTGCTGAAACGCCAAACGTCCGCAGGCGGAATACCAATTACCTAGAACGCACCAGAAGTTGTGGGCTAGTTGTTATAGTTTTGAGAGGGAGCGGACTTTTATCCGGATTATGTGTAGATTCTCTGAAAAAAAGGGAAAATCCCTTTATGTATGCCATATGTCTCAGGAAAAAGTGATGGGACGATCTGGCGCTAGCCATATACCCCAATATTTGGCTAACTGCTGTTCTTTTTGCAGTTTCGATTGCTTGATTCTTTTACAAATGAAGGTGCTAGTTAAGGCAAACATCACACTCAAAGCAAGCGGGATGAAGTGTTCTGCCTGGACCCGGTTGTATATGCAATGAAGTGATCACATGACCGAAGTATTTTCGCCTTCGGATCTAAATCCGATCTTAACCTCGTGTCCGGTATTTATTGACTGTAAATCATCTCGGCGAGACGCTGAGCTCTGATGGGAAAACGCGTGTGCGACGAAGAGCGAACTCAAGGCCCTCAGGCCTCCTGATCCTCCCTGGCTCCATCACCATATGAGAACGCCCACCTTTTAGTAATGGACTTCCCATCTCTTAAACCGCAGGCTGAGGCGCGGAATCCTATTATATGGCCAGTTTACTCCATTTGACCGCTTAAAGAGGGTTGGATTATCGCCATACTGAACGTCTTGGCGTGTTGAGTGAATTATGCGGGAGAATAATGTGGATCTGAATCAGTACAAGCAAAAAAAGACTGACTGAGATTATTTACTCGAATTTAAATTGACTTGTAGTCGAAACTCTAAAAAAAACAGCTCTCTCGAAACCTCAATTATTTAGAACAAAGAAAGGAAGGTTTTTCCATGTAAGAAATAAGTTAGAGTTGAACATTCTCTTGCTATTATTGATGCTACAGTTCGTTATAAGTAATCAGCAAAACTTGCAAAATGTGAAATCGAAGTTTTACTTTTCAGTTCATCTTTCTCCACGTTGAGATTCGCCTCTTCAAAATCTGTTTTATGGTAATTTCGAGACAGTATTGCACCGATATTGAAGAACGTAAACTATAAAATGTTATAAAAGCGTCATAAAACGTTATAAGAGAAGATTCTCAGGAGCTCATCGTTCCGAATCCGTCAGTTTCTATTGCCATGCTCTCGTACTTCATCGCTCCCCTATCAAAACCGCCTCCTCCAAACACCAGGAACACTTCATTTTCACCCACAGTTTATTTGGTTGCGGGTAGTATATACGAGCCTATAAATTAGTCGAGAAGAAAGATATCATCCGTTTAAAGGTCGTTAACGCCTCGGAGAGCTGCTGTTTCGAGGCTGGGACAATATATACTAAACATTCAACTCTCATCACTAAGATTATGTCGGTGTTGGTTGAAATCACTCTTCAAACCTATCGTAATAGACAATATGAAGAGTTCATATACAGTTTAGGTTCCTTTCGTAAAAAATTAGTGCGTTGCACCACCATAATAATTGACTATTCTCATTGATGGTACTATGTTTACTTATCCAACAAAAATTTAAAAAAAATAATAATTTTTTTCTGCATGTACACGAGTTTGGGATTTGATTGACTCGATAATGGCAGCAGATGGCTGCCTTGCTTTATTGGCCTTCCAAAACAAGGGAGCGGGTCAGTTATTGCTACTTGTATTGCCACGATTCGAGTTGTTCGTGCTTCTGGCTCTCTAATGTGAGGCGATAACACATTGAAAATATACCCTTTAGATGAGTGGCGTTTATGGGGAAGTTAAAATAGGCCGTAGCTAGGAAATACCGTTATGAAGGAGCATACCTATAGGAAGGCTAAGGCGGAAAACTTCAGTGCTATAATTCTTTCGTTATTTCACCCAGCTACCGCAGAAATGAGTCGGCGAAAACCCGTCTATATTAATAATTTAAAGGGTTTGCCAATTTATCGAGGACGAGAAACATTTTCACTGGTAGCGTGATTCTGATTGGAAGGCTTGGTATAAGTGGGAAGGTTTCGTGAGTCTGCAGCGCAGTTCTTGCACGAAACCTGTCACCCCGCGGTGAACTATAATATTCGATACTAGTGAGGGCACTGCGGGAGTTCGGGGGTTCGAGTGAGTAAATATTTTGCGTCCCTGCAGAAGGGTTGCCCGTGAACAAATAGACAGCTGTGCAGGATGTGAGGATCCGGAGACAGCTGAATTGTCTCTTGAGCATGCAGAACGGTCGAATTGTGACGCATCTACATACCATCAAGTCCCCGTGAGTGGAGGGGGACGAAAGTACATTCACTAGCGAGGATTTGAACGATCGTCTGTGGTTAATTCGGCTGCTAATAACCGTCATTTAGCGTTGATGAGAAAAAAATGCGGCTTCATTTCTTTCTCGGATGACGAGGCGCCAGAGCTCAGCGCATAGTGGACACGTGCTCATTTGTCTTCATTTTGTTCGGAAAGAAGGCGTAGAGCAGTCTAGCGAAAGGGAAGATATGAATCACCGCTTGCTATATGACGACCAACGCCATTTGAGGGGAGGGAATTGGAGGAAGGAGAGGTTGGCGACTGTCAACTGTTTCTCTAACAGATGGGCCAGGCTTTTGGCTAGTTGCCCTCATATTAGGCTGCTGGATTTTTATGTTCCTCTGTCGATAACACCGATGGAGATTGCGGCTAAATGTATGTTTGTAGGCGCTGCTGGTTATATAAAATGGTTCTTTGAGATAGTATTGACACATGTAATCTCACAGTGGAAAATGTGCCCTGTTATTGAAAAATGAGGACCCATAGACTAATTTTTGGACTGCCTATAGTGGCCATGTTTCGTCTATCTATATAATTTACTGATCGAGGCACACACTCCTTGTTAGACCCCATTTCTAACCCAAACACTCCTACCTACGATTTCGGACTGCCACCTTTCCATCTTAGTCAATCTACAGTCCTTGAGCGTGATAAGGAGATAATTCACACGTCAAATTTCAACGAATAATAAAACTAAGTTTAAAATGAAAGTAGATATCCAAAAGGATGTGTCTGTCTGATTTTATGTTTTCACCATTATGATTAGTTGTTGGTTCTTGCAGTTCTGCCGGGGTACCAGGACTCATACGTACAACTCAGTTTTCGTCGTTTGTTCAAAGCGTTAAAGAATGCCATGGTTTTAAATTCATATAGAACACATAGCTAGGCGGTCGCAGTGGGGAGTTAGGTATGCGAAGGCTATGCGAGACGGGTGAAACATAATTAGTAGGCCTAGACATATAGGTTTTATGTCAGCGAGCGGCAGGAGGCCTAATTTTTTTCTTTTTTTGTGACGATCCTGGGTCAGAGCCTTTCTATCGAGGAGACATGAACTGGTTCTCACGTGTTGACTCATCGTCACAAATGCTGGCGCTGAGCCGAACGAGAATTCATAACTGAAAGGAGATTGTGCTGGGCCAGCGAGGAGTTTCATTTGAGTTTCACCATCACTTAACTCGGCCTCAGTGATCTCATGTCGGGAGGGGAAGACGTGATACGAGCACGGTGGTCTTGCCGGGATCTTCAGGAATAGTCCATTATTACAGATCTCATGTCAAGAGGATCAGAAGGCGGGATGGGAGCCCACCTCTGACGAGATAATTACGTCCCCGCTAATACCATACAACCTTATGGCCTTCACCTGGAATGCCTTTCCGAACCACTGTTTTCTTAGGGGCTTATTTTCAACGCCGCTGTGAGGGAGGTCTCTTTCCTGAGATTCTCACGCACAAAAAGCCATTGCAGTCACCACTCAGCCTCCACTGAAATCTTGCATGAGCCATTATAAATAAATAAAGATTATTCATGCACAAACAGTTTTTGCCTCATTTAATATTTGCATTCTATTAAAATGCGCTAGTTCAAACAATATGATGAAATTCGCTACATAGTTAACATATTCTTTATGCTTGCTATTCCACATGAACAAGTTTTCAGTTTTTTCAAGTGAAGGAACAACCAGCATGTTTTTGTATCCCCCAGAAATACAATTTTACGAGTCTTTTCACGGTATTACTGCGGGTGTGATGAAAATTCGATACGTTTCACCGTGTATTCACGTTGCACACACAATCAAGGGGCCGGAAAAGCAAGGTGGGTAATACTCGTAATACTGGAAGGGGAGCTTTCCGGGCGTATAACCTAGGGGGACCTGGAGTCTTCAGCTATCGGTGTAATAGCTTGCCATCGACTCCCCTGGGATAGGTCTCCAGGGTGACGCGAAGCTGTTCGAGACCCGATTTCAAGCAAGACTTACAACAGAGGGGAAAATGTTAATCAATAAAGTGTTCCCCTTGGCGTTTTTGGAGTCTTCTTGAAACTCAAGACAGAAGATATTGACCTAGAATTTCCGTGCCCGCTATTCAATAAATAAATTGGTTTGACAAAGAACCAAATCGCGATTATTTATCTATCAATCCTCTCCTGAATCTGTTAAGCGAACCATTTTACATTAATGAAAGCTAACTTGAAACGTAAAAGGAGCACATGAAAGAAACAGAGTTTTTCACGAGTAACAGGTCATGTTTCCGATGTGTCGGAAAATTAACAATCCAGTAGGTGAAATGCGTAATTATGCACGACGAAGTTGAAACCGAGGATGATTAGAGAGAATATCCGAACCACGAGACCGGTTTTTTGGTGATAATGCGTAAAAATCGTCTTAACTGTCAATAAGTGGTTACTTAACCTTCTGAGAACGATTACACGTCATATAACTGTGGCTGTCGGTCTGTTATCAGACTTCTAGTTAGCAAGCGATGGACTCTCTTCACTGCAATTTTATTAATTATAATGGAATAAGAGTCCACGTGTCTGAGGATAAATAAATCAATTGTTTAGTAGAGAAAATAGTTTTTATTATTGAATTTTCCTTGGCTTGAGCGGTGAAGGACAATACACCGAAACTCCAATGTCTTCGGTTTCAACGTATTTTGCTATAGGTATCTCCCTGACATCCTGGAGTATACAAAGAAATGAATGATGGTGAAAATGGGAAACAAAACTTCATCATAGGTACGGCCCCTGATCCGTCAACATTGATCCCGTTTCGCCCCCTGTTCGCCTCTGAACTGCGACTGAATCCGAAGAGAGTGTCAGAGGGAGAGGCCGTGGGATCGACAATATTAAAGTCGGTACCGCTATATGGCCGGAAAGAGTCCATGGGGTTTGGTAGGCGGATATAAAGAGTGACACCCAGCCTAATGATTTTCACCGGTCCGGCTCGCTGGAGGCCCATGTGGGTCTCTAGTCAATTGATTTATTTATCGGCCTGAGCCCTTCACTTTGAACAACCAGACCACGATTTTCCTGCCGTAGATGACACCCTCCGGCATTGGCGTCTATCAAAGCTCCACAAAGGCTGCTCCGCTTTGAACAAGAGAGAGTAAGAACATGAAAACGATACCATTAATGTGATTTAGCATTTGAGGTTAACGTGGGGATAACACCGTTGTTTTTGTTTTGGGTTGTGTTGTCTGTAAGTAGACAGGGTGGGTGTTATTTGGATGGAAGTTGCGTATTTTTTTTCACGTCGTTCTGATGACATTAGGCATAATGTGTTCATCTATTTCGAAAACCCTTGAGGAAGACTCATGAAGGGGACAACGCGTTCTTGAAGGGCGTAAAGACAATCAGAAGGGCGTGGGAGAACAATTTCTCACTCCTCCCATGACAGACCTCGAAAGAAAAATATCTTCAACGCTAGGGCATGGAGAAGTGGCGTATAAGGAATTGAGAAACACTGACTCCGGGTAGAAGCATTAGGAGCAATATTGGCATCGAGGGAGGGTCCAGGGACCCCATCACATTAGGCGATGACTACCGTGAGTCAAAAGACAAAGACATTTTTCCTCCTCGCTGGGAACTATTATCATCGTGAAGAGCTTCCAACGCCTCATACCTACCTGGAAAGTACGAGCTTTTAGTGGAGGACTGTTCAAAGAGTGTAATGAGGAAGAGTGGGTACGAACTGAGGTGCTACGTCCTTCTAAAATAGTTTACCTTGGTGCTCTCAGGAATCCATTCACCTGCTCTCATATTTGGCCATGGTGCTTTATTGTTTGTCATTTTTTCTCCCATCGCAAAGCCAAGAAGGATTTGAGATGCATTTTTCCGTGCGTCTGTCAATTGTTGGTCTACTTCAATTCTGAATATAGTAAACCAAAGTATTCCATAATGAGCTCACGACAAAAATTGACAAAAATTGAAAATTTAAAAAAAGAAAATTTAAAATTAAAAACTAAAATATTACCAGAGCCTGGTGATATTGTAGTTGATCTGCGTCCAACTAAAACTCCTGTCCTTGTGGACGGTCACCGCCTCTCTGTCTGGAAAAAGTTTATAATTCGCTCCTTTGTCGAAGCCTGATATGTGGTCAAGAAGCAGAATAATCCCGCCGGAGCAGCTCGAAGGATCCATGGGAAACTTTTAAATGTTGGGGAGGCCTTTAATCTGATCTTGATGTCTTCGTCCCTCGTCCGCCCGCTATCTCGGTTATTTTTTCTGAATTACTAATGCAGGCGAGCAGGATTGTGTGGTGGCCCCGGAGGGTGGGGTGGTGAGGGGGGGGGGGGGATTTGGCATTCCTGGGGACACGTTGTAGCGAAATGCAAGGACAGGATGTAATCGAGAGGACAAAGATGGGGCTGGAACAACTGGTCGAAGCATTCCAACCGGTCAATGAGAAAGATAAAGCCTCGGATTGAATCTAAAGGAGATGGTGAATTTACATTTTATTGACATTGCCGTACATAATTTAGGTCCCTGGTAATAAGTTAATTTGAATATTGTAGAGTTATAAAATATCGTTTTGTGTCATTCAACACATCAGACGCTGGCCTCTGACTAAAAAATTCATAAAATGTCATAGATGCTCCTTGTCGTCTGGTCCTTAATGATGGCTACGATCATGCTGGTACGTGGAGCTCGGATCCTGCCGAAAAGTTTCGGGTTGCGTCAGCGGCAGATGAGGTCACAAAGGCCCATTACAAGGGGGAACTTGAATCGCATCTGCATATTTCCCCCATCCGCGCACCAAGTCTTATTCTTGTTCTTTCCATTATATTGGCCCCCATAAGCACGCCTCTCTTTTCTTCAAGTTTGACCCTTTCAGGGCTTTATCGGGTACCCCTTCATTTGGTCTAATGTGGTTATCGGGCCCCTTAATTTTTAATTTAAATTAGGTTCATAGAGCGCCCCTTCCGATTCCCATCGCTACCCATGTCGTCAGCTGTCTGAATTTTCATCAGCCGACTTTTGGATTACAATAAAAATGAGTGGGTAAATTATCTCAATTAAATTTATACAATAACTACAAATTAGTAAATTGGATTAGTACTCGTACGGTGGTGAAATTGCTGGTAAACTAAACAATAAAATACCTACACATGGAAACGTCTGGTGTCGTATTGGCTTAACCAGAAAATTCATCTTGAGTGATTTTTGTAAATCAAATACGGAAAATGTTCAACCCTTACTGAACCATTTTTGTTCCCTCGCGTGTCCGAGAGACACATTCAATGGAGGGTATTAACGAAGGTGTTGTAAGTTGGGTGTGGGAGGCATTAGTGCGGTATTTGCTCGACCTCAATGAACCTCGAAAAGGGTCATCTCATTAAGAATTGAGGACCCTCCCTAGTTTCTCGCTCATTCGGTTTTTTTTTACCAGTTTCTTACCAGTGGGGTCTTGATGGAAGTCCAGGCCCCATAGTGATTAATTCGTAATTAGTTTCTTTCACGGATTCGACGAAGAATAATGTCTCGCTCTGAAAATACCTTACTCGACTGGTGTTCCCACCATTTGAGAAATTTTTTATCGTGGGGAGCCAGCTCTGTCTTATATGATTCACCGGGATAAATCTTTGAATCCCCAGAAGAGGAGGAAATGAATCAGAGGATCCTCACTCTTGGCCTTACTTTGAGCTCCCACGTATGTGTCATTTTTCATTGTACGGTTTGCTCGGCTATTCATAGAATTTCGCGAATTCGAGGTGGCGTGAGAAGCAGTTTGATTAAAGTAACTTCTTGCTGTCATTTAGAAAGGACTTCGTACGTCTGACAATGTTTGTTAGCATTAAAAATGAAAAATGTAGTTCATCTACGATTGTCATTCAGTGTCAAATGTTACATAAACCAAATAAAGATGAAAATATTACTAAAAATGATAAAAAAAGGAACGTCGAAAAGTTGTTGACAGTAAAAAATTAGACGTCTCACTCTGTTGACAGGCGCGTAATGTTCCATTCCCTCCGTTGCCTATAATTTTTGAGGAAATTCAAAAGACCGACACAACATCAGAATGCACTTTTTCTGCCTTCCTGATGTTTTGGAGCAGACTGCCACAACGACGAGCCGAAGAAGACCTCCGTGTACCGGAAAATTCGTTGTCAAGTGAATTCGTGCGTGGCCAGTTGTTAAAAAAAAAAATCCTTCCAAAACGTAAAACCGTTTTCTCAGGTTCGAGGTGGTGTTGGTTGTTTGTAATTGTAAAGGATCACGGAACCGCAGGATCCTCTCCGCCCTCGACCTGTAGAGGTGGATAACAGTTTTTATCTGCCTTTTATCTTCATCAATGGTTAGAGAGAGAGGCAGATGGTTTTCTTTTCCTGGGTGTGTACAAAGCCAAAATACTTGCACGACTCACAAAATGAAATAAAAGCGTTCGTTTATTTTGGATACCCTTCGATGTAGGTCGTCTTTGTGAACTAAAGCCCAGCAACTGCTGTTTCCTGCGTGCGGATTCTTTCTGAATCGTAATATGACGAGTGTCCACTAATTTTGTATTCTCTACGAATTCTACGAAACTGGACTTGACGGGGCGCTGGAAACATCTCTGTTCTGAAGCACTGCATCCGTCGTCCCAGACGTACTATCGACGCCTTTGTAGGCACTCAATGAAGATATTGCCAATAAAGAGATCAGCAGATATTATTTATTTTGTTGTGTTATAAATTAAGTGTAATTTCATCGCTCTGAAAATGAAATAAACGGCCCAGCATTCCTTGAATAATCAACCTATGTTTTCATGATAATGGTCAACCTCTCCGATTCGGCTCAAAATTTTTTTCTGGACGTTTCATGATGTCCTGATCGAAAAAGGTCAATGTCCGTCCGCCGTCCGCCGTCCGCGTACGCCGTACGCCGTCCGCCGTCCATTGTCCACGCCGTTTTTGGTAGTAGAAAATGTTCTAAAATCTGAAATTTGGGTCAGGGGTCTGTTCCCAGCCGAGATGGGTCCTCGAAACTTTTCAGCCCGATCGGACCAAATTTTGGAGGGGGTAGGGGTCAAATGTGTTTTTTGAAAAAATGGTTTTTCGAGATTTTGGGTGATTTAGGCGAGTGGGGTGTCATTTTCCACTAAATTTTTGGACGCTGAATCCAATAAAATGGGTCCAGAACATTGGCACCCACTGGAAGAAGTAATGGGTCAATTGGGTATTATATACCCATGTGGGTGACTTCAGCCGATAGACAAACAAAACACATCGTCATATCCTGTTGTTTATAACTAGCTGTTAAACTTAGCAACCAATTTTGAGCAGTTGCCTACAATTCTTTTTACTGTCCGAGCTTTTTAATCGTACCATTTAATTCAATTTAATACAATTATTATAGCCTTCTAAATTACCTACGTTTCTCAGTATTATATTAGTAAATTAGTGTCGTAGTGCCCCATAGATACACCCATCTTGAATATGTGTTTTCGGGATTTCTGCTACCTAGGCGAGTAGGGTGTCATTTTCCACTAAATTTTGAACGCTGAATCCAATAAAATGGGTCCCTGAACAATTGGCAACCCACTGGAAGAAGTAATGGGTCAATTGGGTATTTTATTACCCAATTTGATTATGTGTTTTCGGGATTTCTGCTACCTAGGCGTGTGGGGTATCATTTTCCACTAAATTTTGGACGCTGAATTCAATGATGTGTTCCCAGAACGATTGGCACCCACCGGAGAAGTTATGGGTCAAAATGGGTATGTATCCACCCATTTGGTTTAATAACATTTCACAGTCCAGGCCTTTCTCCCTAGCATCGTAGGTACCTGGTCGTTCTCCATACAGCCCGCGCACTAGACCGTGATTCATCGCTCTGAGGGCACCACTGCTAATCCTTTGTCTCTCTCCATCTTCTTGCACGCACGCACAGGAATTAATTATCATTTCGACTTTATCGACTTTTTTCGAAAGAGAAGAAAACTATTTTCATCGTGATAGGGATCGTGTGTGGCCTCAGCATCATCTGCATACAGCAGCAGTAATCATCTTCTATTCGTTCCTTACCCCTCCTGCCTAAAACGGTTACCACTATGAAGGAAAAAGGTGCCGTTCTTTGCGATGTATATCGAATCCATTTACTTCCATTCAACAACTGTAACTGGCTAATTAAGTCGAACCATAGAAGAATGGTATATTCAAGCAGCCATTCAATGTTCCTTAAAACAAATTACGAGTCGGTTACGTGTCCTCACGAAATGACCGGTATTTACGATTACCATGTTGAAGAACGCATTAATTCCTGATTGCCAAGTTATGTGTCTGCTACTTGGCTTGCAAATTCATTTTACATCGTTCTTTATTTTGAGGAAATTGAAATAAGATGAGCCCGTGAAAATTTACTCCTATGGCGCTAAGTCGAGACGTAAAGGCGGGAAGAGACAACTGTTCTAGATGAAATTTAAATATCAATCACCATTTTTTAAGAACTCACATCAATTTCACAGCAATTTGCATGTAATTGCTCCCTGTAGACGACCGGAGTCGTTGAATATTCATTGACGTTTCGTATCTTCGTGTGAAAAAAGGGCTTTAGAGACAAAGATATTTATTCGGACACCCGGTGAGTTTATTTATGGCTGAACGAGAATCGTTAGTCTCTAAATGGAATCATACATAAATATTGACTTGAGGAGGTGGGAAGAATAAATTGAATTCGAGAAGCTCGCCGCCCACTTGCTCCACTTTTTGGACGTGTCCACCGCGAGGAGATGCCCCAAACAAAAATCGGTTTCGCTAAATTCCATTAGTTACTTACGGATAAATAAAAGAGAAAGGAAAAGTCCGAGCGTTTGTTTTTCATTTTTATGAAACTTTATATTCTTTTGGGAAGAGTAATTGTTGGAGGAGCGAAGAATTTTCTGAATGAATTGCTCAAAATACGCAAGGTGCATGCAAAATGCATGCGTGTAAGCAAGGAAAATCCCTTTTAATTTTTTGTTGTTATCCCTACCTGTAAAATCAAGAGGTGACAACTCACCTGACCCGAAAGAGTTGTGTCTCGGTATTATATACATAATTAGATCCTTTCTAAGTTGACTGAAATTACTGAACTCCCTAACCGATTACAGGTATAATTCAATTAATACACCTGAAAACGCTAGAAATATTGTGACGAAATTGCCTGAACTGTGTGCATATTAGCGCTGTAATGATGCTGCCTGGGTAATTGGATGTTAATAGCGATCGTGTGTGGCCCTACCATCCGTTTATACTTGCCACTCATTATCATGACACGCACATTATGCAAAATAACTCCTGAAGCAGAAGACCCTCTTCAACAACCAACTATTAGCTCTACGAAGGCTTTGTACTACTCTGGTTTGTTCTAGTCGAAAATGAGCAGGTAGGTTGTAAGGCATATATTGAGAATGTTTAATATTTATTCCCACATTTTTCTTCCCATCAATCGCTTCGGAAAAAAAAAATCCTGTTAAGAAGCTTCCCCCAAGCTACTCCCTCGCCCATTAGAAGGGTTTACAATGGGAATATTATTCATCGGGAAGGTATTTGTAAAAACGACGAGAGTCTCTCGAGTCAGTAGTTATGCGTGGTAGGCGAGTGTTTCGACGTGATTGGAATATTCAAGCTGTCTCACGTTTTAGCAGGTTATTCGCTACTCGGGCGAGAGAAGGAATACATCTTGGAGTCGGCTAGTTTTGAGGATGAGAGTTTTTGCACATTGCAGTCGAATGTATTTGCTAAGTAATCTAGACAATTCATCTGAAGGTGTGGAATCAGAGGTGGCTTTGCTATTGGTTTAAAGCCCCAAATGGGATCGTGAGTGAAATAAACATCAACGGAACTATAATTTACGTCGAGTAAATGTCCTGATTGTCTCTTCATACCTACCCAGTTTGTCACCATTAATACACTAGTCCTCGTCGTGGCGTTCTCTAATTAATCGATAGGTTGCTGATAAGATCGTTTAGACTCCAGAGAGAGTATCGCCAGACTTGTCTCCATTTGTGAATTTTCCTCGTCAGCAGTCGGCCCTCTCGTCTGGATGGCGCAGTCTGCCCCGACCGAATCGAAACAGCTGACCCACAAAACCCTCCGGCAAACATCAGACGTATCGCTTATTCCAACTTTTCTTATCTCTGTGGGTGTTCCAAATCTATCAACCGGATTGTGATCAACATACGAACTCCTTCGTCTGAGTTTCCCGTATGCTTTTAGAGATTTTTTTCATTTTCGCCAGAAACGACAAAGATTGTCCCAAGCCGTAATATTGTTACAAAATTAATTTATTTTGGGGAGAAGGGTCCAAATTTGAACTACTTTGCTCACGTAAAATTTGTAGTTCGTGTATCAGTTTTCCTCTTCTATTCTCCCCCTTTTCGATCGTATGGTTAGGTCATACTTGAAGCGACCACGCCGACCTGGTGTCACCCGAGATTGGTATGCGGAGAGTTTCTTCATCGAGCGCTATGCAGATTTTGAAGTGAACAAGCTATGGTGAATACATCATTATCGGCATTACCCTATCGAGTGGGATATGAGCATCAATAGTGATCGTTATGTGAATCGTATCCATTAGTCAGGACGCGTTTCTACAATGTCGCCGGTCATTGGCTGTGCTGCTCGAATACGAATAGGTCCTATGAGTCCTTCATTTGAGCTTTAATGCTAAAATGAAGTGAGGCCACTTCGAAAATCAAGATTTGAATTGTAGTGGGATGTTGTGGACGTTGTTGGATTCTGTTCGATGTATAGCACATGACGAAACATCGTGCTCGTTGAAGGCTATTGATCTCTGTCTGATGAAACAATTGCGTCGTTCAAACGGATTGACTTCCAATTGGCGAAGAAGCCCAAAGACGCGTGGGTCGAGATGAGCACGAATAGAAGTCAAGCTTACGAGGCGTGGCTAGTCGGTGGCACACGGGAGGGGGGGGGGGGTATCACAGGTGAAACAAAACAGCATTTACAGTCTGTAGGTGCCCCGCTCGAAAACTACACTTGATTCGTAATGGCAGGCTATTACCTGGAGATTCGAGTCCTATGAGATTAGTTGCCGCCTCCTTCGCCATCTCTGCAGGGGTATTATACAGAGGCCTCGAAGAGAAACGCGGTTCATTTGCTTTGGTCTCGCACATGCTCACATCCCTTTTGGTATCTTGTGAACGCTATTCACTTTTATTATAATATTCACGCTTGCCCGAACCATTAAAAAGCATTACTTGATCTTCGCCTTAAAATATGTCAATAATAGAAAACGACAAATTAAATTATAGGAAGTTTCAGGAAATCAATAGGTAATAGCAATAGGAAAACCAGTAGAATATTGTCTTTAGCCGTTTGAGCCTACCGCTTCCTATCGCTGCGCTCTTTCAGGGTCAGTAAAACCTCGACATCAAAATCGGGACGGAGGAGCTTGAGTGAACCACTTGACCTGGAGACTCTTCGGTCTTTTTCGTCTAACTTTTTTTTTTGTCGTAGAGGTACCTACCATCTGAAGGACCGAAAAGTTGTCGAGAGGCTCCTAAAACCACTTCCTCCTCGGTGTAGAGCTAAATCCCTTTTTTCCCCTCGCCGAGTTGATCAGTTCCAGGTCATAACTTGTTCGGGAACCCCTACTCCTCTCGTCAAAACACTGCTCTCCAAAATCTCTTTTCATACACATGTTACTTAACTGCCCCTTCTTTCGTGACAACCAGCATTTTTTTGTCAATACAAACCGGATATCCACTCTTTGCTGGAGAGCGAGACAAAGCAATCAACCTTCTGCATTTTGTTATTATCGCTCCTTTATTTCCCTCAATATTTTTGTATGTTACCTATACACCTTACTGAAGTAATACACGCTTGTACTATCAGTGATCAGAAAAAAAAGAAAAAACTTTAACTTTGACGGTTGATCAAAGTATGTAGAAATCGAAATCTTGAATCTTCTGTCCCGAAAAACACCTTCAAAATACCTCTAAATCTAAAGATCCTAAAAATCCTAAAAGAGCTTAGAAATCTAAAGATCTTGCATAAAGACTCCGCTTGGACTGTAGTTGTTCCCAACCGATTTCCTGTCAAATCTCCACAATCGAGGGTGTGGGTAAAGCAGGTATTCTGGAGAGTGGTATCGACATTTATGGAAACCTAGGTGTGTGGGAAATTGTTTTCTGTTTCACGTTGTACACATTTTTGATTGATATGGGTCCCGACCCGATTGGAGGACGGTGTTTATTGGTGATTCTTAACAGAAATTGATGATATGTTCCCAAAATTGATCATTTTCTCATTTTTGCGTACTTCTGATGCAGGTGGTATGGTGACAGTCTGCGGAGACGGGCCTTGCTGCACGGAGGCAATGCAGAAGCAACTGTGTTACCAAAGTAAGCGGCAGTTTGATCAGGGACTGAGGCAAGAGTTGGACGGGCTGGCGAACATTCTTCTTAGCAGAGCGACCAAATTTGATGGTAAGATCTCCTTAAATATTGACCACCCATACACAATTTAACGAGCAGGTTTCAAAATAGTCAATAAATCACGATTTACTGCCCTCTGATCGTGATTTCCTGACTTACCTGCATTATTGTGAAACATCGGTCCTTCTCACAGCTATTTGGTCAAGATTGGGGCCCGACTATCATCTCACCTATCAATTTTACGGTTCATTTCGTCCTCTTCTTTTCCTCAATCCCCCAAGAATCATTTTTCTATTCAATTGGTTCCCGACTCGGATGACCGGTCATCGTCGATCAGATGGCGTCATCAACCTCTTGAAAATCGGAACTTCCTCTCGATCTTTTCGGGTCATCGCGGCTCAGCGTGTATCGCTGGATTTTCTTTGCGTTTCCTTTCTACGCTCAGTTTTTAAGAAAATCGATTTCCATAAGATTCGATGAGACTAACACTTGCGGGAAGGCATTAAGAAACCTTTTTCATCGTTATCTTGTTAAGCACGGTGCTCATTGGTACTGGGAACAAGAGGAAAAAAACTAACTTCCTACCTAGAGAACTATTCACATTGGTGAATCCAGCCGTTCAAGGTGTTTTTTATGAAGGGATTACCTGGAACAGAGTTGTTAAGTAACAAGATCATGGTGAAATAAGGTAGATCAAGCAATTGCCCATGAACCTGGTGATTACGATGAGAATGCGCTCTGTCCTAAACAATTTAGGGGAAAATCAAAAGTGAGCTAAAATTATTATTTGGTTGGAAAATGAGGCCAGTCTAACAACAATTGTTTTCTTTTTTTTCCAATTGCAGTCAGGATTTTAAGCCAACGTTGTATCGTTTAATTATCAAAAAATTTGAGTGGAGAATGTGAGCTCAAATATTAACGTAACCGAAATCGATAGGATGTTCGTTTTTGCACACGAATACGACCTACATCCAAATTGAGTAGCGATTTATCGATAATTCAAAAACATCGATGGTATTTTTTCGATGTTTACTCTCCCATATTCTTTTTTAGCATAGATTTTTTTTTTCAAAATGTATTTTTTTGGTCGTTTAGGTAGGTACAAATAATACAAATATACCTGTTTGTAGGTGTACAATAGTTATTCTTGTTTCATGTTGTCCTTTTATCCGGTTATTATATTACGTTATTATCCAGTTTTATAATTATTCTCGGTTTCTCAAAGATATTAGTAGCTTATTGATTGAGTTTTTGGACTCCCCAACAGTCAAAGAAGGTGATGGTCGACTCGTAAGCTCTCGAGTCCCAAAGTGAGGTTCCTGCCTGATTCGAGCAGCTCAGGGTTTGGTATTATTGGCAGTCAAGCATCAGGGAAGGGCAGAACGAACAACGCGGGCTTCTGGATGGTTAACCCGCTCATGAATAAAAACTCAACTCCCGACTCGACAGTTCAGCTCAGATCACCCACCTAACTGCATAGCTCCCCTCACCTTACTCGCCCCTAATTGATCGTCTCTCCTTTGGGGCCCCCTCGATCAAGACGCCCTGCCGAGGGGTTATTTCGTGTTGTTTACATTCAGAGCTGCAGAGTTGTTTATGTTTAACTTAAGATACCAAACATTTCTGGCTGATCGAAAGCACCATCCCTTTCCGCTCCCTCGTGAGAAACGATGGAAGCCTTCCTGGATCTTCGGTCCGTATTTCAAAGATGTATTGATACGAGCCATCCTGTTTCCTGCTTAATATCAACCGAAATAATACTCAAGCTTCAAACTAAACCGTTGGAGTCGAAGACTCCGTAGGAATTCCGTAGAAATTCCCTCGACTGAAAATATATTTGTGTTGAGCTTTCAAAACCCACGATACAATTGGTTCGCTAAAGACCATCTTCAGATAGCTTTGGGAATAGGTATTTGCAACTGTATGCAACCTGACTTGGTATCTTGTATTTCCGTCGGAAATAACGGGTTTCCTTCTTATTTTTCAGCAATATTCAAAGAAATGATGACGAAAGCCAGAACAGACTTCCACTCGATGTTCAAGAAAACGTATGGCATAATCTATGAACAAAATTCGTACGTTTTCAACGACCTTTTTGCCGAATTAGAGAAATACTACGCTCGAGGCCAAGTCGACCTGATCGAAGCTATGGACAACTTCTTCAACACTTTGTACCAGAAGATGTTCACCGTCCTCAACGCGCAGTACAAATTCGATCCTAAGTAAGTAACTTTTTCTTCTAAATTTTGTTTATTGGGGCCATTAGCAGCAAATTTTGCTCTTCATATGGGAGAACCTCACAAAATCTCTAATAACGGTTAGGAAGCGGTACAGAGCTGATGTGGTGTGCTCTTCTAATGACAGTTACAAAACTGCAGAAATCTGCTGTTGTGTAGAATTTTAATTATGAAGAATTATTGGAAGCTTAATGTGAAGAAAGGGCAGGGAGCCCCCACAGTGTACATATTTCTTGAATGAGAATGCTTCAATCTGAGAAAACCAACTCTGAAAATTAATTCGTTGGTCTTCGGTTCCGATTTCAGGTACCTCGAGTGCGTTAGCGAAAAAATGAAAGAATTGAAACCATTTGGCGACGTCCCCGACAAATTGTCAGTCCAACTGAAGCGGTCGTTCGTCGCCACCAGGACGTTTTCCCAAGCTCTGATGATCTCTGGAAACATCGTGAAAAACATGGAAAACGTAAGTGAGAGTGCTAATTCATCAACGAATCAATGATGAATAAACTAAAGCTCAGTACGACCTGGTGATACACTGCCACTCCTGTTTTGACTGGTTTTTCGATTCTGCAGATCGCCATGACTAGCTCGTGCAATCGTGCTGTTGCCAAGATGACTCACTGCCCTGCCTGCAGTGGCCTGAGCCTCAACGATCTCAAGCCTTGCTCCAACTACTGTTCCAACGTCATGAAAGGCTGCCTCGCATATCACTCCCAGTTAGATGGACCTTGGAATGAGTTTGTGGGTAGGTTGTTATATGAAGTAGTTTATACCTTCGTTCGGAATGTTTATAGGTAGAATTATGAACTGAAAAATGTGACATTATCATCATTATTTAGATTCTGCATCCTGATACAACTATCAATGTAGTTAAAATACGTAATTAACATTGATGGTCTAATGCTATTTTTTCCACTATTTACCATAGCTGAAATCGGGAGGGTCATCGATCGCCTCTTGGGACCATTCAACATTGAAATGGTCGTCGAGCCTATCAACATAAAGATATCCGAAGCCATAATGAATTTCCAGGAGAACGCTACCCCTGTATCTCAGTCTGTGAGTAGAAATGAATTTGTCATTTTTATTTCTTAGACATTTTCTGTTATTCACTGAGTGTTGTCTTTAGTCATTCGGCTTCTGAGAGCTTACAAGAATATTTTGAAGCTTGTAACTAAATGAGTTGCGGCGTCTTGAGTTTATTTTGTTAGCGCCATGGTTCTGAGATTCAGTCTTCTGATTTTCCTCAAAATTGCCCAAGTGTTAACTCTGTTCAAGTCCGTAAGGAGGAATCTTCTTGTATCATCATCAGCAGTCCCTGATCCTCGGTGAATGTAACTTCAAGCTCAAATAGGAGCAAGCCAGCCGTTTCGGGATTGTCCCTCTTCGTCTGTTCATCAGCAATACTTGCTTCGTTCCCAGGTATTTTCTCAATGTGGGAAGCCCGCGCTCGGACGTCGACGACGAGAGGCGACGAGTACGACACCTTCGTCGTCTGGGGAAATCCCTTTCGAAACTCTGGACTTCAACACGTCAGGTGGCAAAAAGGGAAGGAAACAGTACCAACAACAAGGTGGAGCTGAAGGATTGGAGAAGGTGATCAAAGAAGCCAAATCCCGTCTGAAAGATACAACACATTTCTGGAAGAAATTACCGTACCACATGTGCGGTTCATCGAAAGCCGAAGAACAAAACTGCTGGAACGGCCAGAAGAAAGACAGGTGAAATGCACAGAATTAGGCCTATTTTAATCTCAGAATGCCAGTACAAAGGCCCCTTCAAGCCATGAATTATTCTTAATTGTGTTGCTGACACCTTCTATTTGATGCTTTGACTGCGTCCCCGTCTTTCGACGACTTGCCATCTCAGTCTCCCCCGCGCTTAGTCATCCAGAGAGTATTTTAAATTACCACTAAACCTAACATCGTCCTTCTTCCCTCCAGGTACGCATCTCCAGTGGTTGGTGATGGTATGAGCAACCAGCAGAATAACCCTGAAGTCTCTGTGGACGTCAGCCGACCCAATTCTCTCGCGAACGAGCAAATATACGCTCTTAAAACGATCACAGCCAAACTCAAAACAGCCTGCATGGGCCGAGATGTTGAATGGTTCGACACGGAAACTGGTGAGTGGACTGCAAATTTTCTAGCTAGTTCGTCATGTATCCTCATGTACCAAAAGTCAGTGCTAATCCAGAAATTTTGTTGTTGTACTTTGTTGTACTTATTGTTGACAGTTTGTTTCAATTTTTGAGGTACTCAATTTTTTTTTTATTCGGGGAAAATCCTGTGATCTCAAATTACTTTTGAAGGATGAAATTTTTATTTAACCCTCAAACGTTCGTTGCTTCCTCAAAAAGGTGTTTGCTCTCTCTATTTGTGCCTTAATGTATAAGAAGATTGTTTCGTCCAAGAAACGTACCTAATTTCACGAAACAATTTTTGACAACGAAAGTGTTTACCTCGCATAATATTATAGAAAAAACATGTTTTCTATGTACGCCCCTAGTCCGTTTTGGTCCGTGACCAACCCATGTGAAAGAATTTGCAGCGTCTTAATGTTCGTGAATCTCTCTTTCAGAGCCATCAATAGACGACGGCAGTGGGTCAGGTTATGGGCCCGACGACGAGGACTCGGAGGTGGGTTCAGGATCTAATGGCTTCTCGACCGAGTGCGACCCAGAGCCGCCTACGAGCGAGAAAGGTTCGACCACGCTGCCTCCTCATCGGCCGAACGAAGAGGACAACCGACTATACCCCATACCTGACGACACAGCAGGACGAACCCTCTTTGTCAACAACACGACGAACGAACACTCAGTCGGCTCCAGTTCGAGAAGCGTCGTGTTCAACAGAGTCGTCGTGTCGTACTTCGTGCCCATCGTTATCGTTTGGCTCGGCCGCTCAGTCAGCGAATGGTGGCACTGACAGTTGCTTCCAACTCTTCACGCCGGCGTTGACGGTCTCAGAGACCATTTTGAGCAACGACGCGTCTGAAAATACGTTCCTCCTCGCGACGTAGAAGCGTTAAACTAGTCCCATGCACGGTGCTGGACACCTGACTTTAAACAATCAACTGACTGAAACTGCTTAGATCCAGTGCGAAGTACGTATTGATTCAACCGTGAGCATCTGGAAAAGTAGCCAACAGGGCGTCAAGTAGCCAACTAAGCGAATTGGTACACTACCAATAACCTAAGTCTCTTCACCTTGTTGTTCTTCTCCTGCGAGCAATCCCAGTTGCCCTTCTTAGTGAAATCTGGTCATTTCCCTCTGATAATTGGCAGTCCTCCCCTGATTTACGGCTCAGACAGGCTTGACCTCTACGTCCTCTGCGGAAGATTCCAGAAACTTCTCATCTTCAATGCACTTGAGGTTAGGCCAACATTCGTAGAACAATGTTTTACCATTATCTTCGATTGTATTCGGCTGTTTTGGTGCTATAGAGAGCTATGCAAAAACAATAAGAATAAAAATTACCTTACGAAATATTAGAAGATGGCAAAATACTGATGATTGGTCTATTGACAAATAAAATCTCCTATCCATTATTAGACGAACGCATTTTAGCATGTCCATACGAGTTCTGAACCACGGGTTTCCCGCAGCAAGCCTTGAACTGCATTTTTAAATCATTTGATTTCTGACAAAATTTGCACGCTGGGAGCAATACTGGTACAAAAAATTAATTCGGCTAAATCTTGGAACAATTCTTCAAGCAAAATGTATCGTCGGATAGCTCTCAGCTAGCTGTGCAAGGGGGTAAACCCTGTTTCAAGATACGACTCGTAGTTTAAGAAGTAGCCTCTAGAGAGAAGAAGAACCACCATAGGGAAATGGAATCAATTAATCAATTCTGATCAATAAATGAAAATTGAGGCGTCTAGGGCATGCAAGAACTGTATCCAAAATCGTTGAACGCCATTTTCCTAACGTTGTCATTTTACACTTACACCAATATTACATTAAGAATTTGCAGAATTACTTGTTTGTACCAGTATTACACCCAGCATGAGAAATGAATACCGTCTCAATTCAAAAAACGCTTGGGGGAAAAAATGTATTGATCATCAGCACGGTGTTTCCGCATGCACGGATCAGTTGAACTGTTCAAAAAACAATCTTACGATCTTGTAAGGCTCATGCGTGAAGGCTATGTAATTCGGCAAAACAGAAGCAGTATGAATGTAATGAGACAAATGCAACGACACAAGTTAGGTTCAGTACTGAAATTAATACGATTTTATTGGCTTTTATGGTCCTCAAAGATATTGTTTTTTATAAAACGCACTATATGCAATAAATTCTACCAGTAAGGCTCAGGGAGCAAGGTTCCAAACAGCATTTAACTAAGATGGTGGATTCCGAGAAGTGAGCGTTCAAATGTGCTATTTTCCCAACTATCACATTTCGAAAATCAACAAAGCAATAACTTTCCCTGTAGGGGACACTCCTATTGCAATCAGACTGTTGTGAGCGAACTTCCTCCCTTACATTTTCATTCCAGCCTTTGTCTGTGCACTATAGAAATAATCTCCAAGCAGCTTTCATATCTTAGCTTCTTCATTTTGGACATCTCTGGGCATGGAAAATCATGTCAGTAGTGAGGGACTTCCTTCAATATTTCTTTATGGGCTGGATCTGATGTTTCTAGATGCCCCAGTCGTAATTCTAAACGCCTAATCAAATATATGTCCTGAAAACGACTAATCTTCTGTTGGCTTTTCGTCAAGGTTTTTATGCTTTGTTTGAGTACATTGACGTACATCATTTTTATAGTAAACGAATGAAATTGATCAACTTTCACGAAATCTAACCATGCCTGTGATATAGCACCTACCAAAATCCAATTGATTTCTATGTACGAGCGCACTGGGATCACATGTCGCTCCTGCCCCCTCTCATCCGGAGATTTTCAGCTGAAAAATGTCCGACTTCAAATGGTGCCACTTTCGTTTCCCGTAGACATTCTAAGTATGTACCTAGTAATAGTAAGTAGAAAAAAAAAATCGAACGCAAGATTTTTTGTTTTGTTTCGGACTAGTCGTAAATTATTCGTTAAATTTATCGTGTAAATTTTTAACTCGTGATAATGTTTTTATTTAGTTTTATTATTGAAATCAGTTTTTAATTTTTTTCCCAATTGGTCGTATGACGTCTTCAAAAGGTGCGACGACCCTCTCACGCCACTCCCGTTTCCCGTTCGTTTGCACTTCGATGTATATTTTTGTATATTCTGTGTACATAGTGGATTAATCATTAATATAGTTTCACGTATCATTCTTTAGGAAATAAATTTAGATTTCAAAAACTGAAAAGAAATTTTTGACGCGAAGTCTTTTGGTTTTGTGATTACTAGTGATAATAGGATAGAAAGCGTCTAATTATTTTTTAATGCATAACGATCTGTACAACTTTGCAATAACTTACTATAAGTATTACGGTCCTTGATAAATTATAAAGTTTTTTTTTTTGCACTAGTTTATTTTTTTTTTTTTTTTTTTGTTCGGAAATGGATTTATTTCTTTTCAAATTTTTTGTGACGACGGAGTAGGAGTATTGTTGAGGACGAAGGTTGTACATATTTTAAAAAAATGTTATTTTACATGTACAATTGATCCGAAAAAAATAAAAAATGCTTTTTGTACCGCGTGATACGTGTTGTCAATCCCCGTTTCTGCTACTTCGCTGGATTTGAGGAGTTCGAGCCACAGCATTAATTTTTCATCGATACACGAAGAAAATATTTTATTGCGTTGAATTCATTCATATTACGCACGTGCTCAACTGATGCAGGTACTTACAATGTCCCCCGAAGCGCCCTCCCACATGTCGAACTACTAATGAAGGAAGAAAAAATGGTTACAAAGCACGAAACAAATTACTGGAAAGTCAATTTTCCTTATCCTTGATAATTATGAACGTTCTCATGCGAGAAAAGTCGATGTTTGATGCGCTATTTCGCGTAAATTGCGAGGCCTTACAAAACTGAAGGTTTGGGGGACACCTCGTTTGAATAACGTTTTGAAACTTGAGATTTCAATTCACGCATGGAGTTTTTTTCAAAAGAGACACATAAAAGTTTCTTGTTGAATTCACAAAAGTCTAAAGAATATAATAATATTGCATATACGCACAAGAAACTTCAGTCTTAGTATCATTTGATTCTCAAAGTATGGAACAAGCGTGGGGTCAATTACAGCTGGGTTGTGAATTTGAATTACTTCAAAAGTTTACCATCCGGAATTTCTCTCAAAAACGTCAACATCGTGACATTTTTGTAAATAATTCGGTTTTCAAATGGAAATTGAAAGTATCGAGTGAATAATTATTGCTTTTATTATTCACAGGACTAAGGTAAGCTAGCAGCGTCAAACGTTTTCCTTGATACGCTCCTTTTCACAACCCAACGCGCAGAGTTAACAGTGAACAGTTGTCAATAGGTTTACATGAATAAAACCCGCATTACAAAAAGCCGATCGTTGACTAACGACCAAAAATAAAATCAATATACGATATTATTCTACGTGAAGATGAGCCTAATGAATAAAAATGCCGAACGCTTATTTTTGAAACAAATACTGAAGCGTTACTTGCATGTAAACGGGTCTTAACCCATCACTTCATTTCACACAATATACTTGAGATTAAATTGCACTTGTTACCACCACCAATATAATAACGTGTGTATCCACACGAAATTGACATAGAACAATCGATGAAGCTGAACATGCTGATTTATGGAAGACTCTCTTAAAAACTGATTAATTAGGTAGAAGGACGCAGAACAAGGACCTAACAAGTAATTTGGATACGTCACGATACAAATTGTAAAAGTTGAGACGAATTTTGAGGCTCTTCTTCCGACTGGTATGCTCAAGAACCCTTCATTGATGAGGACGTTGAAGAGGAAAAATCTTGAATTTAGTTTGATGGTAAAAAACGACGGAGATTGAGAAAATTGGTCCAGGTTCTTCCATTTAAAGCGCTCAATATTCGTTCATTTTAGGACGAGTTTTGAGGTAAATGTAGGCGGCGATGAAGAGGAAAACAGCGCCCAGAGTAGGTAGAGCAATGGTGAAAATTTTCCTCTTGTTTTCGGCAAACTCCTTTTTCCTTTCTTTCTTCTGTTTGTTTGTTTCTTTGACTTTACCTTTCAGCTGTCTCATTATTTCGGGAGAATTGAGATCTGGAAAAAGGCAATGATTATTATTGAGAATGAGTTAGGACATCAATAAATGGGTCAAATAGCTATTAGAGGTTCATTAATTCAGGTAAGAATATTCCAGGAAAATTAGTTGTTCGTTGGAACGTACAGGGCCCTGCTGAGTCCCGACCATGTTTCAATATTTGTAAATGCCTGTCTGTCTTCTACAGAGGGGTATCTGGGTATTCCACGTTGTCAACTGTTTCAACTACTTCAACATACTTGAAGAGTGTAGTGGGGGATGGTAGGAAAGAGAACCTACACCCCTTCCGCCAAAGGTCTATATAACTCCGTGCATTTAATACTAATTTATTCTAGCACCGGTACACAGCGGTTTGTCACCAAAGAGGCAGCACTGGAGTTCGAATGGTATAAACCATAGCATTTTGGATATTTTTTTAAAATTTTAATTTACTCGTTGGGCAGTGGAGGCTCAGCACACACCGCTCCGTCTCAGCGACTTAATTTATTCTTTTCTGTAGGCTACATGCGAGGAAGAAAAGTCGAGCTATTATCTCCTATATCCATATGGAAAACCGGGCACACCGGAGGTAAGTAGATGCGTCCTAGCACAGTGGCTCTAGCGAGCACTCTTGCTCAATACACCATTGGAACTCATGCCAATCGTCTGATGTTATGAGATGAGCAGACGTCTACTCAAAATTACTACCTTCTGACTTGGTATGTCCCTGATAACGTCATCACATCATTTTTTGCTCGACATGATGTGGACAGGACTGAAATCCGTTCACCGTCCGAAACAACAGAAGACCACAGCAGAACTTACCGTTAGTGCACAGCAATTAACAGGTACTAGGGAAAGCTCAGGTAAATCAAAATTTCAAAACATGAAGCACAACAAACACTGGACGAAGCACGACCACGATAAGTACCATCACAATATCAGATGACCGGGATGAGTTTACACGTTAACTAGGGATCGGACATCGATGTCCGATGTTTTCGAAACATCGATGTTTTAGATCCGATGTTCGATGCTCAACATCGATGTTTGTAAACATCGATGTTTATTGATCATCGATGGTGATCCACCGATGTTTTTGATACATCGATGTTTCCGCCGAGTAACATCGATGTTGATTTCTGAATAATTTAATGACGATCTGGAAGAAATTTAAACGATTTTTTTGCTTTTCTTAAATTATATTATTTACTAATATATATAAGATTCCTTTGAACTTTCATCATAGATGAGACTGATGCGAGCAATGTAAACATTGTTTTCAAGACGGTGCTCAGCTCACTTTAGTTGTAGTCAATACGTCACAGAGTGCACACCCTTTTAAGTAAATATTTTATTTCAAAACCTGCCTTCGGAATGAAACATACGTTTTAGATTCAGGTGGGCAGACTTATAATTTATAGTTGTGCGTAACCAGACGATTTAATATTATTTTCATTCATGTAATTTTGTTATTATTTTCGAATATCAGTATTGAGAAACTGCATCTGGCGTTTGGTTGTTAAGATAGACGAAAGAAGAGACCTATCTATACGCAAAATATGCATCCTTTGTTGTTGTCCCATAATAAGCATGAAGGTGAAAAACATTCGGATTTACCTAAACCGAAAAAATCCAAAGATTCAACCCCCAACTAAAACACCTGCACCAAAGCAGCTGCCACGACGAGTGGGACTGAACTTTTTCTCCAATCTCAACCCGTTAATCCTGCCTGTATCTCCGGTATGACAGCAGAAACTCAGCCGACGATTAGAGCTGCCTTCCAACTGCAGAAGGATTTTCACAAAGGCAGTAAGAAGCACAGTGCGATCTCAAATGCGACTGCATTTTTATTGTGCAAGGCAAACTTGCCATTCAACTTGGTGGAGAATGAGGGATTTCGAACATTCATGGGCATGGTAGCTCCAAGGTATAAAGTTCCATGCGCAAAAATCTAATAGAAGAAAAGTACGATAAAGCTCGTAACACTTCTGTGAAGGCTTCAAGGGGTTACATCTTAATACAATTATGACTGATGGATGGCTCGACACCCAGCGAATGTTTACATCGATGTTAAGCCGTTAGAAACATCGATGCCGAAAAACATCGATGTTTAAGTCAACGATGTTAAATGACATCGATGTTTTGCTCGCGATGTTGGTATCGACGTCAACATCGATGTTGTGGCTTCGATGTCCGATCCCTAACGTTAACAGGTGGGTGTGGGGCCGTGGGGGTAGTAGACATAGTGCGACCCTAAACCACTGAACCTTTTTTAGGTCGCTAGACATGCCAAATCTCATTGAATTAATTATTTGTCCTCCGATAATTAGGATAATGTTGTATTGCAACTTTTATCGCAATTTCAAACAAGGAAATATACCTACTGCTTCAGGCTTTCACAAATTCTTTTAGGGTCGCTATAGTCAATCAAAAATAGTTAAGACCACAGTAAAATTTATATAATAATAGTTATGTATTAAGTCAAGACACGAAGTAAAAACAACATCAGAGTACTAAAAGACTAATAAAATTTTATTTTGATTCTCTTGCAAGAGCTGCTGGACGCTCTGCTCAGAAGTTAATAATGAAGGTAATACAATAAATAAAACATCGCTGTTTCCATTAAAAAAAAAAGTCCAAAAAACAGCTTCGGGATTTTTTAATATATTGATTGTTTTGTAGAAGAGAAAAAAAGCAATTGGAAACGCATAAAACCTCGCAGTTTTTTTCATGCTCTTCAAGCCAATCGTAACTTTAGCAGGCATTTTAAATTTAGAAAAAACCCGTGTACAGAGAAAATTTGATTAATTTGAGGTTGAAGATGTTCAGAAAGTGATTTGGCAAAACAGCGTATCGATACGTATCGAAATTCAATGTATCGATACGGGTGTATCAATACGGCTTGGTGTATCGATATTTCTTCGTATCGATACGGTTTACAATAATTATCAGTATCGATTATTTGTATCGATATATTATTGTATTGATACATCGAAACCGAGAGCCAATAGCCAAACAATAACAAATTAACCTTAACCTCTAATTTTATATTAATCGAAATAAATATATAATTTCTTAAACGTTAATTAACCTTTTTTCAATGTGGAACTCTCTTACATCTTTAAATATCCAAATTAACTGAATCATGAAACAAGCTATAGAGAGAGAGTTATCTATACGATATTAGGTAGTATTGATACTGATACAGCGGGAAAAAAATATGGGGTGTAACTGGTTGACCAACCTAGTACGACCTTGTAAACAAAGCGATTTTAGCGCATCCTATAGACTTTTCCCCAGCTTTTTCTCTCTACAATTCTGCTTGACTTCTATTCATCCACATTCTCAAGCGAAGGGAATCGGTATATCGATACGGGGGGGGTCCGTGTATCGATACGACCGTATCGATACACCCGCTTGCATCGTGACAAAATATCGATATTTTTCCCCGCTGTATCGATACGCACATCACTAACCGGTGGTACCCACTAGGAATGCAACTATCGGATAACAATATCGATATATCGAGTATCGATAGTTTAAAAAAGTATCGAAATAGTAATTTGATATATCGATGAAAAATATCGATATTTCGATATATCGGCCTTCGATATTTTATTTAGAAGAAAAAATCTAAATTACAACATTGCAAATTTAGAATATTCAGACACTGAATTCCAGTGAATAAAAAACCTCGACATTTTTGAGGAGGGTGTAGGTAGGTATAGAAAAAAATGCACCCATACAAAAATGCTCGTTTATTTACTAAAAAAACTTGTTGTAAATAAATATAAGCACGTTTATCTATAAAAAATGTACCCATACAAAAATGCACGTTTATTTACTAAAAAAAACTTACAATAATGAAATAAAAGCACGTTCACTAAAATACTTATTATATTGAAATAAACTCACCTATACTTAATACAATGAGGTCAATCAAACCAATATTTGTTTGGGATTGAAGTCAGGAAGACGCGTTGCTTCACGTGTTCCCCAGATAATCGACTTCTCAAATCAGGTTATCAGGTACGGACAGATTAACTGCCGAAGCAACTCTCTCAGATGATACCGATAAGGCACAAGGAATTAGGCATTTCAATGCGATTTCTGAGAGCACAGGGGTAAAGTGACGACTGTCAATCCAAAACTGTACAGGGTTTGAGTCCTTTGGCAGGATAGGTTGATCCAAATATTGTTTGAAGTCACTCGGGACGCCTCTCTCAGTAGCATGCTGAATCGTTGTCGGTGTTCTGACAATTTCTTCGTGCCTGTTCCAAATGCTTCCACTTCCACTCTGATCGGTTTGTTCGGTTGCGTAAATAGAAAATTTGTTTCCTAATCTGAAATTCCCCTTGATTGACAATAATTTTTAGGTTTTAGGTTAGGGCGTAAAAAAATTAATATCGGACCCGATAGTGCTATTTTAATATCGATATTCCGATATATCAAAATAGAAAATATCGGAAAAAATATCGATATATTGCAAGAAAAATATCGATATTTCGATATTTGTTATACATCCCTAGTACCCACAGGCCACAGCCGTATTAGAGAGTTCCTAAGAGATAAGTCCAGGTGTGCTAGGGCCATCGTTTTTGGTCTTATCGGGGCTTCGCTAGAGCGAGCTAATTTGGATGCTAACGGATAGAAGAGGCCACCTCGAAGTGTCCTCATCTGAAAGTGACGTCGAATTTAGAGCAACGTAAAATGGCGTCTTCTACCCTGTTTGTCAACATCAGCATACGGCATTTTGTTTTCTCCACCGATTTCGTGCTCCTGTGTTTTGTGAATTTTCTTCAACCTCGCCCGTCATCGAAAATGTCGCTCGACTATTTTTATCGGTCCTACGTGAATGGACACCTGTCAAGCAGCGATCTTCCATGGCTTTTCGAACTTTATTTACAAAGCCGAGATCGTCCTACACCTCGTCGACTGGTGCCGCTTGGTCCATTTTCCCTAGGTTTGTACAAATATGCCTTAATTATTATTGCCCGGTACTCAATCAATATGGTATCTACCGACCATTCATTGGTTCAGTATGCTATCTACCGACCCATCCTTCTTTCTTCATCTGCCCACTGCACACTACGCCGTCTTGAACTTTTTCACAAACACCTATTTCACCTGGCAGCTCTTCAAAAATTGCTCACATGTAGCATCGTCGTAGATAATTTTCCTGTAAAAGTGACCCGCACTCATCGTGGCTACGTGAAGAAACAACCGAACTGGACTGAACATTAAGAAATTAATGCGTGTTAGATGAGCAAGCCGATTCATTTGTTCGCGTTTTTCGAGGCGGTAGATAGCATATTGTAAGACGCAATGCACACGATAGATACGCCCGGTCAGCGGTAGATATCGGTTTCAAGGTAGATAGCATATTGATCGAGTACCTTATTGCCCTGCTCAACCAATTTATTGCGAATTCCCACAAAGAATGTGCAATTTAATGCCCTCAGTTGTAAATTTTAGATCTCATGACTGACGACGAGGTGGAGCAGCAGTTCCGATTCAGCAGAGACCAGTTGGTACAGCTCCAAACCTGTTTCCGACTCTCTGACGTCCTATGAGCAGATGGATATCGAGTTGCAGAGGATGTCCACATTGTGCCTGTATCACGTGCACCATATTGGTCTGGCTAATATTTAACATTATTAATATAAAAGTAGTTCAAACATCAAATTGAAGTTCGTAATCATTACAATCAAGTATATGAGATTAACATTCTCTCTACCCTCTATGCGTCCTCCTCATTATCTCATTTATGCCCACAGGCAGTGGCTGCTAAAGGAGCTCCCCTGAGCAACGTTTGGACTTTTATCGATGAAACGGGTAGAAAAATGTGTCGCCCTTCAGAAGTGCAGCAATTATATTATTCTGGCCACAAAAGATTCCACAACCTTGTCAGTCTAAAAGGACCCTACGAGGGAAGGAAGCACGACGCTGGTAAGTGGGTTTGGATATTCGCCTAATTACATGTATTTGGAAAGGTTCCGTTAAAAAAAAAAAACTAAAAAATCATGGTTTTCGTTTCAGGTATTTGGACAGGATGTGGTGTTCAGGAGCAGATTAGCAGGTTGTGCGTTCGTCGAGACCGAACTTACGTCATTTACAGGGACCCATCATACCCTGTCTCAGACATCCTATTACTCCATACCACGGCACCCAAACCGCCTTAATCACCATGAGGGCGAACAACTGGATAGAGAGGAAAGAAAAATAACTACAATAAACATGAACAATGTATATATCAAACGTACATAAAATTCATTGGTATGCAGGAATCGGACTGACATGTCCGTAACACAACATAACGAACTAGGGAGTTCAAGTAACACTTTATATGTAAATACCTAATATCACAATCCAGTTTCAAAAACAGTAGGTAACAATAACCCAGAAAACAATAAAAACAAGGAGAACGCCGAAAGTATAAGTTTTAATTTGGTTTCCGAACTAATTTTTCGACCATCTCCATACTTTGTATAGTATTGGCTTGAAAAATTTGGTTCTGCTCCAAAATGTTGCTCATGAAGCGCCGCGTGTGTACAATGGGTTTTGATTAGATTGACATGTTCATTCTCCCAACCCTCTTCAAAATGGAAGTTCATAATTCAATATTTGAATGGAGTCAATTTTTTTGTTATTTCTTGAATAATTAACCTATGTAATCATGCCCGAGTTCATGGGCCTACTCCAATTATTGGCCTCAGCCTTTTTTAAAAAACATTTCATGATGCCTAGGTCAAAACGCTGCAAATTCTTTTACAGGGGTTGGCTATACCTCGGACTTTTCTTGGTCCGACTCATTCCAATCAATTCAGCGTCAAAAATTTACTGTAAAATGATATCCCACACGCCTAGGTACATGTAATCTCAAAATGGGTGAATAGATACCCATAACTTCATTCGGTAGGCGCCAACCGCATACCTGTTCAACCTCCAGCTCGTCCCACCCTGAAAAGTACATTTATAGTTTATTAAAATTTGAGCAAGGAGTAAGCAATGTAAACTGTGGTATAAGAAACGTAAAATTGTGGTTTGTTTCTAATAAATTAATAGATGCAGTACAACAATACATTCTTCTTTCCCCCAAAGCACTTTGCGCCGTCCTATCGCGCACTTTGAAATTATTGAGCAGCAGGGTCACCCTCTGTCTCACGCTTTTAGGCGCAAAATTCTTTCCTCTTCTATTCTTCAAAACATCGGCAATGTAAATCCATCTAAGGATACAGAAAAAAAAATATTGTCATTGAAAATTTTTGCAGAGCCATTGGAAGATGTCGTGAGACCAGCTTGACACGTTAAAGCCCATTGTGGTATCCGCATTATTCACAGAATATTATTAAACTAGAGGGTCAAAACCTACAATTCTGAGCATACCACAAAGATGGCTGAAAAAACATTTGTTCGTGTTACAACGAGAAAAGAAACACCTCTGAGCAGTAGGTGATTTTGGAGCGATGAATTAGACCGTGAACAACCTCCAGGCCTTCTACAGAGGCGATCAGAGCGAACTCATCTACGTTTGCCTTCAACGTTGGAAATTTACAATGTCCGAGACCAAATTAGGGCCCCCAAATACGCAACTAAGTATTCATTTGCAAATTTCGGAAACCAACCTGCCAATGTGTTCATAGGTGTTTTTGACCACGACGAGTCCGAGCATCTCCACGTCTTCCCTCGTGAACCACTATCTCCTGTTCGGCACACCATCATTTGTCGACGTCTTCCATAATCTAAGAGAATATTAATTGTACACACAAATTAATGCAAACATTCATGTCGCCAAATGCATGTCACTACAGATTAAGTTAACGAATACAGCTGAAAGAAACTGGATGCCGACAATAATATATTAATTGTGTCATCCAGATTCTGTAAGGTTTTAGACTGAACAATTTCTAGACTTTCTCCAGTCCTATTCCTTTTATCATATACAGTAGTACCTCGCAATACGATGTTTTCAAGATACGAAGTGGAATATCGCAAAAATTTGTGCTCGCGAAACGATACGTTTTTCGCGATACCATCCTCTTGCCACATCTTGGCCAGATACTTGCCAGTACCTCATGCCACAAGTTGGCGCGCTACGGGCAAACCATCGGTTGGTTTGAAAACTTAAACAGTTTTATTTTAAAAAAAAGCACTCAGAAAAAATGCGTATGGACATTGTATGAATGACATTTGTATGAGTCAACATTTTGAGGAGTCGTCAGAAACAGGGTTCTTTAGATAGATATTTTTGGAATAGAAATGCCCCAGAAAGTTAAGAAGCGAGTGTTTCTAGTTAGAAAACTAGAAAAGAAAGTGAAGACGATGATGTATCACCTCAAATTTAGGTTTAAATTAAATCATCATCGCTCATCATTCATTATAAGATTTTTTCAAGATACGATCCCGGTCCAGGAACATATCGCGAGGTACCATTGTAGTTGCTCTACTTCAAACATACTAAATAACTTCATCAATCAGTTAACTTACTTTATGCTGAAAACAATCGAAGAAAGCGCAACGACAACACAGATGACAGTTCTACGTTGAAGAAATAAAACTCAAAACACGCACGACGCGGTGAAGACGAGCGGCAGACATTTTTAAAATTACGATCAAAACAAACCACAGCAGTGTTATCTCAGCGTCAGGTTAAAGAAATTCGTAAAGTTCGCAGTGGTCTTTTCTCTCTGTCCGTATCTTTCCGGCCAATAAGTCAACTCAACAACGAACCTAGCACGGTTCAGCCGAAGTTAGTACACGCGCATGCGCAGATGAGACACGTTAAGTTCGGATGAGGACGTTAAGTTCGGTCTTTTCTCTTTAGGAACTCCCTATTGTTTCTTTCTAGTGGCGCGGTTCTAGGTTTGGATCTACATTCTAATTCGTGGTATTTCTGGAGACTTGAAGGAAATTGGTTTGAGTTCATTCGTTCTGAAATAAAAAGGAAGATGTCTACTGCTGATCACATAATTGATCTGTTTTCCAGTTATGAGGGATTCCTTAGTGAGGAGCAACTCGTTCGAGAGGTAAGATGGCGGTAATTATCCTGTTGCTGAGTGTTCCTTTAGATCATAAATTTGTTTCATCAATAATGTTCTGTCCATGGTTTGCAGAAGATTTATGATGTCGTGAAGGAGCTGGAAAAGGTAACCAGAGCCGTATCCACTCTTCACCAGAAGATTCATTTGGATGGAGGTCTTGGTGAAGGTAGGCCCAGTCACAACATACAAATTAATATGTGCAGGGTGAGGCAGGGAAACTTATTTATTTGGAAGGTAAATGAAAGGTACTCTATGTATCGTTTTAATTTTTTTTATCGTGTAGCACACGTTATGTATGTACTCCAGCTCCACCCTGCCTGTATGTGTTCTTCAATCCTCACATACCACTTGTTGATTCCAGTTCAGAAAATAATCCAAGAAACTAGAGAACTTGTGAAGTCTTCGGGCCCATTGTACCAACAACTTGCCCTCTCCATCCCACCAAATGAATTTTACAAGTACCACGATTCGTGGAAGTTTGTTACACAGCGGCTAGTTTTTGCCGTTGCTTTGATGCATTTCATCGAAACCAAACAGCTTGTTTCAAAAGAAGATGCCGCAGCATTATTATCTCGTAAGTTTGTGCATAATATATGATGTTACAACCCAAATATTTGACATTATTTGGTTGATCTGCATGAGGTAGTAACCGTTAAATTGTTGAGTAGAACTTTAATACAAAAGATGAATCTTAGTGATTCGTTGTGAGCCTCGAAACGCATCTACACAAATTTTAAGCTTTAATTTTTCTTCTCGTTAGTGACTGCTGAACCCAAGGATGGTTTCCACTTGGACTTGGAAGACTACCTCCACGGACTCCTCTCTCTCACTTCAGAACTGGTATGTAGTTTATTTAGTTCTCCAAATGTGTCGCTCAGACCGTCTTTCGGGAAAATAATGTTTGTACCCCTTTTTAGGCAAGGCTCGCTGTGACAAGCGCGACGGCCGAGGACTACAAGCTTCCTCGTGAAATTTCGAAATTCGTCTCAATGCTGAACGCCGGCTTCATGTTGATGAACTTCAAAAACGATTCGCTCCGAAAGCGATACGACGCTCTGAAATACGACCAGAAGAAAATCGAGGAGATTTTATTAGACTTGTCCATCAGAGGACTAAAACCAGACGACTGAGGTTTGAAAAGTTTCTGGTGCTTTAGAAATGGAGGGTGTATCTCCGAGGCATTGCTACCCATAATTACAAAGCCAATTTTTTATGAAAATATATTTTTTTTCAGTATCCTTTGACAAAATCAATTGTGTTCAAAATTCGCCCTTCTTTCTCCCATAAACTTAGATTTTTCTCGAAGAACTCCGCAACGTCTTGAGCTCGTGTTAAACCTGCAACGTGCGGTGTGATGATAACCTGGAAAAAATAGAAACTTACATTTCTGCAATTGGTGACAAATTATAGGGCGTATATTCTTCTTGGTGGATCAAAAATGAAAAGAGTATTTAAATTCAATTCGTTTCGTGTCAGATAATCAGAAGAACGTATGTCCCAAATGCTCGTGTCCTGGAAGCAGACTTGGACAAAAGCTCTCGTGGACATTACCGTAATGTACATAATTCACTAGTGTGTAGAGCTGGAATAAATCCTTACTTTCATTTATGGACAAACTAGTTAACGTGGAACTTTATACGATTTTCAACTGGAACGGACAACTGAGGGTAACTGGAGGCTCAACTAAATCTGGGAATAAGTTGAAACAAAAACTAAAGTACGATCCCAGAATTAATACTTCAGTTGAAACTCAAAATTAATTCCACTGTGAGCTTTCGGTTTCGACGATTTACATCTAATCCCGAAGCTCACTTAATATTTTTCCACGGACTGGCTCAGTTATCTTAGGCCAGTCAGGACCAGACTTCTTAAACCCCGATAAATATGCAACACCAAAAGGACTCCAGGTTCGCACAAATCGAAACCAAACCAAGGATAAAGTAGGTTTATTTTCTGACAGGAGTTTGATTTGACTGTATTGTATGCAGAGTGCATTGGTACCTTGGAGTATATCGATTTGGTGCTCGGGTTGCGTTGAGGTGGCTGAGGAGGCCAGAATTCGGTCTCACATCCACGTTAAATAGTTTGCCCATAAATGCAAGTATGGTCTCAGCTCTGTGGACTCTGGTGGCTTTGAAGCTCAGATCCCCTCATCCCCTCCCTACGTCCAACGAGTGTCTGAGTAAAAAAAAAAAAAAAAAAAAAAAGGGGGTGCCTGCTTTCAGCAATTATTTTTGGATTTATTTCGGCAAGCAACCAAGAGAAACAGTACAATAGAGCTCCTCGGGTCATCAATTGGCCTCTGAGCGGCCATCACGAGATCCAATATTCACCACTTACGTACATTTGGGCTATCTAGTCCCGTACTTACTGATTCTTTACAATTTGGTATTCAATAGTTAGGATTCAGGGTTCCTGTTGGCCACTAGTCTTTCTTGAACATTAATACAATTAAAAACATACAGCAAAAATCTAAACGTGGTTCCACCAACCTGAGGCATAGCCCATAACTTGCTGCTGGGGTTAAGCGGTTCCTCAGCAAACACGTCTAAAATTGCACCACGCAAATATTTTCCGTTTAACGCTTCAATGAGATCCGCTTCTGCCACTAAAGAACCACGGCCGACGTTCACGAATAGAGAACCACAGCAGAGCTTTAGATTCCTGGCGTTGAGGAGACCAGCAGTCAATGGAGAGTGGGGCAATACGTTGATAATAAGGTCGCAATTTCGGAGTATTTCATCAATGTCACTTGTTACCCTGGTGAAGGAAGGTAAATAGACAGTAAAGAGAGTCTCTTGCATGAACATTTGATCACTAAACAATTTTTTAATGACGTTAAGTTGAGTAACTTCAAAAGTGTCAAATAGTGGATGAAGGTAAACTCTAATGTGTGGCACATGAATTTTTATTGCCTTCTAACGCTATGCTTGATTCACGGCATGCGGCATCCGTTTCTTGATTTGACTCAATTTTCGCTGCATAATGACCAAAATTCGATTATTATTATTGTCATTCGTTCTTTTATTATTTTACATAAACTCGTCCTTATCGTTTTTTTTTTTTTTTTTTTTTTTTTCAATAGAGGGGTGGGAAATGGAGAGTTTTTAAAAAACGCTGCAAACTCTTTCACGAGACCCCACACGCCTAGATCGCCAAAAATCCATTTTTTAAAAAACACATTTTGACCACCCCCCATTTGGTCCAATCGGGGTTTCGAGGACCATATAGAGCACGAAACAGCCTGACCAAAATTTCGGCTTTTTTAGAACTTTTCTACAACCAATGTCGGCGTGGACGGCGGTCGGCGTACGGTCATTTGCTAATATTGCTAAATCTAAACACCTTGAAACGCCCAGAAAAAAAAAATTTGGGCCGAATCGGAGAAATCAACTTTTTGCATGAAAACATAGGTTGATTATTCAAGGAATAACCAACCAAAACCCTACAAATTTATATAGTTTAACCGGCTAACATATGCTGAAAAAGATGATTTCATCGCGTGAAATAAACGAATTTTTGTTATTATTCCACAAAAATTTAGTAGAATCAAGAAATGGACAGCATCACATGAATTAGTGTTAAAAACAATGAAAATTCACGTGCCACACTTTGGATTTCACCATCATCCACTATTTGACAATTTTGCGGTGGCGCAACTTTGCGTGCTCGCTGAACTGGTTACGAGCAAAAAATAATAGTTTGAGGGATCAAATTTTCATGAAATTTTTGGTAGAATCCGAATCTGCAATAAAAAATTGGGACTCCCATTTAAAAAAGAAAGTTCGTGCAGTTGGGCGGGGTCAGCAAATGTGATATTTAAGATCTTTCAGTTCTCTATTGTATGTTTTATCTAAATGGGATACTTTCATTGCATGATTTTAGGAGGGGGGAGGGACAACTCCTGGGATACCGTGTATTTTTTGGAGTTGGGCTGCTACTGACCGGCACATATCCGTAGGTGAAGTTTTTTCTGTAGAGGTTGACCTAACTAAACACCATATGCGAGCTCCCAACATTTTCAAAACAGATAAAACTGAAAAGAAAAAAAAAATTAGTAAACCTACTGAAAGCGGACTATTATGAATCACGCATCGATACAAATAATTTGTATTACCCACTATGATAACCAATTTGGCCAACACCGAGAATTCCAACTGACATATCCCGGAAGGTTCTGTAGTTGTGAATTTGACCGCTATGGTCCCAAAATTTTTCCTCCTGTGCCGCCCGAATTCTGGCGAAGTCCCTTTCAAAAGCTGTTACTTGAGCCACGACGTATTCGCTCATGATAGCACCAAAGTGTTCTCCGCTGAATCGAGCGATAGGGCAAGGTGGTATCTCCTGAAAATCGTTGATAGCTAATCAAAATTATGGATTTCTTGTCAATGTATGAATTGAGGCAGTTCTCCGCTTGATTAAAAACGCCGCGAATTCTTACAAAGAAGTTGGTTATTCCTTGGACCAGGAGCTCATTCCAATCGAGTCAGCGTTTAAAATTTAGTGGAAAACTCTGCAAATTCTTACACACGGGTTGGTTATTCTTCGAACCTGGCGCATGGAGACTCATTTCTTTAATATGGGGAAAATGGAAACAGTGGGTGTGGCGGGTCCCGGACCAATTCCAATCGATTCAGCGTTCAAAATTTAGCGGAAAATGATACCCCACATGCCAAAGTCACAGACATTTTACTTTTTTGATCTAGACACTTTAAAACACCCTGAAAAAATTGTGAGCCGAATCGGAGAGATTGGCTTTTGGTAAACATATTGATTATTCAAGGAATAACCAACCAAAAGTCATATGTCCCTCCGCCGACCTTGGTAGTAGGAAATTATCTAAAAAACTGAAATTTTGGACGCAGATCCCATGAAATGGGTCCCAGAACGATTGGCGCCCACTGGAAGAAGTTATTAGTCAAAATGTCCCACCTATCCATCATGAATGTGTGTTTTAGAGATTTCTGGTATCTAGGCGTGTGGGGTATTATTTTCCACAAAATTGTGGACCCCGAATCGATTGAAATGAGAAATTCCTTTGAAAGAATTGTCAGTGTTTTTATTTTTGTTAAAAACAGGAAATATTAGTAATAAATAACCTGTTGAAAAAAGTTCAAGGAGGAATTTTCGAGTCAAAAGCATACGAGAATATATAATAAAAAATTAGCTAAGTAATAAATTTAATAAACCAAACCGGTTTTTATCTGATTGTTATACTTCACAGTTCCACTAACAACTGGTTTCAACGATTTTTTTTTTCGATCAATCCAAAAATCATCAGCATTTCTACAGTGCTTCTTCAAGGCTGGATTGCATTCTGATAAGCAATGAGCCACCATATGCAGTCACATAAAAATGTCCATCAGATACAGCAAACCGTATAATAACAAATAATAAGTATAATGATCAACCATTGTCAACATCACCCATTTGCCACAAAATGTGTCAGTTTACGCTCCATGATGTTCAGATCAAGACTGGGAGTGAAACGCAAAAGTCAGATTCCCCTAAGAAAGATTTATTTCATAAGCCACCGCCATTGTATCATATTCTAAAGTAAAATATAATTATCCAAAGAAAAGCAAAGTCTGGAGGAATATATTTGGAATGTCCATAAATTATTTATGTGTTTAAAATAAGTCCTTTTTACTCTGTACTTGACCTGATCATCTATATGCACACTTCATAGGCTAATGTGTGTTCTCATGTGCCTTCTCAGGTTCCCTGCCTTTGCAGCTCTGTAGTCACACTGATCACAAACATATGGTTCGGCGTCTGTGTGCCTACTCATGATGAACGATTGGCACCCACCGGAAGAGGTTATGGGTCAAATTGGGTATATATTACCCATTTTGGATATGTGTTTTTGGGATTTCTGGTACCCAGGCGTGTGGGGTATAATTTTCCTCTAAATCTTGGACGCTGAATTCAATGGAGTGGGTGCCAGAACGATTGGCATCCACCGGAAGAAGTTATGGGTCAAAATGGGTGGATACATACCCATTTTGTATGTGTCAAGATTTCTGGTGCCTAGGCGTGTGGGGTATCATTTTCCAATAAATTTTGGACCCTGAATTGATTGGAATGGGTCCAGGACTCGCCACACCCACTGTTTCCCCTATTCGAGGAATAACCAACCCGTGTGTAATAATTTGCAGGGTTTTAATCTAGACACCTTAAAAGGCCCAGAACAATTTTTTGAGCCGAATCGGAGAGGTTGCCTTTTTACTTGAAAACATAGGTTGATTAACCTATGTGGAATAACCAACCAAAAACTAATTAAGAATACCTTAGTTTTTTCGTATTCTTTGATGATGAGCTCAGCACCCGCCCATGTTCCTTGAATCCATTTCGTCTCCTTCAATTGATAGATAAATTCCGCAATTTTACTGAAATCGGCCACAATCACTTCAGCGTTTTGCAGACTCTTCAGCGTCTCAGGCGTTCCTGTAAAAATAAATCCTTTTAATTTTAAAGAATATTGGATAAAGAGACTCAGGTTTGGCAAGGCTGGAATCTCCTAAAATGATATCTCTTGTGGACCTTTGGGCTTTGGCTTCTGAAGGAACGAGAATGAGCAGTCAGTGAAAATAATTACTAGGTAACTAAGGTTGTAAGATATTGTCAACTCATTGAAATAACTTTCAAGTGAGTTTTGACTCGATACTGTTCAACTGAAAAGCAAAATGCCCAAAATGTGATCCAGTGAGCACGATTCGAGCCAGAAAAGTCCCCTCTGCACGACATCTGGTATTTTGATAAACGTTGTCTCAAAAATAGATTATTGAGGAACAATGTATTTGAGACTCAAACTCCCCTAAAGCTTCTGAAAATGTTTTCATGTTGAAACATTTTGAATTCGTGTAGGAAGAGCCACAAGCAACGGCTAGAATCGGATGAGAGCGACACAACCACGAAAATCTGGTCGTGGTGCTCGTTACAAAAGATTTTAATTGGTACACATGCATTTATACGCTAAAATTATTGTTATTCGACGGCGGCCCAAATGCCGGCCGCCCTACGCTCATCGAAATGAGCTCAGGTGCGCTTAAATATGAATGTGGGAATACTATTTCCCTGGAAAGAGAAACATGAACACACATGGCATTCAGATGTCGTCCCGAAATCACCAGTTCGTATGACTAGGTCACTCGGGATTAGATATCCTGAACATCATTTGAAATACAGGCTCCTCACCACTTTTAACATCGAATATCTGAAGAGAGGGAAGCTTCTTAGATAGAAGTGAGCACAATTTAGGAACATCACTAAAAATCGCCACACTTTTTATCCTCGACATGATAATAAGCAATGCTGATCGGCATGCAGAATACGCACGGAAGAAAAATCAACACAATTGGCAGGCCAGTTATACTGTTATCACGAGCCGTTGATAAACCGTGAAAACAAATCCACGCCATACTCTAAAACGCAAACCCGCAAAACTTACGCGTAGTGCAGACAACGGGTCCCGACAGCCATCCGGCGCGTACTTTACCGCCACTTTCCTAAGAATGATTGCTTGACCCTTGGTTTTGCTTCCAAGTCGGCGATGCAGCGTTGTTCATTATTCCATGAATAATCAACCTACGTAACAATGACAAAGGTCAAACATTAATTGGCCCCAAAATATGACCGTATAAGTTTCTTGATGTCCACAACTAGAAAAAATTCTAAAGATCTGAAATTTCGGTCAGGGACTTTGTTTTGGCTCTAGCTGGTCTTCAAAACTTTTCAGCCCAATCGACGCAAATTTTGGGTTATAGGGTTGAAAATGTGTTTTTTTTTTGAAACTCAATTATCGGGACTTATTGGGAACATGTGGTATATCATTTTCCATTAAATATTGGACGCTGAATCGATTAGAATGAGTCTGGGACACTCACACCCTCTGTTTTCCCCATTTTCCGGTTCTATGGAATCATCTATCACTGTGGAAGGATTCGCAGCGTTTTTCTTTTAAAATGAAGACAAAATGGCGTGCTCCGAAATCAAAATATATGTGTCGTTTGAAAAATGGGGTTTTTGGGATTTGGGGTGATCTAGGCGTGCGGGGTATTATTTTCCACTAAATTTCAGACTATTAATCCATTGAGATGTGCCCCGAACAGATTGGTGCTCACTGGGGGTAGGTGTGGGTTAAATGGGTCCCTACCTATTTATTTTGAAAAAGGGTCGAGATTTTTGAGTACTTGTGGGGTATCATTTTCCATCAAATGCTGGACTTTAAATCGATTAGAATGAGTCCTGGACTGTTCGCACTCGCTTTTCTCATTTTGTTAGAATTATGCACTTCTTTATACACGACCAACAAAATTTGTATATGGCCATTCATAGGTTTGTTTTCAGGTTTTTAAAATATTAAAATAATAATTGAGTACGTATATTATATTTTTTCCATTTAGACTCCAATGATCTGGAGAATCCATGCAAAAAAGATCTGTTAGTACTGCTGACAACCCGTGAGAACCTGGAAAATGATGGGCCGCTTCAGCTTCCTTAGCGCCATCTAGTGAGTTTGTTTTCCTGTTCCACACCACCAATCATCGTCTTAATGAATTCTCTCCTCGCATGGCTGTGATTTCCCTCTTGGGCTTTGCTTTAGCGTCCACGTCGTTCCGCCATCTACGGTCGGCACTGTTTCCACCACGTTACCTCGGCCTCGCTCTCATTTTCTGGTTCTCGCCATCTTCAACCCTCTTCAGCCTAGCTTTCCCTCCTCATGAATTAAGCATCAGTTTGCCGAGGTGCAGCTTCCTCCTTAACAGCTTTATTAACGAAGCAATCTCCCTTCGGCGGAGCCTCTCGCCGCTCTCCTTTTCTTCCGGAAAGTGCGAAGAATTGATATTAGAAATCACAACCCAACCGTGAAATTTTCTCTCGGGGCGAGAAGTTTTGAAGATAATGTGACAGAGAAAGTGTCTTCAACCGAGAAACTACGAGGTTTGAGACCTACTTCTCCAACTACGCTTCTTCAGGCCGTTACGGCTTACAGGATGGGCGCCGCTTCGAAGTTTGCAGCGCACATCGTTGAGCCTCATTCGAAGGGCGATTGTTCGGTGGGAATCGTTTCTCGGACCAATTCACGCTCAGTTTTCAGAACCCATATCGTCCTTTTCAGATCACGATATTCAAGCAGTCTTCTCCTCGAGCCAAATAAGTGGAGTCGATGGAAGTTGATGCAAGTTTCAGTTCGAGGGGCTTTCGTGTGTTTGGAAGGGTTTCGTTGGTTGTTCCTTGTAATCATGGTCAAAATCATGAGGGGTCCACCATCTCCGATAAGCCCCAAATGTTTTTTCTGGACGTTCTCAGATGAAACGGCTGCACATTCTTTTACAGGGGTTGATTATCCCTCGGACTAGGAGCTTAGAGACTCATTCCATTCGATTAGGCGTCCAAAATTTAGTCGAAAATGATACCACACACGCCTAGGTACCAGAGATCTCGCAAACTAACTCCCGAAATTGGTAGACAGATACTCATTTAGACGCATAATCTCTTCCAGTGAGCGCTAATCCATTCCGGGACGTCTCATTAGAATCAGCGTCCAAAATTCAGTGGAGAATGATGCCCCACACGCCTAGATCGCCAAAAATCGAAAATTCATTCTTCGAAGAACACACTTTGTACACCAGAAGGGGTAGGGGTCAAAATGCGTCCTTCGATAAATGTATTTTTGAGATTTTTGGCAATCAAAAAAACAAAAAAACACGATGAATGGATTTTTTTTTCTACAAAATTGCTTTTTGAAATTCATTCAGACCGCACAGGTTTAAGCCGCCTAGTTCATTCATTAGTTCACTCCGGAAATTCGTAGGAAATTCACCCATTAAGACTGCAATTGTTTCAACGCTCATGTAGAAAGTTCCGCACTTTCCTGATTGTTCCCCTCTCTAATTAGTTCGGATGGCCATCATGTAGGAATGTCGTCGTAATCGTGGGCGGTCTCGCCCGGGGATTGATTAGTCATAACAGCCCCCGTGTGTGATTACATACGCTCGAAATACAGCTAATTAGATCGAACCGATGAGTTGCAAACATGACTCCTTCCACGGTCTTTTCCCACTAATTGCCATTTTTTAAAATTTAATTTAATATCACGTGACAATGAATAATGGATCAGTTTGATGGATACTGTAAGAAAATAGATGATAAGTCCAAAGTATATAGGACCATTGTCAATGTTTCTACGGTTTAGTACTGCGATTTGGGAACTGATTAACTGAACAAGGCTTGCTAGTAGCCGGCAATAGTGTACATTCCAAGATAAACATGATTAAAATATGAATAATAAATACATACATTTCAAAATTTTGGTAGCCCATTTCAAAATTATAGTGGTGTGTACTGAAATATTGTGGTGTACATAATAAATAGAAGCAAATTAAAGAAACGAACCATTTTTTAGTTGGTTATTCCTTGAATAATCAACCTATTTTCGTGCAAAAACTCAATCTCTCCGATTTGGCCCAAAATACTTCTGGACGTTTCAAGGTGTCTCGATCAAAATTCGCAAATGTCCATCCGCCGACCACGCCGATCTTGGTAGTAGGAAATTTTCTAAAAATCGGAATTTTGGGGCAGGGACCCGTTCCTGGCTTCATTTGGTCTTCAAAACTTTTCAGCCCGATCGGACCAGACATCCCATTTGGGAGGTAGGGGTCAAAATGTGTCTCCAAAAAATGGATTTTCGAGATTATCTTCCACTCTATGCGTGTGGGGTTTCATTTTCGACTAATTTATGGAAGCTGAATCCAATGAGACGGGTCCCGGAACGATTGGTGTCCTCTGGATGAGGTTATGGATCAAAATGGGTACCTATCTACCTATTTTGATAGTGGGTTTTTGAGATTTCTGGTATCAAGGCGTGTGGGGTATCATTTTCCAATGAACTTCAGACGCAATCTGAATGAGATACCATGCGCCTGGTCCAAGGAATAACCTGTAAAAGAATTTGCAGCGTTTTTAATCAAATTTGGCGGCAATCTTGTCCCCGTTTTGTTAAGAAGATTGTGTGATGTCACGCAAAGATTACTAATGTGACCGACAGATCCAATGTGGCGTTGAGAAATGAAGACTTTTTCTTTTTTTCCTACAATTTTTGACAACTTTTTCAAAATTTTTCCCCATTTTTATGAATAAGATTATGTGATGTCACGCGACAGCTGTTTATGAGACGTTACAATGTGACCCACAGAAACGTATGTTTGGGCGATACCAGGTCCAAGGCGGGGTTTAGAAACAAAGATTTGTTTTCGCCACTGTTTTGGATAATTTTTTCCCAGTTCTTATAAGAATATTTTGTGATGTCACGCGACAATTGTTTATAAGATTTCACAATGTGAGCCGTAGAACCAACCGCCTGTTGGGACGAAACCACGTCCGAAGCGGCGCTGAGAATTTCAATCCCGCGATGTAAATAAGGCCTCGCGGTGGTGGCCTCCGGAGGTGAAGAAATTAATCACGGAGGAAACGGGCGGGGAGGACGGGTTAATGGATTGTGCGGACGGCCTCCTCAATCTTCCCTTAGCTTTGCATGCGGCCCCCTTCGTCGGGGTCGTAGATAGGGGAGCCTCGCTTTTCCCGCTGACGCCCGGACGCGGTCAGGCTGACGGTTTGACGGTCGTCGTCGCAAGTTGACGGGTTCCGAGACTCCTGACCTCGCAGTCCGGCGGATTAGAGGGTCGTTATCAAGTGGACAGGTAACACGACCTTAACGACCTCCACCCTATCTGCCCGCTCATTAAAAAACTTGAACGCTTCGCCCGATTCGCCGCCCCACCCGATTAGCGAGGATTAAATCGTTCCACCCTTTTCCCCGCACCAACCACCAAGTTTTCAGCGTGAGGACCTTCAAAAGAACAATTTATCATGTATCAACTAAGTAACACAAAACCTAACTTGTATCTTAACTATCATTCAAACTATCATTAAAGTACGAGCTAAAATAATGAAATAAAATAAAACATCAAAACAAGTGTTCCAAACCATTTTTTTGGCTGGTCATTCCTTGAATAATTATGTAATAAATACATAATGTAAATAAATATCAAAATAGATTTTCTGCGTCCTGGCCGTGTGGGGTATCATTTTCGACTAAATTTTGGACGCTGAATTCAATGAGATGAGTCCCAGAATGGTTGGTTCCCGCCGGAAGAGGTTATAGATCAAAATGGTTATGTACCCACCAATTTCGAATAGGTATTTTTTGAGATTTCTGGTACCTAGTCGTGTGGGGTATCATTTTCGACTAACTTTGGACACTGAATCTATTGGAATGTGTGGAAAATGTGTCTGGGGTCCCCACGGTGTTCGCGTTTGCACACGTTCGACCGAGGGTTGAAACAAACATTCTTCATCATGTTAGCGAAAAATTTAACCAGAAACGGAATCAAATAAATTTGATCGATAGCTTTTGTTGTGATCTCCAATATACTAGTTCATTTTTTATGAGAACACTAACCTTGTTCTTCTAATCCAGTATTTTACGCGAAATCGCATTTGTTTAACGATTCCGTTTTCGTCATACTAATGAGTAACTAAGACGAACTTTTCATTAAGAGAGGCCGTGAAAAATTTGGATTTTTTTTCTCAGCAGTTTGAATTATTTCTCCGTTTGAAGAAGTTCTCTGAACTCTTACCTAAACAGAATCTTCATTCATCCTTTTCCCTTTAATATGGAGCGTAGTTAGTCGCCGAGATGACCCTTGTTTAAGGCTGTATTTCGATTTGGCAAGCCGCTCCTTTCTTGTTTGCTCTGTTTTTCCTTTGCCGTCTCTACCCTATTCGTCCAGTTTTCCCCCTTGACCCTGAGGTCATACAATCTTGAAAACCCAAGGAGTCCTTTCGGGCTCGCATCTCCTTACTAAATATAGAAAGGGACTCGTGTCTCTCGGAAATGGAATTGGTTTTGTGTGCCCAACATCATTTTTAGCGAGCAGACTAAAGTACGAGTAGGTATAGGAAGGAATAGTGCTAATTTGTTTTCTTTAATATTTTATTCAAATAATGTATCATAAGAGGTTTTCCAAATACCCCTACGACAAAATTGTTTTTCTACTGCAATAATAATGTTGATTGTACATTTGGATCACTCGTATTCTTCCAAATATACCGTTACTTGTTTTGTTATGAAACCCGCTGCATCGAAATACAACAAATGCAAACCTAATGAGTGAAATACATTGTGTTAGACGATTTTATAGTTGTTACTCACCAAGGTGAATACCAAAAATGGAGATCAAGCAGATCTCATGAATTTTTAATATGAGTCTTTTCCTTCATTTGAAGGCAGACGGTCGTTAAATCGGTCAACCGTCCACTGAAAACTATTACAGCTACGTATCTGCTTTGAGCTATTTCTCGTCAATACGCGACCGATTGAAATTTCAACGTCGACCCACTTGCGGGGTTGGAAAAAGGATGTGATTAATTGAAACGTTTGAAAGAAGTCAAAGGAATGTCGGTCGTGCCGGGGAAAAAAGGATGTCCCAAACCCTTCAGCCCTATCCGATCCTTGCCAAATATTTCAGGAAAAAAAGGGGAGACGCCCAGCGTGAGAGGCGAAAGAGAAAAAGATCACTTGGCGAAAGCAAGCCAGCGTGGAAATCTTTCCAAGGGGATCCGCTCAGCGAAAAAGATGAGGAAATCGGTCGCGGAAAAAAACATCGAGCGACAGCTAGTGTTAACACACGACTGCGCCCGCGATACAAATTTACCACATGTCTGCGTTTCCGCTTTGCGGAGCATCATATTTGTCTCTATGGTCGTCAGAACGTCATTTGGGTTTCAAAATGGCGTTCGTGAAGTCGAAATGCCGTCAAAAAGTCTGACGACACGAGCGGTTTGGTTCGCACGGCCGTCATCTTGGTCATTAATTTAATTACTTTTTTCATTTCTTCAACTGTTATTCACAATAACTATTTCTCAGGAATCAGGAATTTGTAGTCACAAGTTAGTGAATTCCGGGATCATAGTAAGTAACCGGAGGGAACCATACGAATTATCGAATTTCGACCTTTGAACGGGCCACTAGATTATTTAAAGATATGTATTTAATAAGATAGCGTATTTGTGAGGACTGGAAAATACCCGCTTTTAGGGTAATTGTTGACTCCAATTGCGACAACCAATTCAAAGACCGGATTTTAAAAAAAAAAAAAAAAAATTTAAATCAAAGAGGAGCCAAACTCAGGCTTGAAAACGTAGGGGTTGTTATTCGTTAGGGTAATATTGGTTAACAACCAAAATCCTATTGCCCCATTTAAGTCTTATCTTGCCGCTTCAACGGATTTTTTACTGTTCAAACTCAGATTTAGAGTAACCCTAAGTTTTCAGAAAAATCAAAATGTATCCACAGAACGTGCGAATGTACTGTTCCGATAAAAATGATAAAACAGAAGCACATCAAGCACAATCAGCGTGTCCTAAAACGTGGCTCTACAGGGAGCTTCCTCCCTTCAAGACTTGAAAGTAGTGCAAAACTGTATCGTCGAGCGCCGCGTTTTCTGACTTCATTTTGGTTGGTTTTTCTTATAATTAACAATAATTTCATGCCACAGGTCAATTAGCCAATTTTCCCATTAAAATTTGAGATTGCGTTTCAAGATGTCCGTTCATGATGTTGTTACTAGCAGTTAGAGCAGGGATATCCATACTGGATTTTTTATTTACATTTGTTTCAAAGTATTCATCTTCAATTCACGCTTGGTTTGATGCTCGGGACAAAACTTATCAAGTGGCATTTCAATAAGAAAAATACTGATGGCTAGGAAATTAATTTGTTGGTAAAAAATGCTGTATAATTTAACTGAGTAATCAGTAGCGCCAAATTATGAGTGTTTCTTCTCTGAATTTCATACACATGAAACGAACCACTTCTTATTGATATATGAATATGGATAACACTGGATTCGATAATTGAACGACACTTCGTCACATGCATGATCTATGTTCTTGGTTCCCAACAAGTTCACAACCACAATAGAATGACCTAAACGTCAGAAGGGAGAAAACAAGATGGCCTCGCAGTGTTGACAACTGTGATGTGAACTTCATTATTTTGATATGACATTATAAATTAAAAATTGCTTGTTGTTAATGTAAGTAAGAGTAATATTTCTTCAATATTTTCTTGAGGTTTTGCTTCTATCAAGACGGGGAGATCATATCTCAACAAAGTAAGGATTTGACTGGTTTGGTAGTTGATCCTCCTCCCGCTAGGTAGGTAGTTGGTGCAGGGAGCAATTGAGCTGCCCTTATTGGTCAAATATTTAACGAGCAGAAAAGGTGTTTCCTCAAAAATCGGACATACCATTGTACATGGACGAAGTTCATTATTCGCAGTCCTATTGAGTGAGTAGATCAATGTAGCAACGGTAACTGTAATTAAATTATAATAACTTATCATCATGAATCGGAAATTAACGGCTCTGCTCCCTCCTGGGCGTCGCAGTAAGGAATTGCCGTCGCCAATCGACTATTAGTGTTATTGTATCAAATAAAGACGAGACGAATGAAATGTAAATTCGTCAGTTCCTCGCAACTCGGTCGCTGTAAATTTATTTAGGTCTGTAGAGACTGGATGGAAACAATTATTGAATTACCGCTCCCTAGTAGACAAACTCAATTCATTCCCCTTGGCTCCTTCATCATATGAGACCCTTGTTGATTTATTAACTTTGAAGCTCGAGTTTATTTTTTGGAATGACGACGAGGGGAGGATTTTTTTCTCGCACATTTTACTGGCAGGAAAACAAGTACGTAGTTGAACCGCTTTTTAAACCTACCTCCCCAAACGCGCCATCGCATTTGTTAAAAACAATGAGCCGCGAGGGGACCGTTCATGAATTCCATGTCTCGCTGGTTTTTCAGATGACGACGCCTCCTCTTATCAGCGACACGGTTTTTTACAAACTTTTAATTGAGGCAAAGGGAAGCCAAATGTATGTTTTTATTGATATCACCGCTCTGGCAACGGCGCGGGGAGTCGTTATGACGCTACGTTTTCGCTTGTGAAACAATTGATTCTGATGCAGTTGAGGTGAGTGCGAAATTGACTCTGGCCCAGCGGAGTTTTTCGGCCTAATAAAAACAAATGTTCATTTTATCAAACACGACAAAACGCGCTGCTTATAATTGCACCATGGTCCAGTGTTTTCGGCTGATTCATGTGGCTGAATTATGTAAGGAATTCCAAGCCTTCTTGGAGCATGTATGTTAGAGCGCGTAGTTTCTGATGCAGAAATGCCTTGAACAAGTTAGGTTCACTTGTGACATTTTGTGTGTGTCCGTTGTAATGCATCTTATTGGACTAAGATACAAAGGCAGTGGGAAAATTTGCCGCATTTCGTACAAATGGCCCGGTGTCTTGAATAAAGCAAAAACAATGCTATTAGTATCTCGACGGAAAACCTTAGATTTTATGAGTTACTGCTCGGCTTTTAGTCATCTCAATTCCTTCCTAACGATCTACTTAGAGATACCAGTGGAACCCGATATCTGGAGCCCGGCAGCTTCAAATATTTGTCGTCAAGTGACCGAACTAGTCTTGTGTTCTCAGTCAAGCCGTTTAAAGAACTTGATTAAGACAAAACATAAGTGAGAATAGGTAAATAAATATAATAACCTAGATCAGATGTCTAGTTAAGCCACTCAATACCGGGCATTGATTTTAAAATTAATTATTCAAAATCAAACAGAAGAAGAACAAATACAAATTTGATAACCAGACTGGCTCCTCCCTTTTGAACGCTTTCTTTGTGCCCACACATCTAATGAAGGGGATGGAAATCGAGGAGGTAGCCGTTTTATAAAATAAGGGCGCTTTTGGCTGAAAGACGAAAATGATTGGTGGAGAGATGGGCACGATTTGGATCGCTTCTTGTGCGCCCGAATGTGTGGTCAAAGAAATGAAAAGAAATGTATTCATTCAAATGCTATGTTATATAATATTCATAAAGAATGAAAATCCAATGAACATGGGCTAGGATGACAGGAACTACCCGACTTCAGAAACTGAGTTGAGCCACATGGTTTTAAGTGGCTCAAAGCCCGTGATTTTTTTTTTTTATAACTTTTTTTTTGGGGGGGGGGGGGTTTGCCATTTTTAACGAGAAGGAAGCGTCGTCCAGGTCCGCTGAAGACTTGAATTGCCAAAATTGTCTCACCAGCCGACGCACATTTTCGACGTCTCAACTCCGGGTCACTCATCCAGAAGAAATAAAATGGCCAATCTCTTCAAAGCCTCAAGGCGGGCTTTTACAAAAGTAAATTGTATTTCATAGGAAGGTACCTACTTCCAAAGTCGTTCCGAAGTTGCGCTTCTCGGCTCCCAGGGATATCCTCTCGGTAAGTTCCTAATTGGATTTCTACCCCTTTATCTCCAACCGAAGGGGTTATTTCTCAAAAATAAGAAAAGAAGAGAGTAACGTTCTCATAATTTTCTCGAGTTATTTTTCTTCTTTCTAACTCAAGTCAGAATAAGGTTTGTAAGAGGTATCATCCATGTTTTTTTTCCTCACAGTTAATTTGCAACGAGAATCTGCAGGTGTTTCCAGTGGTGCGGGACTGTGGTACAAGCTCCCGACGGCAAGTTACGACTGTCTAGCACCTGCGCTTCTATTTCCACCTCCATTAAACTTCACTCGGAAAGGAAACACTTTGCTTCGTATTATTGCTAAGGCCTCCCCAGAATGAATTCGTCGTGCAACATTTGCTGCAACGTATTTTCATCGCTGATCCTCGCTCCGATGCAAGAACTCACGTTTCTTATTACGGCGAACACGTTTTTGGTATATTATTCTCTCGACAATAACCCTGTTTTCATGGCTGGGTATGATCTCACCAATTTTCTCAAAAATGTGACATTTGGTTTTTCGAGACGCCTAGATTCTAAAACCGAAACCAAACGTCGTCAAAATGCTTCAAGCGAAATTCACATTCTGACTCCTACCTCTTCTGGTACCTAGGCGTGTAGGGTATCATTATCCACTAAATTTTGGACGCTGAATTGATTGGAATGAGTCTCCATGCTCTTGGTCGAGGAATAACCTCCTCTGTGTTGAGCCGAATCGGAGAGATTGACATTCTGCATGAAAACAGATTGATTATTCAAGGAATCCAATCGAAACCGTCGTGGAACATTTTTCAGCATTGTACGGACACGTTACCTTCAGATTTAACCATCTTTAGTGACCCTGATGGCTTGAAAGTTCTATGTTGGGTTCTAAACACGTATCCTACTATTTCTTTCAGAACCAGCTCTGATAAAGAGGTGAGAATGGATGACATCTCGTAACACTTGCAAGCATTTTCTATGTAGTGCGTCCTACTGAGCACTTCGAGTATGGAATAGAACATTCTTGTCTCTTGAGCAAATCTACGACATACACGGTCAACACGGAAACTGCTTTCATAGGACGCTCGTGAAAAACTCAGACGTCACTGTTGGAGAAGAACGAAGAAGCCGTTGGCAGTTGTCGAAGGAGACATCAGGACGGTGGCAACTTCAGAAAGCGGCAATTCCATTAATACTGTAAACACACGAAGGTTCTGAGGAGTTTGTTACAAAGTTAAACAACCGGTTTGGGCTGATGCCGCGCTAACTTGGTCGTCCGCAACGGGAAAAGCGTCACCTCTCTTCCAACGGTCCGAACAAGAAAATTTCTATTAGAAGGCCAAGAAAGAAGAAAATGGCGGTCGGTGATGGACCGGGGTGAAAGGAAGGGAAGAAAAGTAGAAGACGGATACACAAGAAAAATAAAGACTTCTCTTCTCGTGCATCACCAAGGCTATCCCCCTCCCTCTCCTACTACTACCGGTAATAAAGTTGTGAGGGGAGGTTTTAATTGAACACGGGCTCAATTACGGTGTCCTGACAATTTATTGAGAGGACCAACAGAACAAATTGAGTTAAAACTCAACCTGCAACAACTGGGAACCAATTGAACCTTGAAAGCCAATAGTTGGAGCGCAACCGAGATTGTTCGCGATGGGATTGACGATTGAGTCAATCACGAGTCAATAACATATATATCTGAAAAATATTTTAAGATTCGGTCTTCCGGCTTCGATAATGAAAAGCGCTTGAACAGTGATTTTTTTGCTGTTGTATCCAATCAGAGGCATCAGAAAGGATCTAAAATCATTCCACAGAAGCAAGACAGATCAAACTTGAAAATTTAATTAATTCAATTTGAATAATGTTTCTTGGGGAATCATCAATAAAATGTAGAAAAATAATTTGACCATGAGCAGTATTTACAAAGCGAATTCAATTAAACCCTTTGCTGCTCACAACCCAACCAACCTAGAGTTATACAACAAAAGGCAGGTTGTGTTATGATAACAATACGAGTATAATGGTCAACCAAGACACAGAATAAGAAACGCCTCTAATTCTTTCACAGGGGTTGGTTATCCCTCAGACTCAGAGCATGGAGAAAATGGGGGAAAACAGTGATAATGGAGTGTCCTGGACTCATTTCTAATCGATTCGGTTCCAAAATTTAGAGGAGAATGATACCCCACACGCCTAGATGGCCGAATATCTCAAATACATATTTTTCGAAAAACACATTTTAAGAGAGCGTAGATAGATTAATTACACAGGGGTAGAGGGGGTATCCACTGCAGTCTTCACTGCATTGTCCACCCCCCGCACTTAAGAGAGCGTAAGAGATACATTTGGGTAATCCTGAGCTGCTTGAGGATATCCATCAAGAGTCAAGCCAATTAATTACGTCGTGGTAAAAACTTCCTATGCTCCACTTGAACGCTGAAATGAGGTACTCTTTAAGGAACTCAGCTCATTAGTGAACGAATGGTAAATTAACATCAAGGTAGATTGATAAGTGGATAGCAAATCCACGTACTCCCGAAGAGTAGGAGGCAAATCTGCGTATGAGTGGAACCCCTGGAAACAGCAGTTGCTAAGACGAACGAACGCTTTCAAACGGAATCTTGAAGTTCTCTATTATATTTACAACCAACTCGATCTCTCGGTTCTCTGACTTGATACAGTCTACACCGTCGCAATCAACTCGTATCATCATGGAATGATCAAGATATATGCGTTTACTATAAGATCCTCAGCATTCCCATTTATATTAGACTGCCTGCGGTGATGCTTATTAAACTTCCAGTTAAGAGAATTGCTTGCGATACGTCTGTTATCTGGGCGTTTCAAACTGCCATTCCCAATTTACAAATTCAATTAAGAACGGTCCTCTCGTTGTAATCAAGGGTGGTGAGGCCTTTTGAGCCTCCTACAATAATTCGTATCAGATGCGCTCCGTTGTGGCTTGCATTAATCTATTTGTTTCTACTATAATGACTCCGCCGTTTATTATTCCAGATAGTTCTTGCTCGTGGGGAAAATTATTTAAATGTTGAAAAAGAGACAATTTGAATTTCATCCGCAATCGATCTAAGACTCTTCACAATCGACTCAGTGTACATATTACATTGGAGTTTCCCACACGCCTTAGTCCTTAAGAATATCGAAAAATAGTTTTTGAAATGTCTCAATAGGCTAAATACGTACGAGAACCAATCGAGCAGTTAGAAAAAAAAAAAAAAAGAGATTAGGGATTTTTACGGGCTCACAATGTACAATCCAAAGTAGCTAACAATGTTGTCAAGCTTTCCCGAATCCCCATCACTTGGACGACTTTACATCATTATTACAGCGGAATCCAGTAATCGCTTCGTGATCTCAACCCCTAAATTGAGTCACACATAAAAGTTCCCTTATGAACCTGTTGGATAGAAGTTTCAAAGGATAATATCGACTCCATTCTAAGGAAAATATCGGCCAAAACGTTTGAAAAAGGAAAACGATATAAAAATGGAAAAGAGGAAAAGGGCAGGGAGAGAGAGAGGAGCAAACAAAACCGGAGGATTCTGAAATATTGTGAAAGGAACCGTGTAAACAGAGGGTGCGAAATGTGAAAGGAGCCAAGGCAAACAGACTTCTCAAGATACAAATATGTCGACCGAGGTATGGGAAGGATACAGTCGGGTGCCCGTAGAAAGTTGCTTTTCGTTACGTGGGTCTCCGCATGAATAAGGGGGTGCTTCGAGCGAGCCGCCAACGCCACCGAAAAACAGGCCTTTTGGTTACTTAGGGATTGTTTGTGCTATCAGATTCAGTTCGTTTGATAGGCGGGAATATGTTGTGTGAGTTGATGAATTTCAAAGGAAAATACTCGGCTTACATTTGAATTGATCAAAACTCAAGGGCATTCGCTCTGTACATGGACACTTATACGGGATCCGTTATTTGAAGCTGAGATAAAAATGGAATATTCATGATTTCGTAGCTTTCGAATTTTCATTTCCTTGTTTACAACCCTAGAGGTCAACGCGCTGCGGAATATCGTTCCTTCAGAGAAAATGTAGCAACGGGCTCTATTGGCCCATCCACGGAATAAATCTATGCGTATCTACCAAAGCCCTAATTAGTAAAAGTTCTAAGCCCACCCTAATCCTTCATTTCACGATGGGCGAGAAACTCAAATCCGTTTCCCAATGAGATCTCAAGCAAACGACAAGGAAAAATAACATTGAAACAACCGATGATGTTCAAGGAACAGCACTTTGAAACCGTGATTTCGAGATTAGATTTCAAGAAAGGAGGCGAGTTGAGGAGAAAAGCTCCTGTTTGCAAGCAGGAATGCTAATTCCAGCCGATCCCCTTAGGAGCCGAGGAGACACGAAATTAAGAAAAATATGTAAATAGGTTTCCCATCCGGTACGCTCAGCTTGATTAAATTCCTGGAGCAGAATATTTTAATAGAAGGTTTACATTCGTATAGCATTTACATTTAAATTGTTCGAACACTATTGGAAAAGGAAGGAGGGGGCCTTAACTGGGATTAGAAAGAAGCTCGGACGCTCCCTTAAAATCATAAATAGCCTGTTGGGGGCTTCGCACGGAAATTGTTATACCGACTTGAATGAATTAAATGTAATCTGCTACACCCGTTTGGCTAGTAAGAGATACAACGGGTTGTGTAGGCTTTTGAGAGCGCCTGTGGAGTCATTTTGATTCAGGAAACGTATAATTGAACTCACTTTCGACGTTTGGCTCTTAAAGTGGGGACATGAACGTTCTTGTGTTCAACATCAAACTTAACTTGGGGTGCTGGGCTTCATCTCTAGAGTGCAGCTCAAGTCTGAGTCCTGATGATGGCAAATAAGGACACCGAATGCTTGGCCCAAGGGAATTTCTCCGTGAAACCCGCACGTTTTCGTGTATGTCAGAATAGGAAACGGTTTTATCAATTTATTTATACAGGTTATACAATTAAAGAACAAACCGCAGAAGTACAGCACAGCAGGAACAAATTCTAGGCATAGAGCACGATAGAGAAGATAATTTGTCGACCTGAAGAGCACAGAAAACAGTTCACTCGCACGTGCTCCAAATCGGGGAACCCGTAGACCAATGAGTAACAGCAGAGAAGGTTTTTTAAAAAAAAAAAAATAATAATAATCCCTTTTTTAATTTTTTTTTATTCCAAGAAAATTTGACCTCCCAATCGATTTTTTTGACAGCACACAACCCGTTCAGCTAACACGCAACCCCAAAATCAATTGGGGGATGATGGTGATCTCCTTCGTGTGAGGCATGCATTTTTATGGTTTTTAAAAGCTGATTCACGTGATGCCATCCGTTTCTTGATTCGACCTGACTTTCGCCGAAAAAATACAGAATTTCGTTCATTTTGTGTGAAAAAATCAGCTTTTTAGAGCGCTTTGCACATAAAATTTCATCAGTTTTAAAAAAAGTAATTTATTTTTTTTCACAACTGGATTCCGGACCCCGTAAAAATCTTCAAACAAACGCAAAATTATATTTGAAAAAAAAAAAAAAACACACACACACATCAAGAAACGGATAGCATCACATGAATCAGCGTTAAAACAATAAAGAAAATTCATGTGCCCCACATTAGAGTTCACCATTATCCACTATTTGACAATTTTGGGGTTGCGCAACTTTGCGTGCTCGCTGAACCGGTTGCGCGCAATAAAAAAAATTGATTGAGGGATCGAATTTTTATGAAATTTTGGGTAGAATTTGACCCTGCAATAAAAAACTGGGGTTTCCCCTTTGGGATAAGATTAGTTAGTGTCACTTGCGCATGGTTGCGCAGGGTGCGCTAATATGATATTATTTAAGAACCTTCCGAAAAAATATGAAGTGTTGTAAACCTTCATTTTGACAATATGAGAAGAGCTGGGGGTGGGGGAGGGGAAACTTGTGGGACACCCCGTATATCAAAAATAGAAACAATTCTCAAGTATATTTCCTGAGCCTACCAGGCAATACGCTGAGTGGGGTATGAGGATGTTTCCTTTGGTTTATGCATAAATTACAATTCATAAGGTATTCAAAATTGTCCGGTCTGCTAGGAGGCGTATATAAATGAATGAATTTAAACGAGCATGATCATAATTATTACGAGTGACGCATAAATTGTGAAGGTCTTGAGGAAGCGTTTGTATCATGGCCTGGGCTGTGACTGTAATGTACATTATAATTAGTACGGTTGGATAACTGAACGAAAAATGACGAATCGCCAAAAGCCGTACGAACTAATGCGTATATAAAAATTCCCTTTTCGATAAGCTCCCGGATCAAGTACTTGTTAGTACAACACCCGTGAATGACTAGTTGTGGACGTTTGTACTCCTATTAGGTTTCTGATTTCAAAAACTGCACTTCTTGAATAAACTCGAAAAGTGAAAGTCACGTCTGCTGGTTATTTTGCTAACAAAAGTGGTAAATCCGGCTTATGAAATTTCACTGCTAAACTACCTATTCGGCTAATCAGTTGAAAACAGAGATTACACAACAGGTTGAGCAACAGAGAAGTTATAAGCCCATCATTCTGATTGCGCTTTGGCGATTTAAAGTTTCCACCTCAGCGGGTAAGTGTACCCTCTCAAGTAGAGTTCCGACTGTCAGGACCTCGTCCGATAGGAGCCAACAAGAGAACAGCTAAAGGAGAACAACAACCAACAGAGTAAACCGAGTGGATCCGAGAAGGCCGTGACTCGGCATAACTGCAAGGACTTACACTTCTCTGAGCTGAGACGCCATTTTTGACACGTTCTTAAGCCTTCACTTCCGACAGTGTTGATCTTCGTGTTGAAGTTAGTTTACACCAAGTGATACCACTTTGAAATGCCTTTATCAATAACATCCGTTCTCTCCAAGAAAACTCTTCTTTAATGTGGAAGACTTAGGAGATTTGGCTCACGACTGAAACGAACATTTTTGGTTATCCCTCGTGGTCAATAAATTCGTACACTGAAGATGCTGATATTTTTGTCAGTACAGTGGTAGATTACAGCGTTTCTCGTGGGCCCAGTTTGAACATACCTCACCCTACCAATGGGGGTTTTAGTTGAGAACAAAGGGTGTTAAGAAAATACAATAAGAATTATTTTCTGTGATAGCGAGAATGTGCCAGGAATTGACATTCGAGCTAAAAACCAGCTGTTGGGTAATTTTCATTGAAAAATGGAATTTCGATGTTAAATCCCTTGCCCCTCTCCCACCACCCTTGTACAGCTCCGCTGGGACGGAGGAGACTCATTGAAAGACCTCAATACAAAACCATCTCACTAAGGGAATAGCCAAAAAAAAAAAAAAAAAAAAAATTGGAAAACCACCACACAGTGACGAAGAAAGCACCAAAGCCCCTCAACTCATGACCTCCCAAGAGATGAAATGAACGTTGAATATTAAACGAGGCACTTGTTGGGAGGAAATGGTGAATTTTAGATGGCTCCCATCAACTGTTGTGAGGTTCAGTATCGACCCTGCAAGTTGACTCGCTCAAGTCACAAACCCCACAACCTCAACAACAAAAGACAAACAGAGACTCTTACATTTAAATGTCACTAGAGGTTTAGCCCTGGAAACGTTCGGGCAGGTTTCTTGCCTCGGGTACCTTCTCTTCGGAAGTCTTACTGCTGTTTCGAAGTAGTAAAACAACAAAAGCTCCTTTCTCCGGCCCTCAGTGCTCGAGACGGGGCTAATATAACTTTGTTCACCACCTTGAGGTTTGCTCCAAAAGTTGGAAAGCACGGATTAAAAAAAGTTACGGAAGTAAAAAGGAAAAGTCTCCGGTCGAGTGCGTTTCTATTCAAACGAAGAAACTCCCTTTTCAGGCACGAATGCAATGACAAATTGTGTTGTTGGACCATTTTTAGGGAATTTGGCCCAATTAAAAGTTGCCCTTTCCCCTTTTCTTTAGAGAGCGAAGTTACTACTACGGCGTTCAACACCAAATTGGTTGTAAACAAAAGCCAAAAGTATTCTTTTTCTTTTTTGTAAAAGGAGCAGAGTGAGAAAAGTACAAATCTTTTTTTTTTGGAAGGTGTTGGTACTGTCGGCCGCTTCATTGATGAAAATATATTGTCGAATTGCCCAGGTGCTCAGTGGAATGGGCTACATTAAGTCAAACTCAGAATGGACGCCCAAAACCAAGCCCCTTTGTATATGAGTTCGCTTCAAGGTGAACGTGGAACATTTACGCGAATATCCTCAATCATAAGTTTGGCGTCACTTGACGACCTTAATTTTTTCGTGAATCATTCTTAACCTGACTCACCCTTCTATTCGAATAGACAAAAAAAAATTCTTACAATTTGTTGTTGTTGTTTTTCCTGGTATTTCAGAGAACTTCAGAAGATCTAAAATTGTTGGTAACTTTTGTAACATAGGTACCTCATTACCTTCAAATTCCCTGAACAAAACAGAACGTAAATTTCATAGATGAAAATTGGTCTTTGTGTCACGATCAAATATTTGTTTGTTTTTTTTTTTTTTTTTTAAATTTGCAAATGATGAGGAATTATTGTGTGCCGCATCAAAAAACTCCGCTAAAGTTACTGGGCTTTGCTGAACAATTGCAGTAAATAACGTTATAATACCAGTTTTTAACCAGTTTTTCTCCAGGAAGTTTGGTTTATCGGGATCGTAAACCCTGAATATACTATATTCAAACTACATCCTGTAGGCCTACAAGGCTCGTGCTTATTTTCGGTATTCGCGTGTCACCGCTCAACTTCGCTCCATCCGGAGTTGGTTCGGAAGAGCGAATTCCTGGGTTTTCGTACTCGGTTGACTCCGGATCAGATTGCGGACGGTCCGAGAGTTAAGGGTAGGGAGACCTCGTCGTTTTTGCGGCCCAAGTTAATACAGAAGGGCCTGCAATCTCTCACGGGCTTCGCCCCCCTCGACCTCCGTCCAAACACCATAACCTTCCACGGGTTTTCGAGGGGATTCTCTCTTTGCTTAATTTATGAGCCCCCTCCCCCCTGTCCACCTTCAACCGGCTCTTTCGCTCGCTTGTAAATCAATTTTTCGTCCGCGGCCACCGAAACTTTAATTACCCCCTTTACAGCTCCAACACAGTTTGGTTAGCCCCACCTCCCTTTGCCGCCCTTATCCGTCCCTCCGGTGCAAAAACGGGGTGGCTTATATGAGGGAAAGTGGACAAGAGTTCGGGATACGCTCTCGATAGGGGTTATAGCGGATGTACGAGGACGTTAGCCCTTCATACATTTATTCATCTCACCTTCATAATGTTTGTTCTGGGACATCAAAACTTCATCAACCACACCAAAATGGAACTATGACTTTATCACGAACCCCGTACACTGAGGAAACGTTCCCTGTCCTCCGTCTGTATATTTTTCGTAAACTGTTGTTTCTTGAGAAACGGTGGGAGTCTGATTAATTTTCAACGTTGCTTCCAACACTGTGTAACAACATCGGTTTTGTTTTCACTCTTGAACTGGGATTAATGTTTTTGCTCTGAAATCAAATTACCACTCGCTTTGCGATCAAGAGTTCCTTTAAAAAATTCAGTGTTTCGTCTGTCTGCCCTCATTTCTTTGCCACAGCGACTGCTTCCACGATTGGATGGTGATCAAATTTGAAAGTGTCGTACAGGCTTACCTTTAGTTGCATAATGATCATATCAACTGTGCGTTCTGCGAGGAAGGACACAGATAAGGTTAAGTGAGTTCCCAAGCAATACTGATCATGGTGAAATCAGCTAAACGCTTTGCACATGCGCGAACTTAATTTTATAACTACAGTTTTATATAAATACACTTGAATGAAAAATGAAATGAAAAAAATAATTTATTCCGCTGAAGACATCCATAGAAGGTTTAAGACGCTCAATTTCTTAATGAGAGAGAGAAAAAAAACTAACTAACGGGAATCGCCCACCACAAGGTACACAGTACCGTGCTGAGCGGGGGAGTCGTTGTTTAAATTAACAAAGAAAAATAATCTGTTTATAGTGGCTTAATGAGAAGATAAAGAAAAAAAAGAAGAAGAAATACTAGCACTGCAATCAAATATAAAATGATGAGCGAAATGATACAGAAAAAAAGTTTGCTACCACATAATTTAATTTCTTGACGTAACCTGTTGTTATTTAAGGTCACAAGAAAGTGCGTCTGTTGTGGCCTTGGCAGTACTATTAGGCTTGCTCATTTTGAGGAGAAATTTTGGGCCGTCGACTGCAAATGGACTAAGGGACGTCGAACTCATTACTTGAGCGAAGTAAATAGACGATAGCACTCGCGTCAGATCGGCCCTTTTCTGCTTTGCCAAGGAGGCAGCTGAAACACAACACCAACTACCACCATTTGAGATCATTTTCGTGGTACGGCTGGCGCCGTTAAAAACTGGCGTGAAAACATCTTCGCGAACCGACAATAAGTTCTTCATGTTTGAAGCTTCTGTTTCCAAACTCCCCGAAGGAAAAACGTGTGTACGCACAGCTTCACGTCGGGAACAACACGAAAACCCTTTGAACAGGGCCTGACGTGTCTAGGTTCTCCTAACTGGGTGAAGGAAACTCTACACTCGCAGTTGGGTAACAAGGCTCACGGAACTTCCCTCGATAAACCGGATTTTATCCGAGCGATATTAGCGCTATTTGCTCAAAGCAGGTAGGATATTATGAGATGCGTGTTCAACCCCTAGAGTGTTTCCGCTGGAGTCGGCACCTTGTTCAATAATTACCTTCTTCGGTGTATCTTCCGCCTCTGGGAAACAGATCGTTCGGGTTTTATCAAAGCACTAGATCCACACCCAGGGCCGTTGTAGCTCGGAGCCACAACGAGGGTAATTGGACCACTTTGTCAAAACAGTGGGTTTTCACACGGTCGGGTGGTTGGTATTTTGTGCTGTTTGTACCGAGCAAAGCAATCACCCACTAATTACGCCCTAGTTTCAATGTAGCATGCCAAACACACAAACGTCCATTAATCGGAGATGTGAATCTTTCGAAGAAATGCAAGCAATACGAGCGTAATGAATCACGGACGGAGGGTACTGTTTTCGAGATTGCAATAGAAATAAGTTTGCATTAAACCCAGAGTGTGATACATGAAATCGCTTTCAACTCTTGTTAAATAGCTATCGCCTACCGTTTACTCCAACCTTACGTAGAAATAAGCAGAAATAGGTGAATGTCTCCAGTTAAATGCACAACTTTACAAGCTCAGCACCGACTCCAATCGATTCATTGCTCAAAATGTATTGGGAAATGACAAAAATTACACCCAATGCATATTAGTCCCTGAAATGCTAGATGACACATTTTTCACGACTAAACATTAAAAGCAAGCAGCTAAAGCAAGAAAAAAATTCGTATTTATTTTTTGTATTATGAGCGGTTCTGGAGCGTACGTACGCTTTTTCTTAGCCCGTACGCCTAATAGCGGATTTGCGACTGACGAAAATTTCGGATTTGGAATTCACAGAGTAGAAAGGAAAAAAAATTATTGAAAAAGAGTTCTCTTTTAGTGAATTACTTATTTTTGTTCGTTTTTTGTAAAAATAAATCTATCATAATAATGATAGAATGATGATGATGACGTTTTAATAATGATGAATAATCTATCATTCACATGAATAATAAACCAAAATGGGGATTGCTGGGAATACTTTGAAATGATTGGAAGTGGATATATTACTGCCGATTGCGTATCGTAGCCTCATTCATGAAGCAACAAGGTTGATCTCTCTAGCCAATATGGGTGAAAGTTGGTGTTATTGAATTGGACTAAATAGAAGGTTAGTTAGTCCTTTCACCTGGTATTGTCTTGGAGACCTAGAAGATACGTGCACTTAGAATAACATACCTTTTTAATAATTTACAAGGTTTTCGAGAAGCTTTAAATAAATGGCTTAGTTTCAAAATGGCGATTCTTGCACAGGAAAAACTACACGTGAGGCACCCTGATGTGTTGTGTTAACATAGTTACCTCAATAATTCAAATTAAAAGTGGATTGGGGGAGTGGTGGGGGTAGAAGGGGCCACTTTCGTGCGAATATACGCTGGGGTGGGACTGAGTTAGCGTCGTGACGTGATTCTCTGTGAGCGAGTCTTCAGTTTAAACCCCTTCACCCCCTCGATCCGTCAGCGTATCTACCAGTACCCCCTCCCCACCCTTCCTCGATACCCCTCACTATTACCCCACCCCGCGCTACCGCCACGTCATGTTGCGCCCGTGTTGAGGCCGAAGGGCCGGAGGATGGCGCCCAAAACGTTATCGCCCTCGCGTGCCGGTTTCTGTCGGCGCTTCCCGGTCGTTGTTCGGCCAATTACCGCGTCAGGGCCCCTTCAGCATGCTAACCCGCTTTTAACATTCCCCTTCCCATTCCGCCATTCACAGAGATTATACACGCCACTTTCTATACAAACACAATCATCATTATCAATTACAACCCTGCACTTCCCCTTTTGTCCTTCGGCCAGTGCGATAAATACAAACTTGCTCTATAATTTCAGCAACCTTTCACTTACTGTAAATACACATGACGTGTGAATAAGAGGTTAAGATGGTATACAGCTGCTTCACAACTACTCCGAGACAAATCCTTGTTGCAAAAAACTACACCTTTTTGTATATCTTATTTATTATTTTATTATTTTAAATGAACTCCTGAAGACCACAGATGAGTTTTCTTTGAGAACCCACTCAAGGGGTTTGTGTCAGATCCGAGCGGGTGAGCTTTCTGAACAGGCTGATTAAAGATCCCGAGAAAAGGTGATCCAGGCTATTAGACGCGGCAATCGAGGAAAGAGCCAAGAACTCCAGGGGTAAGTGAAGGATTGTTGAGGGGGACGGGTGTGGGGGAGTCTCTCCCTTCGCCGGTTACTTGGCAATCAAGAGGACGGGCTCCCGGTTGATTTAGAGGAGGCTAAGTGGGACTTAATCAAGTCTTCTGGACTCTCCGGCCTTTACCTTGACATCGTCTGCCAGGTATCTCTCGAACCCAAGAGTTAACCTAGACACTATTTAGACGTTGGTTCTACCTCTGAAAGTGGGAGTCTTCTTTTTGGCAGATTCACCACGTGGTGTGGATGGGCTGATTAGAAGATCGACTGATTACCCCGAAGCCATTTTACTTTCAGTTGCGACCAGAGAAAATACGCTTTCGCCCCCTTGGATCTCAAATTTTAGCGAGCTAAAACGTCTCGTTCTATGCAGCCAAAAAGAAATTATCCTCCATGTTCATACTGCAACAGTCCACATTTTTCTCAAGTGCGCTCATTGCCTACACATTAATTTGAGCCTTATTCCAATTGTCTTAATATTCGTGCTCACCACCCGATTACGGCGGGACTCCTCACAACCCCAACCTATTCCTCCTACAGTATAGAAAAAGAACCAACGCTGAAATAAAAGACTATTTGGGTGAGCCGAAAGTCAATTGATGTGTCCTGTGACAAAACCGTTGGCAAAGGACTTTTTTGGAACCAAATAGTAAGTAATTCATGGTTCACGGAACCATACAAATCGGTTTAGTGTGGTGTAATTCACTGCTTACATTGGTTTTTGTAAAAAAAGGCAAGTTAGGAGTAATGATGCAGAAACCGGGTATTTCCCGCAAAAGAACTGCGGTTCTCCTCCACTTAACCAACGTTATTCTCTAGGCGTTCGAGCTTATTACACTCAGGATCTCTTAGCCGCTAAGTCTGTCTTGCCCATTCATGTGAAATTTGTGTTTCAATTCAATCCAGATTCCAATACCGAAATGTCTATCACATCGTTTTTGGCAGTAAGAATTATCCCAACACTCAGTGTTATGATCGAATTCGATTCTCATTTAGGAAAGTTTTAAGCCTGTTTCCCTATAGTGAGACCCTATTTTTCATCAGGAACCATTAAAAGCCTAGTTTCATAAAAAAATCTGACTTGATCAGTTTTTCCAGTTTTACTGGAATTGTGCCCAAGAGTCTGCGAAATTACGGTTTAAAATATTCTTTCTTGTCTCATACTAAACTTGAGGCGGAAATTTCGACGTTCTGAGGTAAGAAGCAGCGATTGTCTTAGCGATTTCCCGGTTTCCGAAGGAGTTAGAGAGAGAGAAGGAGCAAGTGAGAGGTAAATGTAAATTGAAGCCTCGCTGAGGTAATGATGGGTCGTTTACATAATTCCCTGCTCTTCATTTCAACTGAATACCACTCTGCTGTCAGGATTTGTGCTTCCTAACTAGTTTTATTGAAGGACGAAGAAGGGTGGCTTCCCAGGTCGGTTCTTAGGAATGTGCCAGCCTTCCCGTGCCTCCGAGCGTAATGTAAATGCTGTTCCGTCTCTAAATTAGGGATTCGCGAAGAGCAAAAACCATCTGCTTCGCAACGACGACAACGAAAGAAAAGCCTGGAGGTAAAATGGAAAAAAAGGAAAGACAAAAACAGGTTGCCGCTAACTCACAATTGAACAAGGCTTCCAAGTTGGAACCACCGTTTGGCCAATCACTCTCCGAGCAAAAACCACAGTGTCAGCTGATACGGCCTACCCAACGAAATAAAACCGTTTACAACATCATTGGGATACGTTTGTACCGCACTGCAGTGCACTTTGAAGTGTTTACAGTACTCCTAAATCGCATCTACCCATGGTGCTTGTGATCAATGTTCTGTCATTAAATATCATTGCAGTGACATTTTGCAAAAAACTGCAAGAAAAATGCGATGCCATTATATAAATTACCATGCAACGCCATGGACAAATTTTAAATAGTTTTTCTGCAGTATTATCCATGTTCGGTTGAAAAAAAAGAGAAGAATTACTGGCAATACTCATATTAGCACATAACAGGTTCTACAAGTAGGTACAAAGTAAAACTGGCTTAAGGTTAATGTTATTCCCGAATAGTATTAAGTACTATAGATTGATAAATCATTCTGTCATTACCTCAAGTGGATCAGATAATGGAACAGTGAAAAGTTCGGCAGAGCCAGGAGCGTGTGGTCGAACACGGAGCAAAGAGGACGAGAGCAATTTCGAGTTGGTCAGTATTATCTTATTACAAGCTTCTGCGGACCATCCCCCTCTTTTTAATTGCAATATCCAGAACCCAGAGCTGAAGCCCTTCTCCGTCACGAGCGCTATGCATTTTAAGTAACCTCGTTAGCCGTTAGAGGTTAAGACCCAACGCAGGGCTAGCAGTTTGTAAAGTGTATAGTTTGTATTTAACCTGAGGTCGAAAAAAGTATTTTTAGGGGGGCGAGAAGAGAGGGCAAAGGGGGGTTTTCTTCTCCAGAGGATATTACTTTTTCTTATTAGTTTCTCATCTATAATGCATGACGTGTGAGATTCCAGTGGAGGCTGTGCTTTTTGATTAAACATAAGCCGGAGTTGGCCAAGCTTTCGAGTAGGCAGCCGGAATAAGAATCGGATAAATCTTTTCGCATTCTTGCAATCAGGGCAAGTTTATCAAGAACGAAAATGGTTTGCTTTGCAAATCATTTCATAATTAACATAGCAATTCATTTCGCTTTGAAAAACCCCTACTACAGACTACCACCACAATGAAATCGTATAGTATTGCGGCCCAGATGCATGAACATGAAAAGCGTTCATGGAAAAATAGAAAATTTAAGTACTCCGCAAGGTAGATATTCTGCTGTAGAAAAAAAAAAATTAATCAATTTTTTAGTCGTACAAAACTCGTCACCCGTATGTACTTTTCTCCAGTGTGCGGTGGTGGACCCATCATCCTACGTCCTAAAAAAATTCTCATTTACACCCATATTCCTCTGGGAATAACCTCTAATTCTTTAAGAGCGTATGACAGGACATATTTAAGCAGACGTGCGGCATTCAATCAAAACTGTTGGAACCTGACAAATTATGGCCCCTGTAATTGGCTGGATGGTGGAATAATAATGTCGTCGTATTCGTTTCCGAAATTGAAACGCGAGGAGGGTAGAGTGAAGTGGTTAACCCGTCATTTGTTACGTTACGGGTAAGAGGACAAGTTATAGCACAAGCCAAACGCCAAAATAACCTCTGTTTATGTACCTCTGTCTCATAACATTCATCGTTCATTCTCAAGTTCTTGTTCTTCAGGCTCTGAGACGCGCAGATACCTAGAAAGATGTTCATGATTCATACGGTTTCTTATATTGGACACTTCTTTTCTTCTTCTTTCATCTTCTGTTATCCTTTCTCTTTTGTTAAAGAGCAGCAAAAGTCTGCAAAAGCACAGCCAAAACGTAATTGGAGCTCGTTGTTGCAGCACAACACCACGAACGAAAAGTACTCACGATAAATCGTAAAAAAACGTGAAACTAATAGAAGCGAGAAAACTGGCAGCTACAGAACTCGGAAGGGAATATTGATTGCTCACCATAATCCAACTTTTTTGAACGTCTAGGGACTCCATAACACTTCAGAAAGCTTTTTATAATTTATAAAACACCTACGACGACACAGCCTCAAATGTTAACTTCCTAGAAGTGTAGATGATATTATGTAATATTTTGTACGTGTTTTGTAATTAGTCCTTGGTAGTTTTTCAGTAACACGTTAATTCCAGTTTCTGAACGATAAATTCATTTCAGATCCGATACTTTTTGAGCTATTCATGTTCCCTGGTTACTATTGTGAACCAAAGCATGATTCATCAGATCTTTACAGCCAGTAAGGTGACAAAGGCCGTTTTAAAAAACAATCACGTCAAATTGGCGGCATTGTTGTTCACGTTCAGAAGTTTTTTGTTTTGTTTTCGTGGCTAGAATTGTGTCGTTAACCAATCCGAGGGAGTGAAAAGGGCAAGTGAAACGGATTGAACCGAACAAAGCACACTGAGTCAACTCAGACTTCACAGGGAGCAATGTATCTCGGAGCAGGGACGTGCTTTTTTTCCTTCCCATTTTTCTGCTCCAGTCACGGCTGTTCCATTGCCCTGTCTCTCTCGTGCCCATCATTTTCCGCCTTCAGGTGGGGGGAATGGGGGGCAGTTTTTATCTTTTGTTCGTCCCTCGACCAACTGACGGACCTGTTTGGTATTTCCGACCAATGAAAAAACGCCTTTCAGGAAAAGAAGACCAGAAACAAAAATCGTTCTAAATGATGTTTGCTGCCAGGCGTAGTTATTGATTGCGAACATGCTGAGAGTAAACGCATTCAAAACAAGGTTGACAACTCTCTAAGGGGTGGGTTCTAATGTAGTCAACTCCTGCAAAGGAATGCCGCTCCGATCGGGTGTGTGACTTCATCATGTTCCTGTCAATCTGTTTTCTTTGATAAACTATGGTAACCAAGAGCAGTGACGTATCAAAGAATCCTCTGTAACCACAAAGCCTCAATATAGTATGATTCCGAAATTGTAAAGAAACTCTCACAGCTCCTCAAACCTCACACCTCACATCTAGGCGCTTCGGCCTTCAAAAATATAGAAAATATTCACTTTGGCGCACGTTACTTCTTGATGTACGGTGTTCCGTTAAAAAATTAAGTCAACGTACGATGATTCCAGGGTGTGTTGATCATTTTTGGGAACTGACCGGGTCATTATCCAAGTAGTTTTTAAGGTAAATTGAATACTGGGCCATACGATAACTGTCCCCAACTCCAGTGACCTCAAAGTCAGCATTTAACTTCAAGAGCATGAGACTCAGAAATAATGAACTATCGTGGAAAAGTTTGCCTTTTCTTCTTTCCTCTTTTTTAAAATGGTCGTTGGCTGATGCTTCAATACCTCGCTTGAAATAAGTCGTCAACTCCATCATTTTCTTCCACCTTGGTGTCTAGATGCGAAAAAAATCTCACCTTACTAAATACAAAGACTTCTTCATCGTCTGCAATTCTCGAACCGCGTTCCCATTGGTGAGCCCAGTTTCTTACCCCCAGTCCAATTATTCTGCCGCTGGGTTCCCAACACCAGGCGTTATAAGACCATCGTCTACTAGAGTATTGAACCTTTGCGGTTGAACTCAATTTAAAGTTCGTCTTTTTCTTTATGCACCACCGTCGTTTCACTATGGTTCTTATTAAAAGTTTCCTTGCCCGGGAGTTGATCCTGTCTCTCACCACCAAAGAAGTGAACGAAGAAAATCGCTGATTGGTCCAGGTCGTCCCTGTCTCCGGGATTGGGTGGAATGAATAAGACGCAAGTCGAATACTATCACCATTCCCCAGGACAATTTATTGCTCACCATCGTTATAGCAGTCGGGTGGAAAATGTACAAAAGGCTATAATTTGACTGTTTTCTGGCTCTAGTTTGGGCGGCGAGTTACATTATTTTACATTATCGAGATCGGGCGAGGAATGAAACCCATGTGGAATTAGCAGCAGTCCTCCCTTTTCAGAGAATAGAACAGAGGCTCCACTCTCATTCTCCCTAGCAATTTTAAAATTCGCACTCTTTTCAGCCACAACACCGTTAGGGCAAATCAGACAATACGACTTGGGCCTCAGCCAGGAAGCGGTCGCCCTATAAAAGAGGAAAGCTTTTCAGTTTGATAAACGGCCAGTGAAGAGAAACGAATTCAAACTACATAAATATATTTCCACATCGACGAAAACTGGTTCTGGTCTGCCCATATTGTATTTTTCATTGAGCCAGCTCTGGTGGTGTTTATCAGCACGGAATAGGATTTCCAGTTCTGTCGAGCTTGGAACTGACTCACTTGTCGGATCCCGCGACTATTCCCGATCTCAGAGCGGCTCCCGTCAAGTGAAAATAATTTCGAAACAACTCTTCAATATGGGAGGAGCCCTGAGAGAATGAAAGCGGATGGAAAGCACTCGAAGGCAAGGCGAGCCGAGTGAGAAAATTACCTAACGCCTACTGTCTTTACCATGCCGAGCCTTTTCCGACATATTTTGAGATTGAACGGCTGTCGGAAGGAAAACCTCCCCGTGCGTGAACGATTAGATTCCCACGTAGGGTTTTTCTCGCATGCTGGCAAGGGTTCGGAAGGATCTTCATGCTGTATTAATTCCTGCCACTAGCAGAGGAAACTCGAAGGGGAACGTATTAAATTCACTGCAGATGTGATTAAAAGCGTAAACGACGGTACGCGTGTTTGAAATAAGAACATTACTGGTACGTCAACTTTCTTTGTCATCCAATCCTTTCAGGTACTATTTTTTTCGTTTAAAAACATGAGAGCCTAACTTATAATATTGTATAATTATAATAAATAAAATTATATATATATTTCATCGAAAAATCCCTTATCTCACAAGTCGCTAGATATTTATTTCTTTTCTCAATTTTATAATTCTTTAATGTTAATATCATTATTTTAAAATATTAGTTCTCTTCATTCAATTAACGTGAGGGAGATAGTAATGCACTTTTCAGAAGTGATTGCTTTTTTAGTTTTAAAAAATTAGGTGAAAGAAGTGTTTGAAGAATCCAAGAAATCACGCCTTCTATAGCCTAGAAGCCGTGTTAGGCATAGTCTAGTCGTAGTTTCAACATCGTGGCAGGTCCCGACTGGTTAGGGCGCCGTGTGCAAGTGTAGAGGTGAGGTCTGAGTATTTATCAGTTTGTCAGGAAATGAAAACATTGTTTGGTAAAACAAAATTCAATTTCTCATAAATGCGCTTAATTACTGATGATTTTTTCAATACAGGTTTACAGGAACTGTGCTCCACACTGAATTTGAAATTCACTGAAGAAATGACCGTTTATTTACTAGGAGAATAAAACAGATCTAGTTACAGTAGAACCTCTCTAATCCATCACCTTTGGGACCGGGGGCATGGTCGGAACGCAAAAAAGGTCGGATTATCCGAGGGAAGTCAATATTTATTAATTTACATTCAGAATAATACAAAAGATCACGTTTTAATATTGAAATAAAGGAACCTTAACTACCTATGCAATCCTTTTACAATAAAGAAACAAACTACTTAGAAAAAAAGTCAGTTATTGATTTTTGTTTAGCAGATGAAATTCTAGACTTAGCTGCAGTGTCCCTCCGTTTTTTTATCCATAAGACGTCCATCGGAGTTGAGCTTGGGTTCTGCTCGATGTATAGCAGAGCTATGTCAAAAGCGTTCTTGGCATCGGTGTGTGAAATCCGGGTAGGGGGTTCGTCTTCTTCACAATCACAGTCATCATTCACATGTTCCTCACCGTCGTGTTCCAAAACAGTGGAAACAATCTGGTCATCATCGAGTTCTTGATAGGTTTCACAATCTTTGTCACATTCGGTTATCCACTCTTCAATTTCGTTTGAAGTAACATTCGGATCTAGAGTTTGTACTTCTTTAACAATTATCTGTGTGTCGGCTCGACGATGGTCGGATTAACCGGAGTGACGGACCAGCCGAGGGCGGATTAGAGGGGTTCTACTGTACTTCTGGTTACCATATAGTTACTTAACAAGCATAATTAAGTAACTTTGAGGGGCGATATCTAAGCCACTGAACAAATGAGGAACCGAAAAGCGAGGACCACACCGCAGACAAAAACAACTAATGGTTTTTCGGTTGAAAAAAAAAAAAAAAAAAAAAAAAAAACTGTGATTAGTGATAAAGTTTGGTAATTTTACTGCTTAATTACACTGTCGTACGTTTAAGCTAATTCTATTTACCTCATCATTGTAAAATGTATAAGATTGGTCGGGTCTTTTAGAATAGTGTCCTCTCCGCAAAAGCGATCACTCACAGACCACCACACCAGCATCAATGAATAACATTCCACAAAAGTCTCCACAAGTCTAGAAGGTTAGATAAGGATGGCGGAGCATTGATAGGAATGAAAAAGAATGAGCTCCTCAATTATTACTCATCTTGGCGTGAGAGTTCAAAATGTGTTTCCAGTCCGGCGAGGTGGACACAGCGACTGTGAGGAAATTACCATATACGGATTTTTCAATGGGTGGTTACACTATTTTGATTTAGGAAATATTCCACGAGAAATTACGGCCAGTTTCTACGAAATTACCATTATATTCCTGTATGAAGAAACAATGGTTATGATCAGTCACCCAATCTTGGCAAAACGTTGTTGTTCCAGCTGTAGAGTCCGTCGTCGATCCATTTTTTAAAATGTGGGATGGAGACACTCACAGTGGGATAGCCCTTGGAGCAGCCTATTCCCCAAGAGATAATTCCAACGGCTGCGTACCTTCCGGGCTCCATTTTCATCGAACAGTAGAGCGGTCCACCACCGTCACCCTGATAAGGGTTATAGTACGATAATTCACAAATGGAATAAAAAATACGCATGTAATTTACGAGAATATTGTTATTGTAAATATTATGGACGTTGTAGGTGAGAAAAATCCGTCATTATTGTTCTACCTCAACTTGTCTCTTATTGATTATATCCACTCACTCTGCAAGTGTCCCGATTATCCAACCCTCCTGAGCAAACGAATCCTGGGCCAAGCTTGAATGACGAGCCGAAGCCAGTCGCACTTTTGAACTTCCCCTCGCACGAAGTATGGTTGAGGATCGGCATCGCAACTTTGCGGAGAATAGGAGAATACCCAGTGTCTGTTTCTAAAATACACATGACAGATCACTCTGGAGAATCGCGGCCTATCATTTCGTTCTCATGATCTTAGTGTACGAATTTCCTAGTCTAATTAAATAAATTTAGAGATTAAATGGACCAAAATCGAGGGCATTACGTATTACTATTTTAATAATAAACAAATGCAAAAACTATACGATTTTTGCGGCGAGGGCAATTTTGCGTAGAAACTCTTGGCTTTTTTCTTCATTAAAAGCGGTCGAAAAGGGTGCTTTACGTGACTTGAAATACCCTCCAATCATTCGTTTGATATGCTGAAGGTTTAATAGATTCAAAAAAGTTTAGTTTCTGATAATTTGGTTTAGAGCTTGTGTTTGTTTTATACGCTCAACGTACTCAACTGTACTCACCTTTCCCTTTCCCCCAACCAGCAGCATAACAGTCAGCTTGGTTGACCTCTCTGAATCTTTCGGGAAGGCAAATGTAGTCGACAGCTTCGTTAAATGTGAAGTCCTTCTTCACAAAAACCATGGCAATATCCTTCTCCCCAGTCTTAGAACTGAATTGGTTGTGTCTTATAACGTGGACGACGTTCTGCTTTTGGGGCGCTACCGGTTCTACGGCTTCTACCGAATTCCATTCCCCAACTTCCACAGCCAGATCCTTGGCCTCCTTCCCACTGGAATGTTCGATTTTCCAATCGATGAGCACCGTGATTAGCTAAGCGTAAGATGGTTGAAATTAGAAAAATCACATACCTGATGCAGTGAGCTGCCGTTAGGATAGCTTTTGGACTGATCAGAACTCCTCCGCAGGTGAATTCACCGTTAACATAAAGGCGAACCAACCACGGAAGTTCGCCGTAGAACGTATCCGCTAGAATGTGTGATAGTCATATAAGAAGAATGTCTTCACAGATATAATATTGTTGGTTCTTTGGACTTAAGCTCTCAACAATTATCATGACCTCTGGAGCCACTTTCATCTTTAATTATGCGTCTTATAACCAACTCCGTCTTACTATTTGCCTCAGGATCGTCGTCAGATATACGGATAAAGTGCTGCGGAATTTTGGGAAATGTCTGACTTCCGACTCCTTTGAATCGACGAACACCGCAGCCTTGAAGTCGTGGCTTGGTTGGAAGGAGAGGCGCCTGATTTTCTCTAGTGTTCCTAACAACTTGGGTTCCGTGTGGGATCTCGGTCGGTACCCTGCAGCAGACTTCAATATCGCGGCAGTTTGGCGTCCTGCAACAAAAAACAGTGAAAATGGCTCTCTATTCTCTTGGAAATATCGGCGAATAACGACTAAATCATCAATTGTGAATAGTTGTACGATTTCAAATATGAGGGCCACAATAATGCACATTACTCACTCGTTAACAACAATGTGCTATACCAGAGCATCATATCATACACCAAAGGAAAAAAAAGGTAGTCACTCGATGGTTTCAAGTAATTACCCCAATCCGATTATTCTGACCAAAGACCACCACCTCATGTATTTGGTAAACTTCAATATTTGCCGAGGATCCGTAATCCTCCGTTCAACTTACTTGTAGTTAATCACCCCATCTTCGACTGTAAACGTTACCACATCGTTTCCACACTCCGACGGATGTACACAGACGCAGTCTTCACCATTGGAGGATACCAAACCAAGCAAAATAGACAAAACTGAGATCACCGAAAACATTTCCATTTTTATGGAATAAATGGTAGTGATTTTACTCAAATGACCAGCTCAAACGACAAACGCGGAATACTGTGGCGATTCAATGAGAGATATTCGTGACTTATGACCTTCGGGATTCACGGGTGTCGATAACAAAATGTGTCAGATTTGATGCGGGGATCCCTCAACGCGTCAACCTTTCGTTGTATTCGTCCAGTCACCGATAACAGCGACCAGAGCCAATTAATAGAGGATGTGGAATATTATAGATTTTGAGGTTGACGAAACAAATGAGCTGGTTCGGTTTAAGGAAAAATTCTGAAACCCTTTTTGTAAACGTTAGTAGTAACCTTTTCATGTTCGTTTTCAATGTTCTAATTTAGAAAGCATAGTAACGTATTTTCAGACAAATTTTACATTTTTTGTCTCCTAAACTAGGTAGCTTAAATTATGAAGGCTGTTTTTCAATCCAACCCGTCGTGAATAGCAAAGGTTACAAGAACAGACATTGAAAAATAGTAAACACAAACGGGTAACTATTCAATTTTTCTCTCAACAGGCGAAACGACCTTCCCGATCCAATAAAACGAGCTTCAGGGCAGAAGAAAGGACGTACAATTAATTTTAAACCGAATTTTATGGGCACGTGAAACAACCGCTCGGCTTGCCCTTCCTCAGCCGTTAAATTAACGGTGTAGCGCAGGGCTCCAAGCAATAGCCCCTTTACTTCCAACGAGGCGTTTAGAGACCCCAGCAGACCTTACTATTCTCCCAAACGGCCGAGGATAGCTCAAAGAATAATTGCCTCCTCATCGTCCGATTGCAGTAAACAAGAAACTAAAGCTCGGAAGAGAGAAGAAGCTCTCAAAGATGAATTTCCTCTTAATGTATCCTACAACTACCATCGCGGAAGATTATTCCGTTCACGTTTTTAGCAGACTTTTAGGATGAAGAATTTTCCTTCGACGGTCTCTCCTGAAGACCGCTTTGTAGGCCTTGACTCATTGATATCCTCTGTATGGTACATGATTTGCTTTCAGAACGGTCCGAATTTGGTTTGATCCAACTTATTTTCAGCCCAATTTTATCCCAAGAAAAAAAGTTGGAATAAAAGGTTTTTAGAGGTTTTTAGACCTGTGGAATCACAATGTCTCTACTCATTTTGGACGACAAATAGGTTCTTACTGCGTTCTCCGTTATCTCTTTCCTGTTAATTTGCCTTACATACTTTCATTATACATTATGCATCATTCTCTCACCATTTACCTACCACGTACAATCATTAAAAAAATAAAATAAATAAACTAAAATAAATAATTGTATGCATTTTATTATAATTTCCATTGATTTTGTTTGAAAATTTAAATGTTTCCTATGTTCTATATTTACCTGATTATTATTATAAATCATGGCTCTTCTTTCACAAAAAAGGACAACTTTAGAGTTTGCCCAGGAGTGTACCCAACAGAAATCAGCTTGAAGGTAGAGTCTTTAGTATTCTGCTCCCACACAACTTCTTCGATTGAGATGATTATTTAACAAAATTCTTATGGGGGTTCTTATAAAATTTGCATGTTAGAGAGGGAAACTTCGCACGCGTCGGTCCTCTCCCCACTTCAAACAAATTGTCGAGCTGACGATGCTTCATGCTTCACGGTGTCGTGGTTTTCAAAGTGACTACGGGATGTGGAGTTGGAATAGAAACCAGAAAAAGGGTCTCAGGAGGTGGGCAACTACTTGGGGGAGCAGCGAGGGGCGCTGAGTACGTAGTCAAGGGGCAAGAAGACTTGAAGGACACTCGAGGAATAAGCAAATGGTTCTACACGCACCGGTTCACTTCTCTGGCTTCTCAACAACGAAAATACAGATTTCAGACGCCTGGAGAGAAAAGTACTCCCCAAAGTGCTTACAGTTACACCTTATATTTTGATTTTGGCGGCAGTTGGTTATCTGGGGAAACGCATTCTTGTTGGTAAAAGTGGTTTATTTTCCAATTTACATCTCAACTGCTTCAAACACTTTTTCACAGCAAGCAAGTGGAAAATACTGTTCAAGTTAAATGACTTTTTAACATTTAAAAATATGAAAAAAAGGTTATTTTTATGGAAATAGTCTAGTTCAACTCAAACTGTCACAGCGTGGATTCCATTCTTCCATTATCGTTCGATGACTGAGTTAATACTTTCACTTAAATACGGCCTTCATTCAGTAATTTTCAGAAGGCGTGCGGATCAGGAATAAAAACCTTTATTATTTCCCGACCCCGATTTTTAATATTAACGAACGAATTTTAACCACAAATTCAAATTTAGTCAGCAACCATAGCGAACTGTGCTACACTGCCCACTGTTCGACAGGTTGGCGTGAGGAGGTATACAGTACCCGCACCACGCATTGGTCTTGCGTATACTGTATCCGTTGAAGTAAACTATTCTCCAAGTTATCAGGATGGTAACAAGAATTTGAAATTGGAAGATAGGAAATGGAAAATTTGGCCCCTACTTGTAGGAGTCAAATGGCAAGATTGAAATGTATTCAAAGAAAGGAGAGTTAAAGCGATTAAGAAGGCAAGGTAATAATAACATTCAATAAATACACATTATTGAAAAGAGATTCTTAATTATGAATGATCAATTATTTATCTTGTTATCTGAGTTTGTCAAAGTAAATTTTGAAAAAATAGCATAAAAGAAACTTCTAAACAAGATAAAATGATGGCCATTATCTGTTGAGGTCGACTAACATTGATTGTTTGTTCTTATTATAATCGAGATTCAACAACGTATGCATTTTTATGTATTTTAACAATGTCGAATCTTAAGTTCTTGCAGTTGTTGAATAATTCAAACAACAAAGAGGCAATGATGAGCTTCAGCCCATTTAATCACTTCTCATAGGCGCCATTGGAGTCGTATCGGGTTCACTATCCTCAATTTACTCGAGCCTCAATTCAGGGATGATGACCGTCCATCTGTCGGAGTACAAACCCTCGGTTACTTAACTGAAAGGTGCAGCTCAACCGTGTCGGAGTCAGTTGTGAGCAGAACTTGCATCACGTACCCATCATGTAGTTGGAGCGCGACCTACACGGTCGGTAAACCCCTCGACACGAGGTTTGTACCGAGCGTCGAAACGCTTTGCCTTCAACGGAAACATTCACCAATAGTTTTCGACTCAGTGAGCCGCTCTCAATTACACGTGGACGTAGAACAGCGGTGTGGTGAGGTCAACAGAGATGAATCGGTGACTATATGGGCTCAGGAATACCGCTGACTCTGAAGTTGATCAATTATTCGGCATATAAATTGACCTATTTTACATTACCGTACGTGAAGACCTAGTTAATCTTTAGGTAGAGAATTTCTGTTTTATCCAAATAACATCGAAAGATTGCAAACATGGTCCGGAAATTAAATCATGAAACACGTGACCGAGATATAGAGGAAAGCCTGGAGAGCAAAGCACTTCCTATGAAGACCATCTTGTGTGACAGGAGGAATTTACTCTCGTAATAAGGGCACATAGCTTCTCCGTCGCAGCATGACATAGAGAGAAAATGAGCCTCACGTCATATTGGTCCTGAACGGACTGTTGGAATGCACTAATTGGACGTCCGAATGTCTAAATAAACTCTACAGGACCTTTTAACTGACTACAAGCATCAAATGCCAGCTGTACAATTTTTCACAACCTGCCAAACGCTCTTGGGGTTCTATCCTTCGAAGAGTTCATGCATTACACATGGAAGTTATGCCGACTAGAGGGGGAGGGGGGTTCTTTCAGTGTGAAGGGTGGCTACGCACATATACGAAAGAAAACGGAAATATTGTTGGAGGGGTTAGCGGATATTTCCGGACCGGTGGGTTTCCCAAGGGAGAAACAGTTGGAGAGAAGGAAGACATGTTTGTATTACCATTTTCCTACGTCTGAACGATTGAAGGGCCCCACTACAATACCGCATCAATAAATTCTCCATGATAAGGACTGAAGGCTCCTTGACCCGTCGACCGACGAAAGGAAAATTTGATTGAGAGCTTAAGTATATTTATAGTTTACCTCTCACAAAAATTACTTTCTATGGTATCCTCATTTTACATACCTTGCTCTGGATCAAAAATGAAATGAAACAATCGGACTATGGAAATACAAATCGCCAAACTTCAATAAGTCTGATATTCATAAACCCGCCTTTCAGAACCAATTTGAGCAATTTAGTGAAGCCGTGGGTTCTGGTAGCTGTTTTTCCGTATATTCCGCAAAATCTTCCCACTATAGTATGCATGACTCCTGTTCTTGATCCTAAACATTTCACTAAAACTAGTAACTGTTATCAAGATAGAGCTGAAACAAGACGCGGGCGATGTCGAGATTGCGCCACATGAAGGACAGCAAAAGTATATTTTTGATGCATTTCTGTTTCTATCGTCAGCAGCTTTGCATCGGTATACGATGGACACCAATTTCCGCGATCGACATCAACGTCACTTTTTGGAGACAAAACTAATGAAACCCATTTTATCGAAGAGATTTTGATGTCGGATTGTCCTTACAACAGTTGTCGCCTCGTACTGCAGCTTTTTTCTAACGAAACGGCTCTTCTTCTTCATCGTGGCTGGAAACGTAACTGAAATCCTTTCCAGTTAAATCACCTTACCTATACATTTTCGCCGTTCCCTTATATCTCAGGAGGACGGTCATACTTGAAGTGTTTTACCCATGTTGGGAGTTGCATATTGCAATAGTTGCGAGGTGTACGGATTACAGGATTTGCCACTGCGACCCAAACCAGGATAGCCGCAGTAGGATTCACACTGCTCTGCGCTGAATACAATATCCCAAGGGTATAATTCACTCTGGTTACTATCACTGGCTGGGTACAGTTGTCAATTTGTCAGTTGAACGAGCCACTTCTCGACGCAGTGATAATGAGAAATGTCCTCTCTGTGATGATGGATCATCAATGAAGGTGGTCACGGTTGTTCGAAAAGGACCAGAAGTACGTGGAGTGCGATGATGAAAGGGGTATGCGGGGGAGTAAGGTGATGAAAATGAAGGGCTGCCTAATTGTTCCGAGCCCTCAATTAGACGAGAGACCCTCCGCGATCCATTTCTACCCTGCAATCCGTTCCCCTTAATCGGGAAGGTTGACAAGAAAATTATCCTTTGACAAAGCGCCTTTTCATGGCATCTGCTGGCTACTCAGCAGCTACCCTCAACGAGTCGGATTCCTACCCGCGTCAAAACGAAATGATTATGATACAGCGGTGGGACGTGTTGTCAACATTTTCCTCCTTATTGACAACTAACGGGGAGAAGTAATTCGTGTTCGTCACCATTAGCTATCCCTAGCACAGTATTTCTCACTGAAAATTTGCACAAGTCTTAAAGACTTCCATTTCCTCCTAAGCTCCTGTAGTGCATGAAAATCTGACGATACAGTTGTGAGAGGTGTCCTGTAGTAAAAGTCTATTCAATAATACCCGAGTATTTCTGTCGTATTTGATTATGCCGGAGGAATATGCAAATAACCACCTTCATATTTATTAAAATTTGACATGATATATTTGGTATATTACTATCAATATGTCCAGTATTGTTTCCCTATCCACTTTTCTGAGTCACACTGGCTATTCCTTCCCTAATCTTTAATGTATATATATATATATCTTTTTTTTCAAATCAGGGAGATTGGATATTCGAAATGGCGTTCTAATGGCGGCCTTTGTGATGAGAGGGGGGTAACTTTGATCTCGATTAACTTGAGCCTCCCGAGAAGGGATTTTTCCCCATATCTCGAGCTATTACTGACGGTAAGGGCGATTTTTTATCGTCTTTATCTTTTCATATTATCGTACCAATATTGTCTCGCCTGGACTGGGCGTAGAATTTTTCCGTTCGTTACCGCCAGCGGAAAACCCCTTGCTCGAGGCCTCTACCGATTTTACGCGCTGATTTATAGGGACGAAGGATAAAATCCAAACGCAAGCGGAGAGCGATGATTGGAAATTAAAATTTAATGAATCGTTGAGCTCGTGAAGGTTATATCCGGAGGAAGCCTATACGTTGATGAAGTGGAGGACCGGCGGCTGGGAGCGCAGCTCGGGGGGCGTAAAATAATGAATTATGTACCTTAGAACGGGTCACCCTCCAGTGCTAAGTGGCAGAACAAATTTCTAGACGAACCCTTGAGAAAACGTGCGACAAGTTCCCCAACATAAATAAAAAATAAAAATGTGAGATTTTTTAAAATTAGGATCTGCGATTTTAGTTTTTAGGTTTTTCCATAAAATAGATTTTACAACAATGTAAAATTTGACACAGAACTTGTGGATCTTTAAATTAGCTTTGCTGAAAATGGATATAATGAGAGCCCCAAAAGGATGTTCGTTAAATGGATTCGTAGGGAGGTGAGCAGAATGAATAGCGGCTTTTCTAAGCCGAAGGGCGCGCTAAGAACTGAACAAGTTTGGAGCCCTTTCATTTCACTCAAATGAGTTGCAAATTAATTTTTCTTTTACTACGTGAATATCATATTAATTATAGTTACTCTTCATCATTGTTAATGAAATGCGACTAATGAGAACTCTGTTCTAGTAAATACGGAGTGGCTCTGAAAAAGGGTAATGGGGTCAGGAAGCCCTTCAGAAGTGGTCTTTATTACAGGAGTTGAGCCATTTATCATGCCAATGAATATGGATGGCAATATTCGAGCTGTATGTTCGTTTAAAATCTCGTATTGAAATGGGATCACTCACCACCTCTTCAGACTACCAGATGTAATGAGACCCAAGTCGTTCCCGCGGATACTTTTCTCCCCGATGCCTTTTCCCGACTACTCCATTCATTTCCAAAGGAAAAGTTAAATATTTGCCCAAGGCGTGCCTACTTCAGCTCCTTGGCTTCACTCCTATCTCTTTCTGGCTTTGTTTCAGGTAGGTACCAACCTCTCCCTTCGTCCCTGCTTTTAATGGAAAACTCACAAAGAAGAAAACAATGTCCCGAGTTTCCCTATTCATTTCTCTACCGAGGCTTTTCCCCCTCAAAAAGCAAATTGCCTTCCGAATAAAAGGAGTCGAGACGTCTTAAAAAATACCTACCATCTTGGACCTTCTTAGAATTCACTTTACACAATTTCTTGCGAGTTTTCAATTGTGATTGTTTCACCAAATTATAAAAACAAAACCAGACCTTTGACGGGAATGGGACTCTTTATGAGGCCTGAGCACGAGAGTCTACTATCCGGAAACATAATTATTTTCTACGCAAAGGGTGAACATCCCTTTGACGACATGGAAAAAGTGTTGGTTGGTTTACGGCTATCTTTTTGTACCGAATGTTCTGGGAGCAACAAAGCGGCTCTGATAATAAAAAATCAAATCCCAAGAAACTGTTTACAAAAGAAGGCAAATAAATATTAATAAAGAACAAAACCGTTGAATCATAAATAAATTAGGTACATGAAGAATAAAAAATAAAGAAATATTTCAAAGAATAAAAATTAATTTTTTAAAATTAAAAATTAATAGAACGATGAGTATTGCAAATAGGTACGCGTGCTGATATAATATTTTTTCAAATCATATTTTCCTTGTTTTTTCCTCGCTTTCTGAGTGCCTGAGGATCGGCCAAATTTCTCAGAAGTAGCTAACTAGCGCGGGAAAAAATCTTTGGATCACATATATGTTTTACAAAATTGCCGAACACACAGAACGCGTTTCCTTTTTCTCAGAGATCACTTGATGGACTATTTGCTAGTGCCTAGTTACGAGTATTTTTCCAGTGGTCCAACAGCGAGGGGCTTCCGGATAGACGAGGGTTTTTGGTCATATTTAATAGTATCCCGATGGATAACGAGCTTTTGAAGTTTTCCTCCCTTCATCCCTTATAGGCCCTGTCAGCATTAATCAAAGCGGCAAGTTTCGAAAGTTGATACTGGAAGTGAAATTAAGTCATGCGTCAACTTGTCCTTGGCAGGCTAACCTTTCCAAGGGAATTCTTCAGTGTTTAAGGAATCTTTATCTAAACCGCTTCACCCCTTTCACATTCTAGAATTGCGTCCGCCCGCCTCCTGCAGAACTTTCTTTCTTACTACTTCATTAAGCTTCCCAAAGGATGAACTCTCTAGGTGCCTTTTATTTATGAAGCCGACTTCCTCTTCTCTTGTCGAAGTTGGAAGTAAAAGGAGAACGTATTAGACCTTTCAGAGACGATTTGAGAAGCGAACTTTTGCCCCTTTGCGCTCGGTAATGATGTGCCAACACATGAAAAGAACAGGCTCCGTCGAGATCCTTAACGGTGATTTTCTTTCACCGTAATGGGGGCACTTTCTTTTCTAGTACAATACACCGTCGGTGATTCTATTTTTCATCGTCTAGTGTCAAGTGAAGTACCACCCCGACTGACGGTGATGATGATACGTGTGGGTAATTATAAAAAATTAAATGGTGTACGAGTGTGTATGCTGATGACTGATTGAATCCAAATGTTCATGACATCCTGCCAATGATTCCTCTTACATCGTCTGTTCCATAAGTACATCATTCATATAATTTTTGCCGACCAGTTTTATTGGCAGAGTAGATAAACGTTATCAAACAACCATAATCTTAAAAAAAAAAAAAAAAAATCTTTTCCATTGCACTCTATGGTAAGGCTCTCCTATTGTTGCCACCATACATCGATCACATCGCACCAAAACCCTGACCTTCCAAACAGGGCTCAGAAAGCTGTGAAAACCCACCCTGTGAACCACACAGACGACAAAGGTTTGCACCATGTGTGGAAAAGGGCTTCTGTCGAAATCGAGCCTCAAGAGACACGAAGCCATCCACTCCAGGCGTTCGGACCGATTCATCCATCATCTGCCTCGTGGGGCCGGCGAGCTCATACCTCAAGCTCAACAAAACCATAAGTCATTTGCAGTTCCCGCGTCTTGGGGGGATTTGGAATTGAAACCCTCGTCTTTTCTACCAACTTATTCGCAACCTTTATTTAGTGACACAAGCTTCAACCACCGATCATGGTTTTTATCGAGACTGACGATGGAGAAATAGTGCACCTGAAGAGCTCTTCCATCAACTCGTACATACATACTAATTACTAATGTCTTCTACCAACTTATTCGCAACCTTTATTTAGTGACACAAGCTTCAACCACCGATCATGGTTTTTATCGAGACTGACGATGGAGAAATAGTACACCTGAAGAGCTCTTCCATCACCTCGTACATACATACAATTACTAATGTCTTCTACCAACTTATTCGCAACCTTTATTTAGTGACACAAGCTTCAACCACCGATCATGGTTTTTATCGAGACTGACGATGGAGAAGTAGTACACCTGAAGAGCTCTTCCATCACCTCGTGCATACATACAATTACAAAAAAAAAGCATCATTCTCACGGCGTCTGCCAAACAAGTGCCCGAGTTTTCTGGTCATATGATTGATTTTTCTCCTCTAGGTCCTCAATTAAAGCTAGACTAGCCCCTGCTGCCCCGATGTCACGATTAAATCAACGTCTTATCACGTTTTCTCAATTAAATGCTCAAGGGTACAAGTAACGGAAATATTGTAAACACGAAGCCAAGATAAGAGCTCCATTACGGTTATAGAAACGTATTATTCAATATGAAAACCCTATAACGCGGATTGAAGCCCAGTTTTTTCGAGAGTTCGAAAATACCGACGATTCGCGTGGCTTTTCAACACATAGCGTGTTCGAATGGATGCGTGCGTGCGTGATTCCGAGCGTTGCTTTCACATACACCGAAGCACGCGGTCTAGGAAAAAGGCCTCGTAGCTCGGGGGAGGTTCAATAATTATTTTGAGAACCGCCACGAAAATTGAATTAAGTGACGACCTTTAGTTGGAGGATGAAGGAGTTCCGTCTCGTTTAAGTGGCCAATTCCACGAGATTCCCCCGTTTAATGAGTTTCATTTTAACAAAAGTGAGTGCGTTGGAAGTTTTCATCAGAGGTTAATGGGGCGATCCCGGTCAAGATGTGACTTCGAACATATCCCTGAGGGAACACAGTCGCAATATGTTGAATTAAACATCCGGATCCTCGGTACGTATGGAAGAAGCACTGGATCTCGGTTCGGACCCCCTTTCAATATTAAATATCCGCTACATTGAAACACTCGGGACGACGCAGGTACATTCAACCTTCAGAGGAAACATATTTACATGAGGCATTCCTTATCTCCCTCATCCCGAAGCCCGAAAAGGCTTTCCCCTGAAGAGAAGCGAATACGGAATAGAATCTCTACTTCATAACTCGCTATTCTCTGTGATATTTTATTGGTCGCTTCTACATCCCCGTCCTCCCCTCTTAAAAATAAAACTCTCTGGAGGTCGGAAAGGAAGCGACTTATTGGATTTCCATTCCTTTGATTCAAGCCAATAAAAGCCCAGCGGGGGGAAGGGCTACGTGAGTTTTTAGGTCCCCGAAGATACGACCCTGGACTCTGATCCCATTGAGTTCGCCCGCCCTCGGTCGCGTCAGGGGTTTCCGCTCGTTTCGCCTAAACGCTTCCAACCGTTGATTGATTCCCATCGAACGGAAAATTTAATCTTTTTCTGATCCCTCGGGATATTTTTTATATATTTTTCTATTTCAACGCGGCGCTCTCCCGGAAGTTTTTGAAGATAGCCGAGGAAACCCCTCAAAAAATACGGGCGAATCTCGGTGGATCGAGCACTTCTATCCAATTGAATGGATGTCGTCGTGGGACCTGAACTGCTTTGGAACCACCACTCCTAAATACGTATTTAGGTGGTTTAGATGTTTTTAGATGTTTCCTATGTTCGGGATTGTAGCAGGTTAGCAAAAAACAGTTTCATTTAGGAACACCGTGACGTGGGAATCAATGACCAAACAGCGTCGAGGCAATCACTGTAATGCAGCCCACCTTTTGCAAAAAAGGTATCTTCCCTGTGGAGAGGCCTTTTGACTGCATCCGTTCAATCCGGACAGTTAGCCGTCCTGAGCGATCGCTTCAAAAACCGCGCTCGAATGACCAAGGAGAAAAACCCTCGCACATCAATAGCTCCGTGTATGAAAAGCCGCGCCAAACAACCTATTCGCTAATACATGGGTGAATTTGAAAACGAGGGGAAGAGACTGGTGGTGAGGCGAAATAGAAATGTTCGTCCTTCCTCTGATGAACACCCCAAACGTACCTACTTTTCAGGAAGCCATTGACTTGACTGGGGTTGCGCCTCTCCATCCACAGTTTCCCGCATTTGTATTCACAATGGACTCTTGAAAGTGATCCCATAAACGCTGACTGCACGGACAGCTTATCGTCCCGCTCAATTCAGACTTCATTAAAAACGGACTACGAACAACAGAGCTGTTTCAGGGAGCATGGTGAAGACAGGATGGCCAACAACAAGCCTCCCATTTCCTGGCTTCATTTCATAATTTACATTTTATCAAATCCACTTTTCCGCGTAACCAATAACCTTTTGACCCATCAATATCGGACGGGAAATATTTGTACTCGTACGGACATACATGAGTGAAGAGAGGGTACAAAGTTTCCGACTGCCCTAAAAAAAAAAAAAAATAATAATAATAATAAAAAAATAAATAAATAAATAAATTAAATTAAAAAAATAAATTAATAATAATAATAATTTGCGCAATTCTTTCTGTGGATCTAGTATTCGTAGTAGTCTATTCCTTGTATTATTGGAGAGACTTAGGATTTTTAATTGTTATCTACATCTGAAACGAGTTACAAATTTTCTCCGAACGAAACTAACCTTTCTTCAGAAAAAAAAATGTCTGATGTAACGCTTGGTTTAATCAGTGTCACCAGATCTCCCAATTCAGAGGGGTCCCTCTTTTGGGCCATCTGCCCCGATCCCTCCAAATCCCGGTTTTCGGTAAAAAATAAGACCTTTTTTTTTTTTTTTTAAATATTTTTCAATATAATCGAAAACCCCTATATTGCATGCATCCGCAGTGGTCGGCCTAAATTAAATTCTCTCCAGCACAAGGGTCGCTTATGACCATGAAATATTCTTTGTGTCAACCATTGAAGAACATGAATACTGCGTTCAACAACCAACCATCGACAAACGACAACATTAACAAAGGATTAGTTGGGGTTTCTGTGCCGAAAAGGTGAAAATAAACCCGGTTATTCCAAGTCGAAGTGATAAGAGTAATTCGAACACTTTTTCAGGAATAAAGCACTTTTCTGGCTATGGTGTGTGGAACATCAGTTGGTTTATTATGTATGGTAGTATGGTAGTATTATGTAGTATGGTTTATTAAAATGCACCCAACCTTGGTAAAAATAGGTGATTTGTAACTGTGACTGTCAATAATTTATTTTATGTTATGGAAAGAAGGTTGAAGAAAGTAAAAGCCATATAACAGGCTCCTTATAGGGGCACTAAAACACCTATTTTAGTAAGTTGAATGTTCCTATTATGATGTTGAAAAAAAAAAAAAAGATTCTAAACATCTGTCGTTTGTTTATTTTTAATCATTGGTGAATCGGTCATGTATTTTTTATATGTATATTTATAATTCCACAATGAGTCCCCCCCCTCCAAAATCCTGTTTTCGTAACCAAAAATTCCCGCTTTTTCCTCCTTTCTGGACCAAGTCTTTTAACTCAAAAGCGTCTGGCAACACTGGGTCTAATTCACAAGAAAACTTGATAAACATTTTTCTTAAATGTTGAAATTAGGTAGGATGAAAATATGATACGTATTAATTTTTTTGGTCACTTTCAATGGGTCTCGGTCAAATGCTCAGTCGTCAGTATCCAGAAACGATAGGCAATTTATACATCGTTGAATTCACTATTGCACTTAGGGTATTTGGCAATCTTCAAAATCTACGAGCGAAGGAATCCGACCGTGCCCGTTTGGTATATTAGTAATGTTGTTGAGAAAAATTTGGTTTGGCGTTGTTGAAGAAGGGGCACGGAACCCGCATCGTGTGGATTGGGCAACCTGGCAACGAGTAGCGACAACTATCGGGGATTAGCGGGCAGTGACCGAGGTCAAGTTCTATTCCATTGTTAGGGATGGCAAGGTCCAAAAGACTAACAGGAAATCTCGTCAGAGAACGTTCTGATCCTACTTTGAGTGGTTTTTGTTTTCCTACTGAGTGCATCGTCACGTATGGACACTCGTCTTCTACTTCTTCTTCTAATAATGGGATATCCGGGCACGAGCACTGACACGAACAAATAGAAGGGATTCTCAGCGCTGAACAGTTTGCCATTATCCGCTCTACACGGCGTCGTTCTTCAAAAGCGGTTTGGCATTCCTTCTTGTGGTTGTTCGTCGCGGAGTTGGCGTCATACTGTGGAGGGCTCAGTAGTTCCACGAGACACCCAGCACAAGGCATGGGTCGTCGAGACGCTGATTTACATTGAGGAACTAATAGGTGGTCTCTGCTCTGGAGCTCGGCTACCTGCAAATGCCAGAAATCGAACTTTCTTGTACTGCTAGTCAAATTATGTACGCCCAGAAACCCTTGTTTTGGATGTTCGGCTATGCTTCAGACACCCCGTTTGGTGATGCAATAATACCTTTTAATGTGCAATGGGAGAGACGATCTTGGTTGGTTATTCATTGAATAGTTAACTCATGTTTTCACGCAGAAAGTTTATTATAGTACATAAAATTATTCTCTTCGATTCGGCCCAACATTTTTTTCTGGGCGTTTCAAGGTGTCTAGATCAAGATTAGCAAATGTTTTTGGTAGTAGACAAAAATCTTAAATTCAGCCACGGACTTATTACCGGCTCCAGTTGGCCCTCCAAACTTTTCAGCCCGATCAGACCAAATTGGGAAGGGGGGGGGGTTATGGGTCAAAATGTGTATTTTGAAAAGTTCATTTTCGATTAAATTTTGAACTATTAATCCAATGAGATGGGTTCTGGAACAATTGGCGCCCACCGGAAGAGGTTATGGGTCAAAACGGTACCTAATCACCCGTTGCAAAGTGTGGAGTATCATTTTCCACTAAATTTTAGACCCTGAATCGACTGAAATGACTCTCCATGCTCCTGGTCCGAGGAATAACCTACCCTTGTGAAAGAATTTGCAGCCTTTCTGGTAAAAGGTGTCAGCGGATGATGATTCAAACCGGCGACTCGAAAGAATGAATTTCAACTTTGAAACATCACAAAACGTAAAGCCTGTAGCATTACGACTCACCATCTTACAGCCAAAATTAATTTTTTTTAAGGCTGCTATCTGAAAAGATGATTTAGGGGAGGAGTTTCAGAGGACAATATTAATCGAACGGGAAAATTCGAGAATGTTCTACAACCGTGGCCGTGCTTCTTAGACGCGACCTCAATAAACATCTGTTATGTTTGACATTAAAATACTGTTAGAGCTGGGGTTGTATACGATACACCTTTGGGGTTCGTGCCAACTCGATGTCGGTGCCAAGTTGTTAAGGGGGACTAAGGTCGTTCGTCTAGCAGGCTCACCGGTGTTATTGGGTCACATGAATAGGAATACTGAACCGGGTAATCAAAGCAATGAGGTGGAATGACCGCAGGATTACAAGGGCCCCTAGAGAGAGACGAAATGAGTTTGTGTACTAATTCCTCTCGGTACACTACGTACTCGGCGCAGATAAGTTATTAGAGAGCCCCTCGCTTCATTTGCATACAGCATACGGGTTTAATGATTAAATCTCATTTGTATGAGTTTCGATTCGCCTAGATCATTATGAGATTGAGTTAATACACTCTTGGACATGTATTGAAGTTCTTCTGAGAGATTTTTCGTGATTTAAATTAACTAAAGTGGTAATAGTTCACTTTTCAAAATAATAACTTTCACCAGATCTGAGAAATTCAACATCCCCAAAACCTGACAACCCTTTACTTTGGAACACGCGCTACTCAGCAAGACAGGTCACCTAATTACGGCGCTACAATGATACCAGAGATGTATGTGTATGAGCTAATGACACAAGTTTGTGGAAACTGCGTTAAAGAGCTCATAACCCTGCAGGGGAGTATGGGAACTTAAGGTGCATTATTAGATATCTGGCTAGTTGAACTCCGATGCTCTCTCCTAATTTTCCTGCACTCAACAAGAGAAAATCAAGATACAAAGAAACGCCAGCAGTATAGACGGTAGATGGCATTTTCTCATAATAATTTCAGGGGAAACCTTAATCAAATAATGATGGTTAGCTATGGTCACATTAGCCAAAATTTATGTACATGATTAACCAAATTATTACCATGTTTTTCTGTCCTGTATTTAAATATTACAATAATATTTAAATAATAATTAAATAAGCTGAAAGGGACATTTTTGTTTGTGAGGTTCGCATAACTGGTAGTGAATGTGCTTTTGAGGTTAGCAGGCAGTTTTAGTTGGCTCCGTGCGTTCGGTGTTTAATATTGTAGATCGTAGTTTCTTTCTTTCGTCGGATTGTGCAATGTCGTCATTAGAGCAGCGTGTCAATATTAAATTCTGTGTGTTGCTGGAGAAATCACCCTCGGAGACTCTTGAGATGCTAAAAAAAGCATACGGAAATTCTGCAATGAAGAAAACAGCAGTTTACGAGTGGCATAAGCGTTTTTGCGACGGTCGCACAACAATTGAAGATGACGTTCGGACTAGGCGGCCTTCCACTTCCACTACAGACGACTACCGTGGAGTGATTCATTATGAATTTATTCCTGAAGGGAGAACAGTAAATAAAGAATTGTACACAGAGTTCTTAAAACGGCTACGAGATGCAATTCGACGAAAACGACCTGAAAAATGGGCAGAGAATGACTGGTGTTTGTTGCACGACAATGCCCCAGCACATCGATCCCTAATGGTGAAACAATTCCTTGCCAAGAATAATGTTACCACTCTGGTACATCCTCCATATTCTCCCGATCTCGCACCACCAGATTTCTACCTGTTTCCAAGGTTAAAAATGGCATTGAAGAGCATCGTTTTGCTGATTCGTCAGAGGTGATTGAAAATGCGACGGAGCGGCTGAAGGAACTTTCAAAAAACGGCTTTCAAGAGTGTTTCCAACAATTATATGAACGGTGGAATAAATGAGTAGATGCAGGAGGAGAGTATTTTGAAGGGAAATAATGTAAGAATGTTATAAATATTTTTAATAAATTTTTGAAAACCAATTCCGGGAACTTTTTGACCCTACCTCGTATTACGAAATAATCAATAACTAATCTCAATAGAGCTCTAAAATAACAGATTAACCTGAAGAGTTTTTGTGGTAAATAGGAATGTTTGTCCGTGTATAAAATTGATGCCTATGGTGGTGATAGTACTAACAGTTTAATGAGGAAACGTAATATTACAATCTTCCACTTATAAATTATGAAATTATTTCTCTTCCAAGCAACGCAGGGTAAAATCTTGAGTCATATGAACATTGGGTTTGGAATGGAAGGGTAGCTACGTAAGACGGTAAAACTGATTTCGCCAATTATCTCACCTTGTTGTCGATAGCGTTCTTAAATATCTCTTCTCGTTTTGATGGGTGTGTCAACTTCATTTCAGATGTCTTTTCAACTCCTCCTGCAGGCAATATAATCTTGGTCGTCTCAGCATCACCGCTGGCCTTTTTCTGCTTCCTGTTTATTGATATTTTGCTAGCGAAATCATCCCGATGGCTGAAATAGTATTGCAAGAACGTGAATGTTAAACGCAGTTTTCGAGGCGGGAAACTAGTGTTAATAATAATATTCAGCTCTAATATCACTTGACCTCTCGCAACATCGACAATTATTGACTCAATCGAACTTACGTACTCACGGGCTGTGAAATTAACCTCGTACCGTCACATTTATTCGCTAAAAGCCTTCCATCACCGGGATCAGCTTTAAACCTATATAACTAAAGCGAATTTACCTCCTCTCACCGTCATTTCCCGGATTGGAGGTCGTGGACGGAGTTTTGTCGGCAGAACGTCGAAATTTTCCTCGACCTTTGTTACCACTTTGCACTTTTTTCACAAAATACTTGTCCTGTTGGTAAGTTGTGCACACAGGACACCCCTTTTTCGTGAAAGGGCGATTCAATGACATCATGGATATCACATTGTGGTTGATAAGTAAATGATTGAGTATTAGTCCGTCATGGTGGGGAGAAAAAAATGTCAGTACAATGGTGTAATAACAGTGTGAGTGCAAGTTATTGTTGACAGAGCGTGTGTATATGTCAAAACTCTCTCGATTTTATCACTTTAGCAACCTAGTAACAATGAAACACTAATTAAAATTTTAAATGCTCTCAAAATGTAATCGAAAGAATACCGTAAGGAAACCAAGTTAAATACAGGGTGCCCCACGAGTTCCCCCCCCCCCCCCCTCTGTCCAACCTAAAATTGTCCAAGTAGGAGTAAACAAATACTTTGATACTAACTCTCTTATTTTGAATGGGAACCCCAATTTTTTATTGCAGATTTGGATTCAACCCAAAAGTAAAAGAGAATTTGATCCCTCAAAATATGTTTTGGATTGTGTGCAACCGGGAGCACGCAATGTCGAGCAACCCCATATTGTCAAATAGTGGATGGTAATGAACTGTAATGTGTGGCACATCAATTGGGGAGACCGGGGCGTGTTGGCACAGTTTTTGGTTTTTGATTTTTTGATTTCTCAAAACAATACTTGGAGAAATTCTGATTTATGCTGGTGTTAGCGCAACAGCATGGCAACAAGATCCCCCTGAGCTCATTAATCGAAACCGATGCTAAGGAGGTTGTTCCGGTTATTTCCTGAAGGCTTCCAAATGGGCCAACTAACCCCACCCTTGGGGTGAGTTGGCATACCCCCTGGGGCGTTTTGGCATAGGCTGGGGTGAGTTGGCATAATATTCAATAATTAGATTCGAAAAACGAATTGTATTTCATACAATCATGGATTACAAAATCACTCATCAGTCTAGGAGATTGGGAATACGTTTTCATGGCTTCATGTCAACAATAAAAGTCGGGAGTGGTGAAACTTGTACAGGTGGCTGCAATTTCCTTATTATTTTCGAATTGTGGTACCAAATGATGTCTTCCTCTTTTGACCACCTCCAAGTTTTTCCTTCTTTCGTCATAGTTGACACGAGATATTGGTTGTCATCACGATCAACTACCCTTCCTGGGTAATTACGGCCGTCGTATTTCACCAACACATATTCTCCAATGTTGAAACGAGCGTCACATGGAGAAGGAGGAGCAGGCTGGGAATTATCTTCATTCTGATTTTGTGAGCATTGCTGGTTAGAACCCTGACTTGTTGAAGGTTGGGTGGATTTCCTTCGTTTTTCCTGTGATGCTGGTGGTTTTGAGAGGCAGGAAGCTTCTTCGTCGGAGTCAAAAAGGGAGCCCAGACTGACTTCACTTTCTGCATAGCTGATGTCGTCGGATGATAGTTTGTCAGAATCAGATGGTGGTCCAGGTTTTTTATTTTTTCTCTTCAAAGCCTTGGGCTGCTTTGGTGGTTTTAGTTGTCTCTGTTTTCGGTTGGCTCTTTCAGCGGCAATGGCATCTTTAGTGGGTGTATCAGTTAGAACCGCAGCAGTCCTTCTTTTTCTTCCACGGTTAGACTGCTTACGGGGTCCGGCTTTTGGAAATGGACGTATTTCCTCAGGGGTCACCGGTTGGGATTGAGAAGAGTATGTAATCAGTATAGTTCTGCTCACCTGTCCAGGGTTTGGATAAACTCTAAAATTGGCAGCACGAGCAGGGACAACAGTAGGAGCTTGGGTGGCAGCAGCAGCAGGGGCAGAAGTTGTGTTCCTTGCTTTTTGGCAGTACCTGGTTAATCTTCTAACAGGTACCCACTTCTTGGTACCCACTTTCAATTTCTACAATCAGGTAATAATTTTAAAATCATTCAAAATAAGGGATGGGGCTAGTTGGCATAGACCTCATAGTTATGCCAACTAACCCCACCATTTTGTATGCCAACTAGCCCCACAGGCATTTTCAATACAAGATGGTAGCCACTGATCCATAAACTACCAAGAGAACTGATTCTGCTACGTGATTTCAATCATAGTTAGGTACTCTATCTATAACCATCTTGAAAAGCTGCTCTATTTCAGTATTAACATGCTCAAAACCAAAAAAACCTTGGATGGAAAAATTTACTTACAACCTCAAAAAACTCAAAATCTTGCACTCACACCATACGAGAAGGAGGAAGAAACTGTAACTTTGTTGAGAGATGCGGCTAGATGTTCCCCCCCTACCACTGCGAAGACAGCGCTCTCTCTTATCTACAGCCAGAAATTAAGGTTGTGTGCCAACTAGCCCCTTATGCCAACACACCCCGGTCTTTTTTCATTGTTTTTATAGCTGATTCACGTGATGCTATCCGTTTCTTGATCCGAATCAATTTTCGCCGAATAATGACAAAAATTCGTATATTTCACGTGAAAAAAAATCATGTTTTTTAGAGCGTGTTTGCTCATGAAGTATCATAGTTTTGTAGGTTTTTTTTTTTTAAATAGAGGAAATGAAAATAGAGAGTTATAAAAAACATAGGTTGATTATTCAAGGAATAACCAACCAAAACCCTTCAAAGCTATATTATATGTGCAAACACGCCCTAAAAAGATGATGATTTTTTCTCGTGAAATAATAGAATTTTAGTCATTATTCCGATAAAATAAAGTCAAAAGTTGAGCTAACCTTTGAAATAAAACATTTGAACTTGGGTTTCATGTTTTGATTTGGGGGAAAGGCTGTTGATAGAGTCCTCAATCCGCTCAATCCGTGCTCACCCGAGAAGAACGTCGTCCCTTACGAGGGATTGGTGCGTTGGAGTGGTAACCAATCCAGATCTACCCTCCCAGGAAGCAGGAAAGTAGCAGAAAAATAGCCAAACTAAGAGAGCCCTCCTATAACGATAAACCATTTAATTTTTAAATAATCGGGAATAACAATGGCGTTGAAATTGTTTTTTAGTAATTCGCAGTAATTTAAAAGCCATCTTCACCGTAGGTAGGTATGAGGCGTTTCGTTATGAGGTCCTAAGGGAACTTTTTGGCATCCTACTGGAATCGGAACAATTTTTCTGAAAGACGAAAGATACTGCCGGATGCCGGCCGAGTCTGGTAGATTCCCTCTTCAAGGAAATTGGAGCTCTCCGACGTCTCACCTACCCCTGTTAGAACCCTTTTCCTCGCCGGTTGTTACAGGTTATTAATATATCGCTCTAGCGGGACCCCGCAACTGTGGAAGCACAATGGTGTTATCACGTTGCTCTTTTGCTGTTAGCAATTATTTACGCCCTTTCCCCTTCTCGTTCTTACCCTTGCCCTCTATCTTTGCCCCCTCCACTCATAACCCCAGCTAGTTCCACTCTACCGTCAAGTTATACCCTTCTACATTTCCTACCCGTCAAAGTTTCTCTCCTGGGTTTGCCCTCTTTTATCATCCCCCTTCATCGCCGCCAGACCTCATTACTCAATGAATTCTGATTAAAGCCATAAAACAGGAATACGTAACCTTTAGTTGGTTAATTTTTAATGCATTCAGACTCTCCAATCAAGCCACTAAGACTCTGACATAAACAGGTAAGAAGATATTATTCAATCTACGTAATTAGTATATTAAGGCAATAGTTAGGACCACGGGCCAAGTGATAATAAGTAGGTACCTAATTATTTGGATAAGTTGAAATTTCATTCTCAACATCAATATAAATAATTATTTAGAATGAAAACATCAATGGCTGTGATGTTTGCGAAAATCGCTTGCCTAATAAGTCACTCCTTTCGTCAGTCTCAAAGCATTTACAAGTATAATGTTGTAAGCTCCTGTGGAAGGTATGCAGTTTAACCACTATGCACTGACAATATAATTATATGGAGGAAGGTTGTTCATTCCCGCCACATATCTAGGATGCGTCTACAACAAACTATGGATTGTCCCCGCACAACAAATGGAACGGAAACTTTTCCACAGCGACCGTCAGTTTTACAGCCTCCATCCCAACATACATAACGTTATTAAAACATTGATAGAAGTACAGGCAGAATCGAACCTCTTGATCTCAACCCTAAAAGGTTGTAGAAATTCACCCCAAAAAGAAATCAAGGGTAAAGTAGGATTCTTTTTAAGCTGTTGGGAAGAATATCTATAAAATAATGAAATAATGGCCTCCCTCACTAATATAACAAAATACGACACATCGGAAACCGAAAAGTAGATTTGACGACAACTTCAATAATTAACTTCAGTTTCCACAAATGTACTTCCAAGACTTCTACTATTCCCCCAAACGTGGGAACAAGACTATCTCTCGCAAAAGTGCTTCTCCCACATCAATGTGCTTATTATCAGCCTTTGTTACTTATACCTAGATTTAAGTTGTGTCTATACGTCCAGTTTTTTTTAAATTGGAATTGATGCTGAAATTGGCTTCGGGCTGATGGGCTGACAGTTATGATTTGTCACCCCACACAAGAACAGTATTTCATCCTGGTGTGCCCAATGATGACAAACGATAGTATACAAATAATTTTCTCAGCTTTTCATCCGCGAATGTTCTTCTGCACTATCCACGCTATTAAAATGGTCTGTTTGATTGGGTGCTTGAAACCGTCTTTATTTGACTCGTTGCCTTTGGCAGCCACGAACAAAGCGAATAAAATAAATAGTGGTTCGTCAGAGTGAAAAACTACGGGACCAACCGTGCTACTATCGAATGAACAAACTGAAATTGAAACCACCGATGTAATAAATAAAACCGCCCTGTTCTCCCGCGCTTGTTGGAGTCTGAGAGTCAGAAAAGTAGTAAGTTTTCGTTTGACTTGTGTTGATTGCATTCTCTCAGCCCTCCAAGTTCCGTGTCTTTTGTTCAAAGAAAAGAGCCAGTTGATCTTTACTTTCTTCTCGACGTCCCATTTCCTCCTCACATAACTCGACGACGGTATAGGTACGGGTTTGAAATTTGGATGTCGAACTCGAGTAGGAGGAGGAATATAAAGTGACTTTGCCTTTCCTTTTTTTCTTCAGTAGCCTCGTGGAAACAACTGCTCTCAAAGACCCGTTTGTGAGGTTTTCTTATTGGTTCTGGTCGGTAAGTAAAAGTCCTCCCTCCCGCAAGTTGAATATAACGTAGGGGGTTGATGGGCAAGTGAGAAAAAGGTGGTTTCGTTCGTCTTTTTTGATTTAGGTGCCAATATATTCGAGGTCGGAAGAGCGGAGGTGAAAGGTGGCACAGACTTGGACCCTTAGGGTCAAACATCCGTGGGATATGTCGAAAAAATCCGAGTCCGTTCGGGTCAAAAGGCCTCTATTGAAATGGAGGGTAAACGCAAAGACGGAGAGGAAAAGATGGAAAAGAGCCGAGTGAAGGAATAGGTGAAGAGGTAGAGGTCGAGAAGGTAGAGTGAGGTTCTTGGGGAAATACCAGAATCCAATAAGAGCTCGTCGAGGGTAAGAGAAGCAAACACAGATACGGCTTGAATCACAAATATACCGCCACTTTCATTTCGCGTCTTGTCACGAGAACAGGTATATTGCCCTCTCGTATCTTTCCGCCTCTTCCTCGCTAGTTTATCTATGTTAACATAACTTCGCCTTCCGAGCTTCTTCATATACATAAATAACTTTCGCCAAAAGCCACAAAGTAAAACGAATTTCTCCGCTTCCGCTCCATCGGGGACAAAATGTCCCTTTCTCTCGTACCGGGCTGAAGAGAACAATTTTTTTCGGGCGAGAGAGATGGGATAGTTTGTGACGGAGAAACTGGGATTCCTTTTGTGATTGAATCTTCTTTACAGCAGACGGCAGCGAGATGGCGTTAGGTTCTAGTGTGACTCGGCGTGAAGCCTTTTCCTCAATGTGGTTTCCGAGGAAATTGAAAAACGTTTTCCGTACTTCTTCCAACACGCCCTGACTCGGTACTGTGGGCACTGCGAGAACTTGAGATGAAGTTACTGATTCTGTGTGGTTCTGACAGTATTATTTCAGAGACTTTTATGTAGTATTTTTGTATTACTGCGATTCTTCGTAAGATGTGGGGTTGTTGACATTGGAACCAATATAAAAAAAAACAATATATTTTTGCTGCTTAGGCCCCTATAGCTTCTTGATTCTTTCAACGAATCGGAGGTAATTTGTTCTAAATGTACAGCTTTATACCGGTTCTATGCAAACAAGCGTATTTAACTGCATAATAACGCCTAAAAGAGTGCCTAGCAGCAGGGTGAATCAGGGTGAATTAGTCGAAGAGGCAATCGTGCGACAGGGGTTGCTGAGAGGGCTCTTTTTGCTTCAGGTGTTTTCGAGACGTCGTAGGTAGTTCTGAACAACCAAACAGTAGTTCCAATGTTCACTTTAAGGCTATTTTAAGGTTATATTGCGATTGGGATATTATTTTGAGTCGAAGTAGCCCATCGTTTACGATCTGTGGCTCTCATAGTGATCAGTCCCAGAAAGAATTACTTTGTACTTTCCGCTCAAACTGTTGTAATTGTGAAAGGCTTTCACGTAAAAGATTATGGTGAAGTATGCGCTACAATTATTGTTCTTATTTTCTTCAAATCAAGTAACTTTAAAATCAACTCTTTGAAAATGTTCCTAATTTTCAGTGAATGGTAACGGTAACCTTATACACATTTTCGTATTTCTCATTTCCTATTTATAAAAAATTAATTATTCAACAAATATAATCACTAGTTGATTTTAAAAGCCACAACAATGAAATGAATACATACCCCAATAATGAATAAAAATAAATCAATGCAGATTAGGAAAAACAAAGCAAACAATTGAGAAATGAAGACGATATCATGATTTAAGATGAGTTTTGTTTCGTTGGTACTCGACAGCTACATGGTCTAATATGCATGAAGAGCTGAGGTCAACGAATGAGAAGAGTTTTCAGATTCAGTACAATAACTACATCGATACGAGTACTTAATGTCAGGTCTTACGACAAGGTCGAACCACATGTTCACATTTTGCAGTCAGTCCTACATTGTTTCAGGAGCCGTAAATGACTTAAAAGCACAAGCATCGCGAATTCCATGCGTTAAACATTAATCATTGACGTCCACGGCACGAAGGTTGTGACGTTTTTAACCGCGTATAACGCTGAATGTATCCGCCAACGTTTACAGTTACACGACAGTGTGTGGGAGGAGCAATGCCACGTGGTCATTATTCTGATTAACAAGTGGGACGAGAAACATGACGATTGTTGGTCCCGTCAAAGGATGCACCTCCGCTTTTCTGTTCAATATCGACCCACGAAACCGATTGTTGAATAACACAATTCTAACTGGATGATTTATAGGTGCGAGCACTCTCTGGGTTTGGGCATTATAATACGGTCACCGCGGTATTCATTAGTCCTCCCTCAAACCCCCACTCCCCTTTCATATCAGCTCTTCAGCCTCTATTACCCTTACCCTTTCACGGTTGGCGTTACTGCCGCTTTTAGCCGTTTGAGCCTGGCATCGTCCAATGTTTTAAAAAAAGCAACTGACGCGCATCTTTATGGAAATAAGCTCCCCAACCAAATCGGAAAAGATAACGTTCCCAACGACCGATCCAATTTCAGAGGTTAAAGGCAAAGTTTTAATAGCCCTTTCATTTCGCCTACCACGAGCGGTGTTGCTCAAACCGTGTACGATCAACTCTCCTTGTTGTTACTACTTACTTTAAGTCAGTTTGTGCTTGAATTCGCCATTGACTGTGGAATGAAATAAAGTAGATAAAGCGCACATCAAACCGCAGAGGGGATATAGAGGGGAATCCCAAGATTCCTTCTAGCTAGACAGTCCGACGCCAGTAGCGGGAAGGTATCAGTACCAACTTCTCGAAATGTGGTATTTTCGACTGGCAGCTATTTCCTCCTTCTCGCCACACATTCTGTAGAATAGATTCGTAACAATCCTCACCCTGTGAAGGTACTTTCGGAAGCAATCGTCCACCGTCATCAGCCTCTTTTTCGTCCCTTTGAGTTCAATGACTGATCCCATCCCTGAGATACCCGACCAGCCGTGCGAAAATTGATTTGTAATGGCACGTTACATGTTGGTGTCGATTTCCTACAGACTTCAGTCCTGGTTGGTTTGATGAAGGTTGATCAGGTAGTTGGCTTACAGGACGATGATGACTCGGTTTTTGCAGGATATCTATCTCGAGTTTCCTAGTGCCTTCTTGACGCTTGATTAATAAAAAATATAATACAAATAACTTATGTGTGCGGATGGTTGGTGGTATAAATTGTGGGGGAAAGACGAGACTCATTTATAAGTTGCCTTTTTATTTCAGTCGTTTTAACGCCACTTTTCAACTGAAACTTAAACTCTGCCACCAGCCCAACGTTAGAACATTTCGTCCTTCTTTAAACCTATCACATAGGGATATCACGTAACGATATCAGAGTGGCTGGAGATACTGTTGAGTTCAATAAATCAAATCAATAAGCACGTCTGTGTCAAATGAAGAAGAAGAAGAAGAAGAAGAATCACAAGAATCTAGTTGAAACACCTCTTCTACAGAATATGTCTCTCACGAGACATCTTTCGCTTCATGGGACTTGGATGTAAAATTGACTCTATTGTTGTGAACGTCGTACCTTGTAATTCTTGGTATAAAACTGCTTTAGTGTATCTAAATAAATGTAATTCTGGTGATAATTTCAGTTCCGAAATGGGCTTTGCTGTTGAGACATCAGATGGTGTGGATGCCCAAAGTACGAATGCAATTCCAAACATAACCGGAAAATCTGGATTTCAAATGTACTATTAAGGCCTGGTTAAATTGAAACCAATCATGAATAATTTCACCTCTGATTAAACTGTGCGAGCATGAAGCGGTTTAATCAAGCATGCATAATTAATCTTGAGCATTGGCGATTCAATCATGCCAGGATTATTCAATGTCTTGTTAATTTTCCCAGTATGTTATTAATGATGGATATAAATTTATCGTTTTTGAGCTAATGTTAATTGTTGGTGCATCAGTATGACTGCTTTGGGAATTTCCTTTTATCTGTTTTCCTCCAAGTTCGCAGTCGGTCATGGGTGAGCCCTCCTGAAGCCGAGACAACCGGTGATTCAGGGACTGTTGACCTCGACATCCAACGCCGGGCTTTACTCACTGAAAGGAAATTTATCATAGTAGTAGTGATAAGGACTGTTTTTAACAATTGGGAGACCCCCATTAGGTGAAAAATGATGAGTGGGGGACGGTATCCCGCCAATAATTGCAATTTAGGTGTACGCTTAAACGTGCCTCGCCTCCTGTTACAGGGGGAAATCCCTTCTTGGAAAAACCGCTTGACACAACCCGGTAGAATCTAATGTTCCCTAAATTATCTACCTTGTGAATACCTTTCGTTCGGGCGAGGGAAAGCCCCCTGAGGAAGGCTCGGAAGAGAAAAATGATGCCGGCGTCGGGTGTGAGGGGCATTAGGGCCACACAACCCGTTGAAGATTGATGTAACCTTCCCTCCACCAACACCTTGCCGTCCGAAGGTTGATCCTCGCCTTTACAAAGCATTCAGTGCTAGATCGATTCTCCCCAACCCCTACACCCCAACCAGCCTAGAGGTATACTTCTATAGCAGCTATAGTCACCCCACCCTACCTGGTAAGCTCTTCCCGCGTTTACGTATCCCGTTTTTCTCCCTTGGAAATATCCTCCCGCCTTATTCTTGTTCTTTTTTTTACGAGACCCACTTTTTCCGTTGTGTGAATGGGAATAAAACGAATATCGTTTAATACGCTGGTCCAGAAAAAAAACGGCCAACATAGTCGGCTAAAACGATCAAACCATTTCTAACCGGTGTAAGTCAATTGTGTAAAGGTAGCTCCTAAAGAAAAAGCCACTCGTATTCCCACGCCTACCACATTTTCTCTTTTTTCATGACCATTTCCCAACAGCTCATCATTCTTCCCTCAATCACCATCCCATGTTTTATAGGTGTTCCCATCGACAATTCCTTTGCCTATTGTTCCATGTAGGGGATATATAGTTCAATCCAGGTGTCATAGTAATCATTCTTCTCTGGCTGTAGCTGAGACTCTAAAGACGCATTAAACACGATCCCAGGCGGTCCAGGTGACTTGAGCAAGCTAGCTAGAGCAAATAAACGTATATCAAAGAAAGTACCGCCAAAAATGTCTACCATCTCTGCTTTGGAAGGCCTGATTCGCGTATTCCCACATTAGGAGGATTAGGTCAAAAAAGACAAGCGCTCACCTGAGAGTACCTACTTGGTCAAGATCATGCCTGTTATTATTGAGTTAAACTGCCGAAATTATTCAATCAAATAATCATTAAATAATTTGATGAGAAGACCTATGAAAGTAAAATTGTTATATAACGCCTACGAAATTGAAACTCTTGTGAAGGGAAGACATTAATTACCAAACGCGTTCCCTGAGCTGGTATGAACACTATACTAGGAATTTTGTTCAAGTATAATATCAATTCACCAATGCGGGTACTATCGACAAAAATTTAACCCCAGATGATATGTTTTTTATTCAAATTCATCTATAAAATAGGTACACTCGTATTTACATCATATACAGGTTCAACTTAAATCTAGGAACAATTAAATTATACGGGTTACTGAATTATCATCAACGGGAGACTTGGGTAAAAGATGGGGGATTTTGGTCATGTAGAGAGTAACAAATTTGTTCACCTTTGATAATAAAACTAATTTTATTTTAGTAATTTCCTTGTTTTCCATTTAAAATCAACGGTTGGTGGTGTAACAATTATATTTCACGAATGGAAGGGTTTTCATACTTATTAACTACAAGAGGGTTGAGAGTTGGTTTGAGATGGAGAATACGTTCAAAAGAGAAGAACATTATGGTGAAAATGAATGAGAAGGAGTAATAATCCGGAATTCAGATGTAAATGTGGCTGTAGTGGTCTTTGAAGGTCTTCATTCGTTGGGAAGATTGTGAAGAAAAGGAAGAACAGAGACGAGAAAGGACCCACGTGGAAAATGAAGGGGGAGACGTGGCAAGGAAGAGCAGGAGTGGGAACGGTTGAAGGTTTTGTGTTGAGATTCTCTTTCATTCGAGGTTCCTACCGGGTTGGGAGATGCCTCCTTTAATTAAAAGAGTATGTGGTTTCCCAACCTCGAGACCTCTGAAGTCTGAGGTACAACGCTTCCTCCCTCTGAAGGAAGTGCAAGCTTGTTACCTACAAAGGGCCTGTCAAACAATTAGCCCTTTTCTGTATCCCTCCGGTCGTTTGAAAGTCATTTTACGTACTGCCTTAACTGGAGCGACTTACTCTAGTTCCTACGCCCTCCTTCGCCCTACCGTCATTTCTGTTATTAGTCTTGCGGATTCCTCCTCCATTCCTCTCATTTCTAACGTGAACGGCTAAAATTGGCGCGTACTTCAAGCAAAACCAGATTCAAATAGCAAGGAAGTGTGGTTTTCTTCCTAAAAAATGTTTTTCCAGAATAATGCCCAGTGAGCTGTCGCAAAGTAAGACTAATGGTTGTCTACAAGACCTCAATGTCCTCAATAAACGCAGGAATAAGACGTAAAGGTTTTATGCTGACGCAGCTCATTCAAAAATGTAATAGATGGTTCGAATGTGGAACCTTTCATTCAACTCAGAAGTAGGGGAGGAAAAAGAAGAAAAGATTAAGGAAGAATGAGAATAGGGTATAGAGCAGCTGCAGCTGTAGGTCGATGGTGTGGAGGTGGAGTTTTGGGTCATGGTGAGAAGGGCGGAGATCAAACACGTTGCCGAAAAAAAATATTGATAGCTGTATGAAAGGGAACCTGATGTTGTCAGCACTCTTGATCGGCTCACTGCTGTGAGACCAAGGCATAAAGTCAGTTACGAGTTTTATATTAGCTCTATCACGACCATCTTACATACCTCGAAGTCTCCCGAAACTTCGTCATTAACAGAAAAGTTGGACAAGCTACAGGAAACCCAAAAAATACTGAAAGCGCTGACGAACGAGATTCATAAATTCCAATCCGAAAATTAATATATTTTATCGGAAGAACGCTTCAGACATGCAGCCACGTTATTTCCAAGATAATATTTTCTACGGTTAATAGATTCGTAGTAATGAAAAGAGGAGAAATGAAGAGTGTATGTCATCCTCAACAGACTGAGTCACCTTCAGGCTACATCACCAAACTCAAGGGGAGGGGGGGGGATGAGGAAAAGACAAAAAGAAATTATGGAAAGGATTTGATGTTGTTGCTACGGGAGTTGATATCTGTCAACCACCTTTCTTTATCCCATCCTGACGCAGGGAAAGGTTACTCAACAAAATTACGTCAGTTATGTTTTTCTATAATCTCGTGCCAAAATCGATATGTATTGAAATAACCCCAATTGTCCTTGTGTCTGTTGAAAAGTTGATGATCATCACAATTTTATAGTACGATCAAATCTCTCCAATTTTAATTTCCAGAATTTTTTCACAAAATAAAATTAAAACGTAAAACTATGCACGTTGCGCTCAAGTACGAGATATATAGATAATGATGATATTACTAAAACGGAAGATTTTTTTTTTTTTACAAATATAGATTATCATTGCTAGTGTTTCTAATGTAGTTGAAAAGTGTCTAAGTTTGGTGAGCTCACCGGTTATAAATTCGATTTGTTTAACGTTAGCTTAACTGTATTTATACAAGATTTTATGTACAAGAGGTCCCCTTGTGGGGACTACCTTTGGTTGTGAGAAGTATAAAATGTGAACACCAGTGGTCCGTCTGGAGGAAATAGGTTGAGACCTTTCGTGGGGCACGCAGGTTGATATTTAATTTAATTTAAGGAGTCTAGATTTTTTAGAAAATAAAATATGAGTTTATACCCAATTTAGGAGCACGAGGTGATGGAGTATTCTTTGTTTCGAGATGAATTTCAACTTATTTGGAAAGTTATTACCTGATTAGTTTACTTCCATCGTGCTGGTTCGAGCGTGGCCTCAAACATTCTGAACAACTGTTATTGTTCAGAGAACTTTTGGATGATTTATTTTCCAGCACTTGTCAAATCAAATCCTTTAGCCTTGAGCCCACGTTTTGGGTTGCACTGTTTTAATTTTTGTCATCCCAATATGCTTCACGGTCCAGGTTTAGTTCTGGATGGGCTCCAAGACCTGTTGCTGTCACCAAAGGTCTCTTTTCCCTCTCCAGCAGTCGACTCTCATCTTGAAGTTCGTAGAAAAATATCCATATCCAAGGTAGTCTTAGGTGATTCGACCAATCACCTGAGAAACTGCGGATCACCGAAGCACGAGGACGACCGGGAGGAACAGCGCGGGCCAGGGCAGTGAGCGAGCAGCAGAAGACAAAGCGGACGCGTGACAGCTCAAATGCTCCGGATGAAGATCGAAAAGTGGCACGGCCCGGCCAGACCTGTCGCGACATGTCGCCTCTCGGACGGCGCGGAGCAGGCGGTGTCCGGTCTCTTGGTCTGCCGTGTGGATAACCAACGACTCGCGGACCCAGCGACGAAGCCAGTGGCCAATCCAGACGAGGCTGCAGTCACAATAGAGAGGGTTGCCGGCCAAGAGAAGACCTCCTGCAACACGCAAACAACATGCATTGTATATGGGTCATTGGTGCCTCAGGAGAAGTTGAAACTTCCAAAAAAATAAGTCCGAAGAAACGTAGCTATGAAGCAGCTGATAGTGGTAAACGAAGAAGGAATGTTTGTAAAAGGAATCGCCTCTGAAAATGCCTACATGATCAAGCCTTCGAAAGCTTTTCGCGCTTCATCAGGAGTCAAAACACGTTGGAGAAGTCCAAAATCGGTCAATCTGAAGGGTTAAAGGAGCTGACTTGGTTGGGCCATTCATCTTTCAAATGTAGAAGGACCCAAACAGTCGGAGAAAGAGAACTACTGGATGAGAGATGAGGAAATGGCGTACGCAGAAGAAGGGGAAGTGAAACTGGCGAGGATCGTGGATAAGAAGAGTTCACGACATGAGATACGTAGAGTAAAGTGATGGGAATGGAAAAGTTGAACATAAATGAAGAATACAAGAGAGCAAAAAGAGGGACTGAGGAGAATGAAGTAGGAAAAAAGAAGGGACAATACGTGAGACGGGCGAAAATGACAGGTTAAGTGGACGGTCACTGGGGTATAGTGTGAGAAAAATGGGAAAAATTGGTCGAAGAAGCACGAGGACCAAGGTATATAGTAAAACAAGCGTAGTCGGTACCCACTTGCTTTACCTATACACTGATGTAGAAGTGAATTCTATCTCAGTGTCACATCTCATTTTAGTGGGCACGACTGTCCTAAAAATATATTTCGCCCACCCTAAACCAGATTTCATCCTAAAAGCCTTCATTAACCAAATAAAACTTTGAATAGCATCAAAGATCTTTAAAGTCATGGACGAATACAACAATAGAACGACTCAAAACAGTTTGGTCGCGCTTCCGCAAAGAGAAAATATGTTTTAACCCTAACGAATCCGAAATTATATTACTCGGCAAAAGTAAACTGGTAATCCGCTGCTATGTTTTTACCGGGCGGAATTGAGTTTCAAACGAGCCTTTGTGCTTCCAAAAAAGGCCTGATTCGCCAACTTTGTTTTACAGATGGGAAAAAACCTCTGTGCCTTCACGGAATGAGCTAATTTGGAGAAATTATGACTCTGGTAAAAGCTTTCCTTGTGGCCAGCCTTGGAATTTCTTGTTTTCCACAGTTTATTTTTTGTGAAATATTATGGTAATTCCGTGTTTCTGAGATGAGAGAATATTTTTCTTAGTTGGAAGAGCTGAAGAAAGGGCTTACTCGGTTGGAAATACTACATTCTTACAGAGCTAACTGTAAAAGCCTAAAAGATTTTACAACTAATTTCATGAAAATATTTTTTTCTGATGGATTAATAAAGAGTTCATAAAATGGACGTTAATTTTGCTGGGAGCTGGTAGCCCAGTTCGATTGGTAATTACAAAGAGAGGGAGGGGCGTCTCTAGGATATTCGGCCGTTAATGGAACAGAAAGCGACCGAGTAACATCAGAAGCAGGATGCCTGAGGGAGTGGTGAAACCTCCTGGGTTTGGCGGGTATCTTGAGGATTTGAGTTCCTTATTCGCTCCCTGTAGACCATCGAAAGTTTCCGAGGTGAAACGTCAAAGTTTGAACTTCGCGACCTGGAAACCAACAACCACCTCCCGGGGTCAAATCCGTGAGTGGGATTGTTGGGTTCAGTAATTACGAGCTTCGGGTCTGTGGCGATTCTAATGGGTCAGCACTTCTGAGAACTTCAGCGTTTCCAGGTGAAGACGTTCACGCGGCTCAGCGACGATGAGAACAGATAGCGATTGAATAAAACGTTCATCGAGCACGATTAAATTCTAACAACGAGAAGCCTTTTGAGAAAAACAAATGTAATGAACTGAATAGAATGAAACTTTGAAGCTTGGTTGGTCACTAACTATCGACTTGAAAAAGATTCAACGTTCGTTTTACGATCCTTATTGGATTAACACACTAGTATTCGTAGAAGCACACTGGCATTCTATATCTGGAACGTCCGCCCGTGTGCTTGTACATGGCTTGTACATGGTCCGACAATACTAATTTTAAATTCAGTGCATTGATTCAATTCTTGGTCCATAACTGTGCGTGGCTTATTTATAGCTCAACATAGCGTAATGGTATAAATACCTATGATGACGTCCAGATAGACTGGTGCATCCAGTAGATTAGGTCTTGCAGACCCCTGTACGGCGTACCCAATATATTGCAGGGCCTCCTTACTAGATACAGATTCAGACACATGTCACAAACATCGTAGTGAACTAGGCCATGCCTTATTATTAATAGGGGGATATCGGTATGAAAACCAGCATTAACTAAGTGAACTGCATTTTAAAACAAAAATATATGAATAAATTTGTTCAGATAAATCTAATAATCAGACAGAATCAAATGAAATGAACTGAACAATGAGAGCTGAACATCATTCAGCTTGACTAATAGAATTTTGGAGTTCTGAAAAAGTTATGAGAACTTGAACTATTAGTAGTTGGTTTCAACAGAATTGATTAGCTCACTATACTGTTTATGGCCTTCGGATGCACCTAATACACCGATTTGATCCTATCACAATATTACAGAGATGATTCCTAGATCTTCAGAAACCTTCAAACAAGAATAAGACCTGCTTTAAAGTTAATTTTTGGGTTAATGTGGAGTTCGAAAGTAAGTTTTTTAAATGGATTCCTGACTACCATAGCGAGTGAGATATCATTTGCCACTAAATTTTGGTTGGCTGAATCCATTAAGAAGGGTCCCGGACCGATTGGGGCCCACCGAGGGTGGATACGGGTCTAAATGGGTATATATTATCTACCTATATGTTTTTAAGCACGCAGGCGTACCTACTCTTGCTTCAAGGAATATTGAACCATCGTGGAATAATTTTCAGTATTTTTTCCTATACATTATAAATAATATTTTTTTTTTTAATAAAAAAATAAGAAAAAAAGTTGGGTGAGATGACGTTTTTTATGCAAAAAGACAGGATTTATCTATTTTTATCTTCTAACAAGGTGGTAATCTGATATGAAACCCGTTAATATCGTAGATGTCCGTTCTTTCCACTGCGCAATCAACCTGGCCTTAATGGGGTGGGAAAATAACTCGCCGCGTTAAGGCAACACCCGCGAAGTATATGAGGATTCCCCGACGATTAAAAATCTGCCGGGAACACGGACATCCCACGGACCTCGTTTCGTGGGAAGGAAATTATAAAACGGGACGGTGTGATTAGTTTGTCGTCGATTAAATGCGTCCGGGACCGATTAGAGTGCAGCTCGAGAGCCGCGGTCGGACATTTGCGTAATGTATGAGGAAAATACACGGTAGTCCGTTGGGGAAAATGTTTCACCCTAGGACCCTCGGATGGGCTACAGTGTTTAGATTGAAACCCACATGGGTCTAATTTCGAGGTCCGTGGCTACGACTCGGGCGTTAATTCTTCGCTAGGAAACGTACTAATGAGTCAATACACTTCATTGGCCTCTTTAGAGGCATAATCAAGTATAGCTGTGTTAGTCAGGAAGGTTGCAATTACGACGTTTGACCGACCACGTGGACAGTAAGTGACCCTGCCCAACTGAAAAGTGGATTTGCCCATGACATGAGTGGAGTTGATGTTCATTCGAGAAGAACTCAGTGCGTACTTTTCGTAACTCTTCCGTGGGCTGTTTTTCAGGAATTTTCTATATTTACAAGTATCATTTTGACAGTTTTGATAGCAGGCCACCCATTGTAACTTTTGTAAAACAGCCGTTAGTTCGATCAAGCTCAAAGATGCAATATACGAATGCTGATTCCGGACGCCGTAAATCAAGCGAAGGTTAACAAGTAGAATAACAATGGGTACGGCACAGGAGGGCAAAATGGTCAGATAAATGATTGAATTACTTGAAAAACTTTGACTATTCTCACTTGTTTTTATCATCATGTATACAACGATTAGTGTCCAAAAATTTCTCCCATGAACAAGCATCTGACTGAAGGAGGGGGCTGTTGGAAAACTATAGCGTGTCTACATATCGTTAGTGGAATATTTCACACCCAGGGCGTCGTGCAGGTTTGAACTTGTTTACAGGCACCCTGGGGCGGTAATGAGAACTTTCAGTTTGTCGCGTAATTTTTCACGGGAGCTAAGCACTTTTCTTCGTAACGAATTAGGATAATAACCACATAACGTTTGTAGGAGGTTTTAACTAGGGAAGATATATTATGGTGGGATCAACATTTTAGAGTCATTCGTCAGAATCATGAGAGGTCAGCGCGGCCAAATCTACTAAGACTGCTCGAAACGGATCAATAGGTCAAACTAAAATAGGCTTGCACTTTAGTATTTGACTACTTTTCGCCCTGACCGTAGTTTTGAACACGGAGGGTACGTGATACGGATAGCACCGCAGTATAAATCGGAAAAATACGACTTAAGTGAGTTTAGATCGGAAATTTGAACTTTCAACCTTTTGCATGCCAAGTTACCACACGAGCCCTCTCCTCCCACGCCTAATGTATGGCCGTTGTTCTATTTTCGGACTTATATTGATCATTTTTATAGACTAGCCTCGCACTCACGCCAAACACTGCACAAACTTCCAACCTTTTCCACGAGTGATGGGTTTCCGATGATATCAATTGGTGCTCCCCGAAAGTCTAAGGGCCTCGGAGCTATAAAGGTTGAAATATATTCCGAAACGCGTGCCTCAAATACGAATTACTCAATAAATAAACGTGCATCGCTCGTGCGTGGGGAAAGTCTCATGGTATTTCGTAGGGGGATTGCTGAATAAGACCCTCAAAACACTGCAGTATTCAAAATCAATGGAGGTTCAGTTTTATAGTGCCGTTCTCCTTATTTCGTTTGGAATTCCCGTTCGCTGATAGTTCATCCTGAAGGGGTTGGGGCGTCACGTTTTTATGATTTGCTATGATATTTTTTTAAACCAGTAAAGTTGCAGTGTAAATTTAGCGTTATGGCTTTGGAAACCCGCAGAATACATTTCAGGGTTCGCTCGCAACAGCATTAACACCAAAAAAGTCTCTAATGGTTACCCAAAAATGCTGTTTGCATTTCGTTTTCGAACAGGGATCGCGAACGCACTCAAGTCGGGCAAAGTCAAGTATCTCCGGGGGGCATGTGCCCCACAGAATTTCACATTGGTTTCAGTTGGTAAGAACTTTGGAACGCTTGTACTTTGGGACAACGCTTAAATCAATTTGAAAAGATGCGCAAAAAAATTAGACTGGGCTTTGTTCATCAGTGGATTTGACGGCAACACTGAGCATGTGCCGTTTTTTCTCTTATCCCTATGTGCCGAGAAAAATTCGTAGTTTGTTCTCAGTAATCCACATGTTTTGTTTTTGTTCAATTGCAGGATCGATTGACAAAACGGTATGACAAAATTTCATTGTACTATTAGATATCCAGCATATGTACTCAGAGATGCGTTCAAGAATAGGGGTTCAGGCGAGGAGGGCGGCTGGCTGAGAATGAATTAAATAACGACTTGATTTTAAAGTAGTGAAATAGCCGAAGAGTCCCTTTTCACATAAGCCTTGTTATATCAATGAATTTCCGCTCCTCTTTCTCACATTCATTTAGTTATCTTGTAAGTCGAATTGTCCTATTTGAGAATTGAATCATTATACACTCAGCACTGACCTCCCGTTTTCAAACTTCAATCACCGCCTCACTTGATTGTAAATGTTCCCCCGAGATATTTTAGACCAAGAGAATTATTAAATGTTTTTCTGATCTAACATGCTCCTTCCCTTGTGAAATTTTATAACCTCTAATCGTTATCGGGAGCATAAAATGTTGAACGAGAGACCATCAATACGTACACTACCAGAATCCGTGCATTGAATTCATCGTGTCACGTATGGAATCCAATTGGTACCTGCACAACTTCTGTTGTTCCTCCCTCACTTTAGATTTCACAACAACTCGGGGTTTTAGGGAAAAACTTTCTTTTCAATCTACGGTTAATTCACTTCAACTTGAGAGTGACGGGCATGTGTTCAAGGGAAGCTGGGAGTGACATCTTTTCAACGGATTTTCCTATAAGAGCCTTCAAACTTTTTAAGCCCCTCTCCCGCGAACCCCAACCTAGCAGGGTTAATTTAGTTTTTGAACGGAAAAAGACATTCCGTCAAGTCGATGAAGAGAGGAGGAAAAATCACTAAAATCCCAATGTTTGACACGACTTCAGAAGTATTTGCTCATCTTAGAACCGGTAGAAATCGTGAGAACAGGAAAAATCGTTCTTGCCTACACATGAAAAGGTATGCATTGCAATCGAGCTCTGTAAAATTAATACATCCGTGTAAAATAATAATACAAACAATAAAAAAATACAGTCAACACGTTTTACAGTCCTATCAGTCAATATCATATCAATATCAATATCAATACAATCAATTTCACGCCATTATCCAAAAATTTTCCCTTCAAGTTTTTGAACCTGCATCGGAACCTGCCGTCAATTATAGAATTATATTATTCGCCCAGAACATAAAAAAATCTTGAACCTGACGGCTCAGATTGTCCGGTAGACGTATTTTGCGCAAAGGGGCATTAAAGCGACTTGGCGTCCAAGTACATACACTGTTTTTAAGTCAGAGCTCGTACAGTGCTCTGTCCGCGAATATGAAGACATGAACAACAAACCGGCCTTACACCTGTTAATGGTGCTCGAACGCGACATAATTCGCAACCATTCGAAGAATGACAGGAAAGATGTCCTTGCAGAGGGTGCTTTAGATTTGCCTCTAGCGGATTAAATTCGTTCTCTCAGGATCTATGGGGCGAGCAGTCTGAATCGAGGGCATTTGCCCATATTCATGAGTGCACAGAAAGCGTCAGCAGGACTGGTCAACGCCCAGTTAAGCGGAGAAAATCAGAGTTAGTAATTACACAACGATAAAATTGTATCTTGTGCAAACTTTAATTTTCCCCCAGTTTGACGTATAATTTGTTTTTATAGTATTGCTCATTGTTGAGATTTGTCTCATGGTCCGCACTAAGTTCATAATGGATCAACAACTATGAAGAGATTTATGACGGCGAAATATTGCATTTCCGGCACGAAAGGAAGAACAGGAAAAAAATTACACGACGTTGCATATTCAGTGGAGCGTCTATTATTAGTCTCTGTTAAGAGTCAAGAGAAAAGCCATTATTCCGTACGAGTATATAAGGAAAGTGAAGGATGTAGAGGGGATACTAAAGCGTATATGGAAATCCCAGCAATATACAGCTTGTTAGCTGAGCCAAGCAATATCTAACGTGGAAAGGACGGTCGAGGAAATTACCGCAGAACCGTAGATTGTAGCCATCTGCCGCACGTTATCCTCCCCTCCCCCTCTGCTCTTATGACCTTCTCCGCTTTTAATTACACCCACCGCAAAAGGCATTCAACAGATTTATAACTCCAATACCCGATCTTTACCTCAAACAGAGGCAATCATCTCGGGGTTTCAAGTTGAAGGCGTCCGTTTTTGCTCCAGACCCTACAACGCAGGCATCGTATGCGGTCAAAACTGGGTGGTGTGCGTACGTCTGTGGGGATGGAGGGAGGGCCTCTCTAGTTTATGAATTTATTGCAGTCAGGGAAAAACGAGAAGCAAGCGTTTCTCTCGGTTATTGTTCCGCACAATGGGCGTCTGTGTAGTTGGCAAACTGGCAAGCGTGTGGGGTCATTCATTAATCGCGGACCCCAAACGTAAGAGGTTTAATTTCCTCTGGGGTTTTCCGCCTCTTTGGGCTTTTGTTTCCGGCAGTTACCAATCTTCGGGAATGAGAGATTTCCGCTCAAAGCTTCATGAGGGAAACCCCGCACCTGGTAATGTTTCATTGGCCACGGTAGTTAATTTTGGGTTCCGCTGTTTAATACAGGGGTTGGAGGTTTCCGCCCAGAGTTGGTCTTCCAGGCGGAATCCGTAACGAATTCCTCCTACTCAGTAAACAGCTTTTATAATCGCACCCCAGGGCTCACTCACTTCCGTTCGTCGGCTGCTTGCAAGAAGTGGCCACGTCGTAAAAATCTCATTTCCACCAGTGCATTGTAGTAAAAACCCTGCCAATTCCCTCACAATATTTTATTCTAACAAGGTCCTTCAGGGAATCCTTGAGGTCGAGTGTTCGAGGTCACATTACAACAACGAAATCCATAAGCATCATGGCACCCGGTCTAGCAACCTCAGTCGACTTAGCTGTCATCAGAAATCATCCGAAGTAACAAGGGCAATACCAAACGAAACTTGAATGAAAAATAACAATGAAACATTTTGAGGATAAATGATGATTTTTACAACCCCCCCCTCCTTCCCTACCGTCACCAACGGTTTACTCCCCTCTCAAATATTGAATAAAAACGCCCGAATTTCGAAAGTTATCCAACTTTTCAGGTAGAGTTTTGCCGAGTATCAGTCGCACATTATGCGATTCATTTAATTTTTTCCCTTTACACCTCATTTAATAAACTGATGGACTTCAATAGACTCAATTGACTGACGACCAGAGAAAAGGCAAACAGATACGGGCAATCTGTAGAATCTCAATGTCTATCAATGTATCTCCGCTTATTGGACGGCCTTTGTTCTAGCTTATTATTGTTTTATTAACTAGTGTTGTTGCGTGGCGCTTCATGCTACCAACATGGTAAGGTAAGGTTCAACGTCCTGAGATGTTCGTGTCCGGAAGTCGATCGGCAGAATGCTCTCGAGGCATTGAAGGGAGGATTGAAGTGCTGTCAAGATCCAAAGTTACAATGTTGTTGGTTCCAGGAAAAAAAAAACGACAGGAGACAGGATTCTTCCCTGCTTCCGCACAGGAAGAGAAAACAATGAAAAGGATAAGAGAACCCACGAAACAGTTATTGATTGCCTTGAGCAATTGCTAGGAAAGTGACGTATAAAGGATGAGGAAGTAATCTTTCGAATGAACGCTTGGGGCTGTTCCAAATCATTGCACTTGGGCAATTGCGATGCGCTCCCCCAATAGACGTGCAGTTTCATCCCTTTCATCCTAAAAGCAATATCAACCAGTAAATGGTACCAGCGAAACGACCTACTCGTGTTGATGTTGGTAGATATTCTCGACAGACCTTGACCTGCAATGATTGTGTAATTTGAATCAGTCCCGACTTCTTCAGACTTGCTATATCGATGTTGGAGAGGAAAAAAAAGGAGAGGCTGGCCCAACCTACTCCTTTCATGTTGTTTATTAAATCAACGGAGGTGAGAGAAAAATCCTCGTTGAAATATTATAACGTAGTGAAAAGTGTCTAATGCTCGTGCGTCAATCAAGGAAATGAAAAGAACGCCTCGAGCCGATTCTGCGTTATGTCGAGCCATCGATTCCTAAATGAATCCCATCCTTCACCTACGCCACCTCGCGGCCCTTTTCATTCATATCTCAACTCCTTTCAACGAGGAGCTGTCTTTTTCTGCTTTCATTTTTCGAACCGTAACGGCGTGAAATTAGAATGAAAAGAAAATTGAAAACTCGTCCTTTTATCGATTAAGTTGATTGATGGGACGTAACAAGCGTTTTGAACCTGTTGGAAGGGAAAAAAAACATGAGAAAATTGCTCTCTCGGGCTTCATACGGGTTCAACTATGATTAAAAAGATGGACGAGGCAAGCGAACTGGCTGTTTACATAAACTCGTCAGCTGCCAGTTGCAGTTGAAAGGGCCGTATTCGCAAGGCGGAATCCCATCTTGTGGTTTAACAAACCCCGCATGTGAGGTGAGTTCGTACGAAGAATGTTGGTTATATCTATACGCACCTTATGTCCAGCGGAGTTGTACGGAAAATAACGCCTGTCAGTGACATTAATTATGAGGGTCGCCGACGGCACTCACCACACGTGTGTCCACTCAGCTTGTGGCGTACGGACATTGTCTTCAGAGTGCTTCTTTTGGTTTCTATTTGTTGGCATCCCATTCAATTCTCCTTCAAGAGAGGAAGTGTGATCTGATGCACTGAATGCCGCCTACCACTGGCAATGCAACAAGGAAAGACCATCGCATCTGGTCATTAATATGGGATGGTCTGCCGATTTGAACCTAAACTTGAAAACAAACCGCGGCGGGTCAGTTTCCATGACCTATCGGATTTGAGCATCATGTTCACCACGACGCATGGTTACGGTTGAATCCAATAAGACGGGTCCCAGAACGATTGGGGCCCATTGAAAGAGGTTATGATTCAAAATGGCCTACCTATTTCAAAAGTGGGGTTTCAAGATTTCTGGTACCTAAGCGTGTGGGGTATCATTTTCCACTGAATTGTGGACGCTAGATCAAATGGAATGGGTGTCCAGGCGCTTGGTCCGAGGAAAAACCAACCCCAATGATTTTTTAAAATTGTTTTTATTGACACTAATGTGCAGTGTCATCCCCCAGGGGGATATTCGTTGTCTTTGTGTAATAAAAACGGTACTAATTGCGGTAGGAGCGACGTATTTTATGCCAGGATGCCGTGGAGACGGACAACATTTTTGTGACTTTTCGCGAAACGCAAGACTCGAGGGCTAACTGATAGATAATCTCTTGAAAAGAAAAAGAAAGTGGTTAACTGGTAAATAACAGGTAATTATAGATCTCACAAGTGGGACATTAAATTGAGAGAATACAGTGAGTACGACTCACGACATAGTGTTTGAACAATTCAATGCTGTTCGGTAAGGGGTCACGCGGCACTTCCCACCACTGAAGGCAACACAAGTATTTCAACAATTATCGTTTGACGTTCTTTGGTGATCACTTTTTCTGCTCTTGGTCTTCTAGTTCTAGCTGAAATAAGTTATTCAAGTCGTCGTCTCAGTTTTTTTTTTTTTTTTTTTTTTTTTTTTTTTTTTTTTTTTTTTTTTTTTTTTTTTTTGGGCGAACTAACAGTGAAGTTGTTCCCAAACGTTCGTATTTTACTGCCCTACTGTTAAGGATAATGGGGAGCATAATATGTTGCGTTAACTAGAGTGGATACAAAACGGAACAATCTGGGAAAAAGTAAATGAAGATTCGCCCTTATCGCAGCCAGAGAAACTATGAGATCCAGCGCACTGCAGGGTTATCTCGCAGGTCAAGGTTTTGTCGAGTGATCTTGTGAAGAAAGATCCGCGTGGGCATTCGATCGACTGAGCCTTGAGCAAAGGCCTAGACTCACCCTGAAGTAATGCGCTGTACGAGCCAGCTTGAGATCCAAAGAAGGCGAAGCGGGTGGGACTCCGACACAACTCGAAAGAGTTTGGAGTACTAAGCCACGAGATCGAATGGAATTTCAAAATATTTCCTCTACCTACCCACAAAAAAATGCTTGGTTTGCCATAGTATAAGTGAAAAGTGACTTCATCATTAAATACAGGGTTTGTAACTATTCTTGCCACAACTCACAGACCCATGTTGCCAAGATTAAGACGAACAGGCGGGGATATGGAAGTATCTGGAACTGGTGGGACGCGGGTTCAACATAATAAATGGAGAATGAAACTCCACTGAATCATGCCCCTGAAAAACTCATTCATAACTCAAGAATTTTATCCGTGTTGTAAATGAAAAATATGAAAACCAGAATTGCTTGTTTGTCCAAATGATTTCTTAATAAGAGAAAGTCCTAGATGAAGGTGCATGAATTGAATGGTAATATCGGGATGCAGTGCAAGTTGGAAGAGCAGAAAAAAAAGCTTCCTTTCAAAATGAGCAAACGTGACTCCGTCTCTGAAAAGGCCCGGAACGAGGGAAAGAGGCTTTGTAAAAGGAGGATGTTTGGCCAAACGATTCACCTTCGGATTGCTGCTCTCGTGCGAGAGGAGGTAGAAAACTGGGAGGAACGTCGGGGTATCTGATAAAAAGAGCAAGACAAAGGAAAGGCTGCAAGAGGCGGTCAAAGCTCGATAAGGCTCGACCCTCGGCCAAGCAGTTGGAGTAATCAACTAGGTAGCTTACAATGAGCACGTCCAGTTTCTCTTAACGGATTCCTTCCACGGAGCCGCCGGATCGTGCGATATTGGAGAAAGAGACTGAAGGGAGGGGGGTTCCAGGGGAGGGGGGTAAGAGGCAACTCCTATCACATAAATAGGAAAAAAAGGAGGTTTTCTAGCTGGATGGTTGCGTCGGTGGAAAACAAGGTAGAGTTGACTCATCGGAAAAACAAGGCAGTTTGGCAACGAAGGTTTCCTCTTGGTCGAGGTTTTCTTCTCACCGAGCCATGAAGTGGACCTCGGCACTTTTCTTAGCTTGGCAATTCCACGGGATGGTTCAGGATACTAGCGAAATCTCAGGTTAAAGGGCACCTTCGACACATTGGATCTGAGCTGATTCGCAGGCGTTTGACACGAAAGGATTTTTTTCTCTTTTACAGGAGATCAACTGTCACTCGACGAGAGTAACACTCACAGATACGTGAAATCCCTACATGAGAGAAACACACGAGTTCAACTCCTTTTGAATGGCAATCACCTTCCAGTAGAATTTCGTAACTCAATGAGAAGAGCCGGAACTCACGGATCGTACAAATTCGAAAACCAAGTCCTCCATGACAAAGAGAGAATCCATTCAACCCGTGATACGCAGTTTCTTGACCTCCAAAGGGTATGGAATAATCGTGCGATCGTAACTAATCATGAATAATTGATGATTGCAACCAATCAATCCGCGAACTTCGATTGCCATCTACACAACATGCTACACTTACTTCTTGCTACCTAGTACTGGCTTTAAATAGAGAAGTTATAACCTTTGATATCGTCGGAGGTGGCGTGGGACCTTATGCCTGCAATCTAGAAGCTTTTACATGTTTTTACTTTTTTTTTTCTGAAGAAAAAAACTCGAGTTTGGGTCGGAAATGGGTGTGAAAATGAATGTTTCTGTAAATTGTTGAGTACTGGAAGGAGAGATAACGATTCTGCCTATTACTGTTATCAGTAAGACCTTCAGGTTTGTGCTCATTGAAAAGCTAACCGAAGAATATGATGTAGAATGAACCTCCCAATGAGGAAGAGGCTGAGAGCGAGTGTATGAATTGACTATCGTCATCAGCCTCATGCGTTCACATTCCAGAAGGTAACTTGGCTGTGTCCCACTGATGGGATTTACTCAACTTGATTGAATTCTGACTCGTGGTAGAGTATAGTATAGAGTATTGTTATCCCTGTACATACTTTCCATTGTGACTTCGGAGTGTAGATCGTATCTGATGGGTCCCGAACCAATAGTTCAGTTAACCTCACGTTCTTCTAACACCAAAGATCGATTTTACCCACGATCAACATCCCAGTTTTTCAGAATAAAAATATTGTATTAGGAGCTAGGAGCAGGCCCATCGAAACTCTCGGTGACGCGAGAAGTAGCAAGGTCACTCATGTTCAATATAACTTCGACTGAATTACATAACAACGACTTGGTGAATTCCATCTTGGCTTGGTAGGTACCTAAAAGAACAAAACGCCAGAATTGAATTGGACTGATGCACTCCGCAATAACATGTCAGTTTTTGCGTTTAATCTTCGGAAAAGATAGCCAAACGACCTGAACTGACCTCAATTCACACTCAAAAGGTCGCGCACATTTTCCCCCAAGTCGGCTAGATGGATGGATGGTGATGATTATACCCGCACCCACCCACACCATTATCGGGCTAAGCTCACGCTGCCCCAATTTCTGATGAACCCCCTGGCAAATTGACTGAATACTAATAAATTGATGATTCCCCATCCGATTGGATGTACGGGCACAAATTAGCCTTGGGGAAATCAGTGTTCCATGTAGTTCTCTAGGTCTCAACGTGATGGAAATGCATGGTGACCAATATCCCGGCTAATGCTACGACCGGATAAATATATAATGTTGAGTTTGTCTGACAAGCTCGAGAAGTGAATTTCTTGACCAGACGCCAAATGTGATATCAGTGAACTCTAACTCCCATAACATCGTTCATCTTCGCCATTCCACTCAATTTGTCAGAACTGTCATTATTGGAGTACGCGACCTGTGATCAATATGAGCCCACATTGTGAATATTACAAGCTGTAACACCATTTTCTCCAAATACGTACACATTTCTATTGTGAGTGATGGAATATTTTACTACGTGTGGACGCACGGTTGTGCAGGTTGATGGTTTACAGAAGTATCAGTACAGAAGTAGATGGTCAGGACAGCACGACCTGTTCGAAGGAAACGCTCCGATTGAATGTCTGAAAGCGAGAGAACTAATCAAGTGTAGATAGCTCAAGAATTCTCCTGCGACAATCTCCAGAGACGGAGTGGAACTTTCTCAACATCACAAACATCTTGATAGTCGGATTCTCAAAGCCCAGCGCGGGCCGTAACTTGATATTCCCTAGCTATTATTCTACGGCGATTGAATTTAATGTGCAAGAGACTTGCCTGACTGAGGAACCAATGGGTAGCTGATGAGGTAAGATGATAGCGCCCAATTACCCAGAGAGTTTGCGTCAATTTGCATTTGAATAATTTGCACGTCAGCGGAGCCGTGAAAGGAAGACCACGAGAAATCGAACATTTGACAAATCTGACACAAATGATGATCCGACGGAGATCTGAACTACTGAGTTAATGAGAAGAAGAAGCAAGACAGGCCCAAGATGAGATCCTTGGGGTGCACCCATAGTTGCAGGGAATGCATCACAGGATCACCATGGTCCGCCCGAACCAGTAGCTCCCAATTCTGCACCCAATTCTGCACAGCTATGATCTTTAAACTCAGAAATGTTCCACTTCTGTGCTGGGATTCTTCCTTGTAAATTCAATCCATACCTGTGGTCACTACCTGTGGTATCCTTTCTCAAGGATTTGATTGATTGATTAATATCGTCGTTTATTTGTCTGGCGAGGTTTGGTCGAAGCTCGACCATTCTTCCACTTAACTATCTTCAAGCAGTCAAGCCTAAGGATCTTCAAGCAGCCAAACCGCCCTGAAAAAGCGGTGCTCCCTAAATTTTTTTTTTTTTTCGTTTCTCTGTTCACCTCCAGGCCCACTGAAGAGATATTGGGCATCGCCCGTATTCATATAAATGCAATTATGCTAGTAGTAGCTTGTTCAGATTATATTTTCATGATAATGGTCAACCTTTTCTGCCCGATCGAACCAAATTTGGGTGGGGTAGGGGTCAAAATGTGTTTTTTGAAAAATGGATTATTCGAGATTTTGGGTGATCTAGGAGAGTGGGGTATAACTTTCCACTAAATTTTGGACGCTGAATTCAATGAAGTGTGTCTCAGAACGGTTGGCACCCACCGGAAGAAGTTATGGGTTAAAATGGGTATGTATCCACCCATTTTGTATGTGTCAAGATTTCTGGTGCCTAGGCGTGTGGGGTATCATTTTCCACTAAATTTTGGACCCTGAATCGATTGGAATGGGTCTGGGACCCGCCACACCCACTGTTTCCACATTCGAGTTTCCTGGTGAATAATGTCTTTGCTACAGATTTCTTCCAGTTATGTCAAGTTTTTGTGGCCACACGGGCGCTATCATTAAAACAGCTTGAGACGTTGTCGCTCGGAATTTCGTGATTCATTTGGAAATCCAAGGAGGACAATGGAGATTGTTCTGTTGATTTGGGTGTGATAAAGGGAATCTCAACGTCAACGCTTGAATGCCTATATCGTCGGTGTTTATGTTTGTTTCCTCAGAGAAAGCACGCTCAAATGGGCGCCCATGGTAAAGGGACGCAATACACGACCTGTCTGTACCTTTACTTGGAGTGGATGTGTTCATTGGCGTGTAGCATCGGTACCTACACAGAGAGGACGGGCCGTTCAAACATTTCATACCCGAGGCTGGCGATACTCTGGTAGGCGGCGCCATTATTGGAGCAGAGGCCGTTAGATGGCAATGATCGCAGCAATAAAATCGACGACGATCGCTTGATCACTCGATCAGCCTTTATCGAGGTTCACTAACGCTCAAAGCCTAAGGATAATTTAATATTATTTTACAGCTTTATTCGATCCCGAGTGGGATTATCCCAGTAAATAGACTCCAACGCAATTGTGCTTTACGAGACTCTAAGAGTTACTCCCATGGAGGTTAATCCTTGAGGTTGCTGGCAAGATAAGAGAGAATATGGAAGGCGGTATCTTCCCAATAATGTCCTCTCCGAGCGATTCCTTCCTCAGAATGATAACGACCGATATTTCCCGACCACCCCTCGCCCTCCATGATTTAGGACGACCTAGGCTTAGCGGCAGGGCCCACCGCGAGGATCGAGGGTTTGAATTTTAGAACGAGTCCTCCTCCCCCCTTTCCACCAGCCACACGATTAGTCTTTCCATTACCTCTTCATCGCACCCTCTGCACGTTCATGAGACAGGTTTATGGGGTTCCGGGGACGCTATGGGGCGCATATTGTCATTGAGGCGGCATTCTTGTCTTGGCCCCCAGGCTCCTGCTCCAGCGTGACAACTCCACCGCCTTCACCATAATTCATTCAACTTTCAACTACCGTCTCCCGCTCCTCAGGGAACACCAGCACGTAATGGAATTTCAAGACTGATATAGACGAGGGGTGTGGTAGAGGGGGGATAGAAAAATCTCTTGTAGTGCGTGATTCAATGGGGGATTGTGCGACACAGTTTCAAGTGTCACATTTGTATGTCACTTTCCATACTCCCTATGCTCTCTAGAGTTCTTATCTTGGCTAGTGTCTCACGTCAGGTCGGATTTCACTTGGGTACCATAATGGGTAGTCCCAAGGCTATAGACACCACGTGCGAACTGTACACACTACGAATTGGTATGTATAGAGGGACGGATTCATCGATCTCTAGTACAAATCAGAATGAACTAGCCTCTGAAATAACTCTTCATTTATATATATGTTATAAAAAGACAACCGTGAGGTGAATTCCCCATTCTATCAGTTCTACTGCAGCTCCTGATACATAAATTGACTTAGGAGATACAACAGGTACTACAATGTTTTAAGAATGGTCTTCTTTCTCGCTCGAAGTATCTCAAACTTGGGCCTCGGATTGCCGAGTAGAACCAGACAGACACTAAACCATTAAGCAAACTAAAGGATCAGAAATCCAGTGCTGCCGTTATCAAGAAGATCTCCCGCGGAAAGATTTTCACATCAAGGTTCGGTTCACTCAGAAGCAACTGGCAGAATTCTCGCTAGGTAAATATTATTGTTACTATCAACGTTATGCCGCTCCCGTGTCGAGAATGGTCTTGATGGCCGTATTCCAGCTCAGAAGATGACCTCCAAGAGTACTCAAGATTGTCAGTAGATTGAAAATTACATCAGAATTTGGTTCTTCCTAATGAAAATACGGAAACCCCGGAATGCCTCAAGGAGCTGTCTATATTAAATGAGAAACGTTCAACCTACCACTCCCAAGGATGATACACCCATATAGAAAGCTTGATCTCAATCTCTTTTCGGCCGGGAAGATGCCAGGAAGTTATCGTTTTCTCTATTAACATTTTGGATGAAATTTCACCTGTGAAATCCTGAGCCCTCTTGCTCATGCTTCCTAATGAATCTCGATAAACTCTCAAGACCCCCCTCATCCAGTTCAGAAAGGAACGTCGTCACGAACTTTATTTGGTAAGGAGCCCTTTATCAGGCAAACGAATCCTGTCCCGAAAAAGGAAAGACGAAAAATCAATCAGCATGCTTCTTAAAATTGGCGTAGAGGAAGGCCCCAAAACTCGTACAACCTAAGAATCTAATTAGGGCTTTTTGAGCTCGATTTGAAATGAACTTTTAATTAGCTCATGAACGGTCACTCCCCTCGTTTGAGGGTGCCAATAAAGTTGGGGTGAGGGTCCGCTTTAATTGAAATCAAAGGCCCGGGTCCCCACAAAGGACACAAAGGATGGAACACTGTCGCTAGGGACTAGGCTGATGGGAACGTAATGATGTCAGACGTCAACAAATCTTACCAAGGTGGGGGGAGGGTATTTGAGCTCCGTTTTGTGAAGAGAGTGGAACGTAAGAAAATTCACAAGAAATGATCGTCAATTTGGAAGATCCAAGGGAGGAAGACAGACATTCTGAATGAAAGGTTGGTAGGAGAAAAGTAGAGGCTTCAGAAGCCGGTAAGCCCATGAGTCCACGAACCAGGAATGAGCTATCGGAGCGTGTGCAGTTGATGGGTGGATTTGCACCCATCATTATTACTCTTTAGCCCCCTGAAAGCACATATGAAGTTTATCGTATGGCGGGAAAATATTTGACTGCAAAAACTCCACACAAAGTGCCCGGCTTGAAGAACTCATACAGAGTGTCGAAGAGTGTGCTCATGCTGAATTGAAGAATCCAAAAAACGAAGGAAGCAGACTACATTGTTATCCCACACGTACTTTCCGACCACGCTTTATTCGATGACATTTCAACAGATTCGAATGTTTCCACCTTGCAAACGAGTTTCGCTGAGCAACGGCAAACGTGGGAGTTTCCCGGGACCCGGAATTCTAGCCAGTCATCACTAGGCTGAAGGTTGTTTCCTCCCCACCTTTGGAAACGGGGGGGAAAAAAAACCGGAGCAAATACAAGGCAGCTCAAACAAGGGAAAAAAGCATCAGCCCTTTCTGGAACTGAAAAAAGTTTCCATTTTCCGACTGCCTTCCATGAAAAATCGAGTTGTGCTCCGGGTCGTGTGTTCAAATTTGCATAGGAATGACGTACAAACCGTTCAGCAGTTAATTCGATTGAGCTGCGAGTGAGTTTTGAGAAAACCACATTCGACAGAGCCAATCTCCCAAAAACTGGAGTTCCAGTAATTCTAATCAGAAGTTGGGAGTCTCTAGAAGGCCCAGTCGGAAAGCAATTCTTAGTTGACAAGGAAAACTTCCGAAGTTCAAGTTGTAGTATGGTGATGATAACGTATTTTGTTGGCCTGTTCAATCCAAATATGCATGATTGTATATCTCGTTACAAAGGACACGACCGTGCTCTGCCATAACTAGAGATTCCCTATTTGCGGTTGACGGAGCCCGTTATAATCATAGCCGGTTGTGTTCACACAGATAATTTCGATCAGCGTCGTGTGTAGCAACTCGGTCGATAAATCAGCCTATTTGTATGTAATAGACTTGCTATGCGCGTTTCAACTTAATTGACGACCTGTTAATACGAGGGCTCATCAACATGCAAACGTCATCATTAATATCGAGCTTGATCGTATCTGTCACAGGCCCTTTCAACGTGCGGGGCACGCGAATCCTGATTTTACTGAAGCCAATGTACAGACCAGAGTGAGAACAGGAAATGATGAGGACATAGATAGCAACTCGAGACTATTGCAACCCACTGTTGTTAGTTTATCTGGAAGAGAAACAATCGATCTGCACGAAAAGAACGACTCAGTGAATTTATTAAGCTGAAGTATTGATAGAGGAACGCTTTTCAAGTTTTTTCTAAAATGAAAAAATGTTGACCAGGTTTATACTGCGCGTCATAGTGTTTTTAATAGAATTGAGAATAAAATCCGTTTTCCCATGTGACCCTCTTGAGTTGTCTGTATAAACTATGCTTACCAATGCATTATTCATGTCTCAAAGGCTCTCCATCTCGCCTCCATGTTTTTTTCATTTTTCTCACTCTCAAACGATTCTTAGCCTGAGACACCACCCTTCACTCGGAAACTCTCGAGTGTGGCAAGCCAGTCGGCATTCATTCCAGGGTTTTAATAACGTCAGGGGTCCTTCGTCTTAAAAAGGGGTGACGATGAATGGAAAGGCCCTTGACGCTCGTACGGGTGTGCGGCCTCTGAAGGCTCATCTGTTTGGTTAGAAGCTTAGATAGGAGATTGGGTCCTCACTCGCTTTCTCGGGCATCTTATTGGGAGCTCAGTGGGCCCTTCAGCAGGGATGAAGAGCCTGGAAGGGTCACGGAAGGTGTGGAGTGGGCTTAAGTAAAGTACAATGAAGGTGAGGTCTCGACCAACGTGAAAGAGCTCAACTTCATCTAAGATACCTACTACATAGGCTCGTTGAACGTTCTCGACCGTATTGGGCCCAATTCAGACCGAATGAGACGATAGTATCAGATAAAGACGAGTTTCTTTGACTAGTTCGAATGTGCATGATCATGTCGCAAGCCTTAACGTCATGATAACATAACAATATTCGACTCTAAGTGGATGATTTTTTTTTTTAATTCGCCCAGTGTTAGCACTTATGTATCCTTGAAATGTCGTTTGTAGTAAACTTCCACTAATATAAATTTGATTCATTCTTTTAAACAACGGGTGGGTTCTTGATTTCATTTCAACTTGTCATGAATAATATTTACCTATATTTAGATATTTTTTTCGCGATCATGCTGTCAGTTTTTGTTGGACGCAAGTGACACATAAGAAACTAAAATATGACGCATCAACAACTGCTTCAATCATAGTTCAGAGCAGTTATCGCCAATGCGACATAATTCTACGGCGAAAATATTTACGAATCTCAATCACATTCTGAAGTCCAGATTGGAGATGGAAAATAAAGAAAGAGGATTGTTGAATACAATTTTAGGAATCACCTCCCATCGATACTTTGAGATGGGTTCCGAAGTAAATAAAACGTTTCCGGGTGTGAAGCCGGGTCATACATCACAGCCTATCTCTGTTCGGGAGGAAAAGCCCCTGGTCCGAGGCTCACTCTAATCTCTCTCACTGTCAATCACAAAATATCCGCACCCTATCACTTTGAGAACCTAGGAGAGGGGCGCGTGTATGGCCGTCCACTTGTTGCCAATCAATGGATCGGAAAAAAAGTTTTGTATCGGTGGTTTTAGGCCTCTGACCAGCTCACAAAACACCGCAATATCAGTTAACGCACCCTTCTGACGTTTATTCTCGTAACATCAATGACTTAGCGAGGCATTTGACCGGAAGGGCGATGAACGTGTGACTCCCTTTAATGATCTCTTTTTCTGATTGCACTGCAGAGTAAAAATGTTTTCGTGATATGGAAGCGATTGTTGGCAATATTTCACCACTAAAAGAAGCAATCATCTTCACCCCTTCTACAGCGTCTTTCCTTTTCGAAATTTCAACGGGATGTCGCGAGGTGACAAGGCTAAGCTGGGTAAGTAGGTAAACTATGTCCACATTGTAAGCACGACGGCTCTCAGACTCACTAATCGAGGACTAGGTGGATAAACCGGATTTAATTTCCCCTCGTCCCTCGCGCCCTCGGAGACCTATGGGATCCCGAGTGGTGGAAGTAGGTCTCTTAGGGTCCCCTTATCTGACCCTATAATCCCATTAAGAGCTTCCCCACCCGTGCTTCAAAGACGTTCCAGCAAAACTTCATTATTTTAAACTAGCTTGTACTCTTTAAAGACGCTATTATTAATCTGAACTATCTAAGCTAGAATATCTAGTTGAAAATAAATTGGTTGTGACCTCGTTTTTAGGGAGAATTCGAAAACCTTATTACTAAAAAGGATCATGGTTATTCATTCAAAAACATATTGGAATGGAAAAATAAAACCCAATTTATTTACTCAAGGGGTCAACAGATGCATTCAATAATTCAATATTCTAAATTATGGTTAAATCTAATATTATTATAAATGTGCTAAATTCACTTACAATTATTCCACCAGGTTTCCCGCTAGAGAAGAAAACAATCTGTTTCCCACAAAATCTCCAATTTTTCGCTTGAGACCATACTATTTGCCCGTCTTTGGAAAGGAGGTCGGAGGATAGACTAGTTCGCATGCACAACCCGTCGGACGAGGCTTTGGGGATGAAAACGGTTTAGTACAAATGGAACACCCTCTGAAAGCTGGGTGGATTGGTATTCTATTTGAAAAACCTCCCTGAAAGATCTTCCTATCGAGTTGAGCGGTAGCTCCTTCCCGGATTATGTAAAAGCTCTTATAATTTCGAGGAGACGGATCGCAGGCTGGTGGTGACCCAGGAAGAGTATCTCTAACGGTATTTTCTCCTAGCTGAACCAATCTAGTGTGTTAGATAGACTTTATCAAAGGTTGTCTAGTTCCCCAGTTTAACCAATAGCCTGGTTACAATAATTTATTCACCATATTTTATATTGATTATTTTTCCCCAATGTGAATCGTTTGGTGGAACTTCCGCAACTCAACTACCAGAGAAAGATGGTTTATATTTTATGATCCCCCTTCCTCGACAATCGCCTGATGGAAAGTGAGAAGGGAGGAGAGCATCAAAATTTCCGTGTCTAGAAAGAAGTTCGGATGATGAGACAAGGAAGCAGCTAACCAATCACTTAGTTTTTCGCTGTTCAATATCAATGCAGTATGAAATGGCTATAACAAATCCGTACTGAAGCTGTGTGGCGAAAATACTATTGTAAGTACCATAGTGTACCAAACACGTTTTAACCTTTCCGTTTAAGCTCAGTAAGATCTTCAACAGTTTCTAACTCTAGTTCATTTTATAAACTCTCTCAATTTACTCATGACACAATACCTCATAGAATCGACCCTCCGAAAAGGTGAGGTAAGAAGTTATTTCTTGACACAAGAAGAACAGGGATAGAATTAGTATGTAAAAACCGGAATGTCGTGCGGATTAACAAAAAGTGGAGAAGAACTCAGAGGCTCATAACGCGGTTTTCATTGAAAATTTGCCCAGCCACGCTGCAAGAGGCACGAGAACCCATCCGTAGGGGAGCATGCATTCATCACTAGTGCACGACAGCCTTACTCAGCATACAAAATCCTTTAGTTGCCAAGAGCATGCAAATTCAAACGTGTTGGAAAGGCTTTCTCAGCCTACCTCATTACTCTAACGATGAATTAATGTCTCCAGTACGCCTAAAAGAGGTTGGAAGCTGGTTATATAAAACTCGACAACAAGAAACCGCGTAGAAATTTCCTGGATCCCGGCATCAGCGGGAGGTCTTTTATATTAATGAAGGCCTTAGAACGAAAAGAACACTGAAGAAAGATGACCGTGAATACGTATTCGTGGGTAATAGGCGAACTGGTGAAGAATGAAGTAGACAGAAAGAAAACCGTTTATTTAGGCCACCGATGAAAATTTATTGAAACCTACATCCTTCAAAACGCTCCACTACCGGAGTCTCAGGTATTAAATTAGAGTGCATACTTTATTTTCCCTGCTCGCCGCTCACCAAGTTAGCCTTCCAATAAGGTATTTCTTATAAAAAAATTGTGAGTAACCGGTGGAAAGGATGGAGGGGTTTTTTCCTATTCAAGGGTGTTGGTAAAAGGTTCAAAAAAAGTCGTGTTCAAAGTACAAACAAGCGGACTACAAGATTTTCGCTTAGGGGATTCAATCAACGTCCAAAGCTCAACAAAAAGCCTGAGAGAGGGCTGCCAATGAAATTTCAAGGTTCCTCCCCACCCTTTGCCGCTGGGGAAGGCGTTTTTTAATAAAACTCCGAACAAGAAAAAAAGTATTTCCTCCTCATCCCACTTTCCTCTCACTCCTATCAGTGTGCCCTTATGCCATTCCTACGTCGAGCAAACCAATGAAATATGTAAATCTTTCCCTCTCCACTTTTAGTCCGCCTTCGAAGCAGGTTGACTCAGCAGTATTGTTGATGGATGACTTTGATGGAAAGGCTGTTTATATAGTTTGTATGGAGGACCTGCCGAGTTCACGAACAAGTTATTTCAGATCCAACGACGATGGGCCGTTGAATATTCATATCCGTTTAGGCCGAAATGCTGTGGAGCGGAGTAAAGACTACAGCCATCCTTAAAAAAAAAAAAAAAAAAAAAAAAAAAAAAAAAAAAAAAAAAAAAAAAAAAAAAAAAAAAAAATTTAAAGAAGATTGATTATTGCAGTTGACTTTATGATTTGATGTGGTTTCTAGAAATAGAATATTTGTAGAGTATTTGACATGAATGTTGAGCATGCACAGCTTTGATTTCGCACGATATAGTTAGCCGAACTGGTATGCAGTACATTCCATGGAAACGACCACTCACAAGGGACGTGGTAAAGGCGCGAGAATTTTGAATAACTAATGACCATGAATATGACATCAGGTGTGCTTGCGGAGAAGACCGTTGTAGCAATGTGTATCAACACAGTTAGCCATCAATAAACAGCCGGTTTACCCCTAGCTCAGCTTGGAAAGCCGTCCATATAAACACAGTTTCACACCCCGCGTCCTCTATTGTTGAAACAAACCGGTCAGAAGGATCATTAATGGTTGTTACAGAATCCTAGAAGTCTTTGAAGACCTCCACTGTGGCATCAAAGCGATCCTGATCTGAGAGTTGGAGTTGTCCAAGGCTTCAACTAGAAAAGAGTGCAACACATGGTTTTTTAATAATCAATCCAAGATAACAACTTCCGGTGCCTGGACGAGGCCAACCTAGGTTTATAGATTACGCGCAATAGGATACGTATTTTTGCAAGCATGGCGTTCTATTATATAGAACTATTATAATTTCCTCAATTCCAATTGTCCGTCTGGGATACATTCCTTGTCCGAAAGCGATCCAAGAACCGAAGGTACGTTGACGACCATACAGAATTTCTTCGTATGTTTGTTCATTTGGTTAAGAATGAGAAGTAGGTTCTTCATAGCAACTGGCTCTGGCCAGAGGAGCAGACTAGGTATTGCGGGTTGGTAGAAAGGTTGCGCT